>BSBK01000141.1:601250-1202500 GCA_027943335.1 Chamaecyparis obtusa | reverse complement strand
AAAACCCAAAAGGATATCATGTAAGACAAAACATCATGTAGTAGATGTTGTAATTCACCATAATGTTTTATTGGGGAAGAGAGAAGAATAGAGCTTGATGGATGAATGTTGATCTCCTTCCTTGACAGAAAACTCCTTTTCTTGGCCTCCAATAGGGGAACAAAGTTGGATCTATGGAAGAGAACACCTTGATTGCATGACAAGAATGAAGACTCAAATTCTTGATGGCTCTTGATATCTTCCTTGCATTTAAATTCTTGATTGATTGAATGTACAATGATGGATGATTAATTGCACTTGAGTGTCTTCTTATGTTATGGATTCCTTGCATAATAGTGGATGGATAAAAATTAGAGGATATGATACCCTTTATACTCATTTTGGGGCTCAAATCAAATGTAGGCTCACTACAAATCTCAACCTCAGAGGAAAAACCCTTAGCATTGAGCTCTGAGCCAAATTTGAGCCCAAAATCTCAAGGATAATTTGACCAATCAAATTTTCCAAGGGAGCAAAACTCAATTTCCCATGGGATGTCAGGGAAGGTGAAGAAGAATGGAGGGACAAAATGCAAGTTGCTAGGATGTCGAGGCAGACTCTAAAATACAAAAGTAATTGCATAGGACCTAGGTGAAGAAATGAATTATGTGATTGGATGGAAAATGGAAAATCATGCTTAGAAGTGAGAGACAACCTTGAGTTAAAGCAAGATTAAAGGAGGAGGATGTTAGAAAGTAAAGTCCACCAAAATAACTGAGAGTGGGGGGGTGAATCAGTTATCAGATAATTATAACTTTCATCAACTTCAAAAGCATTAAACCATGTAAGAAATATAATTACCAACCATAGAAAGATATTCATACACAATAACACAATGACACAAGATATGTTGACTAGGGAACCTCTTGATCAAAGAGTAAACCCCAGTGGAATGATGCCCACAAAAGATGCACTAATATGAATATTCCTTGTGAAAGGATGGACTCTATTAGGAGTCTTATAAAATACATTTAGTACATATGAATCCCTATTAGGAGATTTTGAATCCCTGTTAAAAGATTCTAACCCTGTTAAGAGTTATGGAAGATAGAAGGACCCACTGCCCAAACAGCTTCAGGGTAAGATAACTGAACACACTGTCTAAATAATCTTTGTATTACTCAACATAATAATATGTTACCTCTTCTCTAACTGTGTCAAACTGCACTCATTGTTACACCAGATCTCAACTTTAGATCTCTGTACCTCGCATGTCTTCCTTCACAAATTCTCTTTCACATTTAGCTCTTTTCTTCACTTCATGCATACATCATCACATCCAACCATATTACAACAAGGAAACACATTACTTCCTTTATACCAAACTCAAATAATTACAAATGAGTCAGCATATAATTACAACATAAAATTTTCCACACGCTACATCAAAATTACACAAAACTGTCGACTTCCAACTATAATAATTATTCACTTGTGTGACCTCAAAGTTTGTGCTATCATCCATGTCACTATCAATGTGTCTTCAACTTCCCTTTAACTACACAAAACTAGATTCCATCTGGATTAGGAGATATCATCCGATTTCCACAAACCGCTACTCAGGAACACTGCCTGAATACTGCTTCCACCAAAATGCTCATAACTTCCAAGAATAAATGAATTGTTGTCTGCACTCTTAACCATAGACATATAATATATCAAAGAATATATCCTCAACATCTCATAGCTCCAACTACAATATCCCATGTGCGCTAATCCAAACTCTGTCTGCTTCTCTACAAGTCTCTGGTAAATCACTATGTTGACATCAATGACAATCATAGTCATGAATGAAAAAAAAACTGCTATAGAATGGTTGCCAAACATTTATCATTCATTCCTAATGATCTCCATCTTTATCCTTTATCACACCAATTTTCTCAGTAAACCAAACTTGATATCCCTTATCAACTAACTATCCAACACTCAAAATATTATGTTTCAATCCATCCACAAAATAAACATCATCAATATTAGTCTTTCCATCAAGAGTAATAGATCCTATACCTTTAATCAAACAAGGTGCATTGTTTCCAACTCTAACAACTCCTCCATCATATTCGTTAAACTTTATGAACTTTTTCATGTCTCCAGTCATGTGATGTGAACAACCACTGTCTATAATCCAATCAACTTTCTTTTCAACTTGAGAAAATAAGGCTTTTTCTTCCTTAACATCAGTTTCAGGATTCTCTTCTTTAATTGCTACAAATCCTATGTCATCATTATTCTCAGTATCACTTTCACTTAGAGTTCTTTCTATACTAGGTTCAAGATCTTCATCATTAGCATAATAACATTCCTTAGATCTTCTAGGTTTGAAATTATTTTTGTAATTTTTAACTCTCTTAGGACATTTAGATGCAAAATGACCATATTCTTGACAAGTCCAACATTTAAATATTTTCTTACCGTCTGGTTCTCTTTTCACAAGCAAGGCAATACATTCTTCAATCTTCTTGTCTTCTTCATTTCTAGATTTGTTGCTGCCAGCATAATCTCTGCTCACACTGATGCTTCTTGACAAAGTAGGGTGAACACTAAGAGCATTGAATGCTATCTCCATTCTAGGTAAGTCTCCTGATAACCTCAAGTTCATTTCTGCTGCTTCCAATCTTCCAAGAAGAGTTTCTCTTGTAAAGTTTGTAGTACAAGGTATAACTTATTCAATCATCTGTGTTGTCTGCTTCAATATAGGAGTCAGTGTTCTTAGAATTTTCGATATCACTTCATTCTTTGTCTTTGTTCCTCCACAAGATTTTATACCTATAATAATTTCTGACATTCTACCAATATAGTTTCTAATAGATTCATCTTCCAACATTCTTATATCTTCAAATGCACATATCTAATTATTTAATCTAACTCTTTTTGCATGTTCATCACCTTCAAAAGTAGAGTGTAAAGCTTTCCAAATTTCATGAGATTTTTTCAAACATTTTACCTGACTGTACTCATTCTCTGGAAGGGCTGTCAAAAGTGCTTCTCTTGCAAGTATGTTACACATGAATAGATCTCTCTCATTAGCAGTACATGTTTCAAGATTGTCCTCTTCAATGATAGTCTTATCATTCTTTGTAATCAACCAATAACCTAGTCCTAAACACAGTAGGTGTGTCTTCATCTTTTCTTTCCAGCTATCAAAATTTACTCCATCAAACTTAGGGCTTTCTTTCCTGAAATTCACCATGGATCTCCTTAAGCTGTTAAACTTCTTTTTCAAGGACCTGCCACTCTGATACCAATTGTTAGAAAGTAAAGTTTACCAAGATAACTAAGAGGGGGGGTGGGGGAGGGGGGGGGGTGAATCAGTTATTAGATAATTATAACTTTTATCAACTTCAACAACATTAAACCATGTAAGCAATATAGTTACCAACCATAGAAAGATATTCATACACAATAACACAATGACACAATATATGTTGACTAGGGAACCTCTTGATCAAAGAGTAAACCTCGTTGGGAATGATGCCCATAAAAGATGCACTAATATGAATATTCCTTGTGAAAGGATGGACTCTGTTAGGAGTCTTGTGAAATACATTCAGTACATATGAATCCCTATTAGGAGATTTTGAATCCCTGTTAAAAGATTCTAACCCTGTTAAGAGTTATGGAAGACGAAAGGACCCACTGCTCAAATAGCTTCAAGGTAAGATCACTGAACACACTATCCAAATAATCTTTGTATTACTCAAAAAAATAATATGTTACCTCTTCTCTGACTGTGCCAAACCACACTCACTGTTACACCAGATCTCAATTTTAGATCTTTGTACCTCGCATGTCTTCCTTCACATTTAGCTCTTGTCTTCACTTCATGCATACATCATCACATACAACCATATTAAAACAAGGAAACGCATTCCTTCCTTTATACCACACTCAAATAATTACAAATGAGTCAGCATACAATTACAACATAAAATTTTCCACGTGCTACATCAAAATTATACAAAACTATCAACTTCCAACTACAATAATTCTTCACTCATGCAACCTCAAAGTTTACACTATCATCCACATCACTATCAATGTGTCTTCAACTTCCCTTTAACTGTGCAAAACCACATTCCATCCCAATTAGAAGATATCATCCGATTTCCACAAACCACTACTCAGGAACACTGCCTGAATACTGCTTCCACCAAAATGCTCATAACTTCCAAGAATAAATGAATTATTGTATGTGCTCTTAACCATAGACATATAATATATCAAATAATATACCCTCAACATTGCATAGCTCCAACTACAATATCCCATGTGCGCTAATCCAAACTCTGTCTGCTTCTCTGCAAGTCTCTGGTAAGTCACTGTGTTGACATCAATGACAAGCATAGTCATGAATGCAACAAAAACTACTGCAGAATGGCTGCCAAACATTTAGCATTCATTCCTAACAAAGGAGGATCCATATTTGAATTAGGTATGCATTAAAGTGCAATATGAGATCCTACCATAGAAAACAGACTAAAGTGGGCAAGAAATAGTCCCAAAATGAGCACAAGTTAAGTGCTAACTTTTTACGACAATAAAATAACAAGAAAGAATACTATGAACCTAGGATTTCATGTGTGGATGTCATTAATTATGAAACATTTATATGGCTATCTCATAAGGATTATATAGAAATTATTTTTAATGGCTCTTAGGTTTTACTTGATGTGTTTAGAATGAATGAATATTTTGTATATAAACAAAATGATACACAAATTTACACAATATATGTTACAAGTAGTGGTTTACATTGCACTAAAAGATTGATGTGCCAATGCCCGATACAACCACTAGGGGCCCATTTGGTACATGGAATATGAGCTCTAATTCTAGGATAGCATTTTTTGATTATTCTATTCCATGTTTATGTCCATCTTAACAAGCAGGAATTGGAATTTTGAAATTCCAATTTTGCCCCCAAAATGAGCATTTCATCTTCCACTTGAAAAGGTGGAATTAGAAATTCCACTTTTCAAATGCCAATTTTATTGTCTGTCGGGTCCGCTTTCTCTTTAAAATATTTGACATCCAAAATTTTTATCACCGTTCGCTGTTCATTTTCGTTCGCCCTTTTCACGTTCGCTACTCTGAGATGCATTTTTCTAAAGAGTCTTGTCAAACAGTTCCCAAACTTCATCTCTATTTCCACATTTTGCACATATATCTGCTTGCGCACTGGTAACTACAATGTCTAGAAAAAATCCTCAACGAATAATGAATGTCCATATTCTGTTTCAAAACTCCCACATTGGCATAGATAGGAAAATGCAGACAAAGGTTGTGGTGTATGGCTTTCTTAAAATGGCGACGGTCACAGTCATTATAACAATGACGATGATAATTTTGTGCATGTTTGCAAGCGATGCTTTGTATGGTGGGATCCGTGACATTCCTAACTTTCAAAACAATGCCAACATTGAGCACCTTGCACATTTCACCATGGATGAATTCAATAAATAGGAGGTCCATCACAACCTCTTAATCCTTTGAATTTCCTTTCTTTTCAGTATTAAATACACTGCAATTTCAAGGGAATGTAAGTTCTGAAATATGTTGTTCATTTTGTTTTATACTTGAATGATTCTTCAACCTTTTTAACAAATCAATTTGGGTATGTCCTACGATCATTCATTCCATCGGGTTGCATCTTATTGAGGAGATCTGTCAAATAATTCACTATATTCATCGAAAGATCTGAAACCCCATGGATTCAAACATGTGATCTTTTTCATTTTTACTTTCAGTCATCTTTCGAGTGAACCAAATAGTTCCAAGCATATTCCAAAAATCATTTTGAGGATATGTATCTTCCAGAATTGCACCATCTTCTAGAATTGACTATATCCAACATTTTGTATTCCATGCACCAAACGGGCCCTAGACTTATAGAATCCACAAGAGGAAGTTAAGCCATGTTGTGAATCCCATGAGGGACATTGGCACACTTCTAGTAATCCTCCTCCTAGTGTTACTCATCACAGCTTGCATGGATTCAAACTTGTGACCAAGCTCTAATACCACTTGTTACAAGTAGTGGTTTTTGTTGCACCAAAAGATCAACCTATCAATGCTCGATACAACCACTAGACTTATACAATAAAAAAGAGATGGTTAAGTCATGTCACAAATCTCATGAGGTACGTTGGCACACTTCCAACAATATATCCAAGGTCATATGATAATGGCTAGTGAAAAGGTCCATGGTATCACAAACCTTTCCACCCTTTCTTGGTGTTTGACCCCTAGGAAACCTTGTGAAATATGGAAACAACCCTAAAGTGTGGGACCTTACTAAGTAGGGTTGAATCTCTAAAGAAGTTTGACTTCATCTCTGATCAGGGTGGCAGTGTTGAACCAACCCAATACCTTAATACCTACCTATAAACTTACTCTAAATACTTGCAGAAGAAGGGGAGAAAAGGAATGCATAAAAGGGTAAGGAGGTGAAGCCCCAAGATAAGATTTTGATTCTCCATGCCTGCGATTACACAAGAGATCAACAAAAGAGCCCAAAACATACAAAGATCTCTATCATAATATGTCCCCAAGGACATAGATGAAAGTTAGAAGTAATGAGATGTTGAAAAGAAAAATAAACATACACAATGCAACATCCATAAGAATGGTTAACACAACATACAATCTAGAAAGAGAGAAAAATATATTCAAATATAGAGGAAAGATAAGATGCACAAGATATTTGAATGTGAGAAGAGGTAAAATTGACTATTTCATTAATGAAGAGGCAAGGAAAATTTACTATTACATAAAGAAAAAGTTTTTTATAAGAGAACAAACTAGAGAATCCAAAAAATATGATACAATATTATCTTTATAGTTCAAGCATAACTTTGATTTTAATTTAAATCTAATCTTGGCATGCATATATTGTTATCATTGATGAAGGAGAATGTTTTTTGGGTTGTTGTTTATGTCAAAACACCTTTGTTGACTTATTCTACTATAAGACTTCAGACATTCTGAGATGCAGTTAACAATATTTTGGTGTTTGTTTCTCCACATAGATAGGTATGGACATGTGACTTTTATTTTATGTTGTGGCATTCATGATATACCTATGATTAAATGTTCATGAGAATTGGTGCTCCAATTAGGTTTCTTTATTGATCTGGTAACTTTTTCTACCAATTACTATGTTTCTCTAAAATAGGGCATTTGATCAATGGGTTCTCATTTTATCAAGTGAATGTTTTCAATACTAAAAAATTGGGACAGGATTAAGGAATTAATGATGTGTATGTACTCAAGTGGATATCAATATTAAAAAATGTTTTTTCTAATGTGTGGAAGAAAACTTGAAGTATATTCTAGATGAAACATGTAATGATTTACTGCAACTAAATAATTAATGTCTAGATTTGGCTAACACAATATGTAAGTGAGGATAGCATCCATATATATGTATGTATGTGTAGACACCTAAATTTGATTACATAAATTCATAATCTAATTTAGTTGTCTCCTAGGGATTTATTAATTAAATATTTAATGTTTAATTAATTTGTGTCATCTCACTAGTTAATTAATCTAATTAATCAACTATAGTCCAATTAATTTAATGTCAACCCATAACCATTTAATTAATTGAATCACCCTTCCTCTATTAACTTAAATAAATACAATTGTATATTTAAATTAATTCATAAACCCCTTTAAATCAATTTGAGCACATGGCTCCTAACTTTAACCCCTAACCTAACCTCATCCAACTACCTAACCCCTACTTATAAATCAACCCAAACCATTCACACATACTAATCTCTCTTAATTAGTTAATTAACCTTGATTAGCTAATCATCCCCTCCACTCATTCTATCTACTCCCATAACATCCTCCTAATTCTCCCACACCCTCTAGTCCAAGCCTAATCACCCACTAAGAATTTGCAAAATCCTAATCATGACGATTAATAAATCCTAACCTACTCCAAAGTCAACCTCATGTTTTGTCAACTCCGATCCCAACCTACATCCCACTTGTCAAACTTAAATGCTCTTACACATCCCTTACACCCTCAACTACTTTCTTACATCTTTGTTCCTCATTTTGACTTCCCAAAATGGTCACATTCCTCCAAACTTGACCTCTGGGGTATGATACAAGATGTGCCTTTATGGCATGTCCTCCCAAACCCTAATTCCCTCTCAAGCTATCTTCTTGTGACATTTTTCACAAGGCTGTGAGTTTGATGAATCA
This sequence comes from Chamaecyparis obtusa, assembly GCA_027943335.1. NCBI lineage: Eukaryota > Viridiplantae > Streptophyta > Pinopsida > Cupressales > Cupressaceae > Chamaecyparis > Chamaecyparis obtusa. The sequence goes on along the minus strand of BSBK01000141.1, from coordinate 1,194,241 downwards.
CAATCCATGTTCTCTCCCTCAAAGATCTTCTTCTACTCAATGCATCAGCAACTCAGTTAGTGACTCCACTCTTATGTTTTATCATAAATGTATAACCCTGCAAATACTCAACCCATTTCATATGTCTCTGATTCAACTTATTTTAACTACCCAAATACTAAAAATCCTTATGATCAGTATACAACACAAATTCACTCAGTATCAAATAATGTCTCCATTTCTTTAGGGCTTGAACAATAGCATAGAACTCTTGATCATACACAGAATATTTCCTTTTTCCATCATTCAACTTCTCACTAAAGAAAGCAACAGGTTTACCTTCCTGACTCAAAATAGCTCCTATTGCACTACCACTTGCATCACAATCCACTTGAAATGCCTTATTGAAATGAGGTAAATCTAACATAGGTAATTCAATAACCTTTTGTTTCAAAGTCTCAAAACTTTTATCAGCCCCATGTGTCCATTTAAATTCTCTTTTATCTCCTCTCATAGTCTCATTCATAGCATTACAAATTAAATTGAAATTCCTAATGAACTTTCAATTAAAACTTGCTAAACCATGAAATGATCTTACCTCACTATCATTTTCAGGTGCAGGCCAATTCAAAATAGCTTCAACCTTTTTAGGATCCATTTCCAAACCATCAACTAAAATCACAAATCCCAAATACATAGTCTCCTCTTTCATAAAAGAACACTTTTTCAAATTAATCATAAACTTTTCTTCTTTCAATCTTTGTAATACTTTTCTAACATGCAAAAAATGCTCTTCTCTGGTCTTACTGAATATTAGAATATCATCTAGGTATACAATCATAGATTTACCCAAAAATTTCTTCAAAACATCATTCATCAATCTCATAAAAGTACTCGATGCATTAGTTAAACCAAAAGGCATAACCAACCACTCATATAAACATTCTCTTGTCTGAAAAGTAGTATTCCACTCATCACCTTCTCTGATTCTAATCTGATGATATCCACTTTTCAAATCAATTTTAGTAAAATACTTTTCTCTAGTCAAACTATCCATTATGTCATCCATTCTCGATATAGGAAACCTATATTGCACTGTTATCTTGTTGATTTCTCTAGAATCAGTACACATTCACCATTCTCCATTCTTCTTAGGTATTAAAGTATTGTCTTTGAAAAGACAAAAAGATGAAATTATAATTCTAATAGTTATCATTAGTATGTGTCCAATCAAGAAGTTTTCACAATAATATGAACTTCAATTTGAGTGAGAAATGTTAAGAATAGTCCCAAGAGATAACTAAGAAGGGGGGGGGGGGTGAATCAGTTATCTACCAGTTTGAATTCTTTCTCCAATTATGTATGTAATAACATTAAGCATAAATACAATGAAAGAACACTTAACACAACACCATAATTTTGGTTACGAGGAAACCCAAATAGGTAAAAACCCTAGTGGGAATTCACACCCACTAAGAACTGCACTAGTGTATTATGATCATTGTTAGAAGACCTTATAACCCTATTAGGATTTGATATTTACAATGCATTAAGTATAGTGACCTATTCAAGGATCGGACCCTATTAGGATTCTTTTACAATTAACCCTATTAGGGGTGAGGACACACTATCCGAGAGCACACTACTTAAAGGGGTGAATGTTGCAACCTTTTGTTTAACAGATACACACTATATCTAGATTTTGGTGAACTTCACATAGACCTGTTGTCTTGATCAGTTCCAATGAATAGCATATACTTTCTATTATGTCACATAGACCTTCTTTTGATGGCTCAACACTTCACACTCTCTACTTTGCTCTTTTCTATCAACTCTGAACCATGCTTGACAATCACAAAATGACTGCCAATAAATATCTTTCCCCTAAATGATATAATAAAGTCATCCTATTAGAACCATCTTGAAATCATATTAGAGAAACAATAAAACTCTCCAATAATACCTCAGTCGACTCTACTAAGCATACAACACAAATTGGGACCTATCCAACTCAATGTAAATGAACACATTACTTCACACTGTCGGCTCCACCAAATTAAATGATACTTTCTCCTCATGATGAATTATGACATGTTCTCTTAACCAAACATTATTGACTCTCCAACAAACATTGATCCAAGCATGCATACCAAATGGATAGGCACAACTACTTTACCAATATAATCTCTATCGGCTCCTCTGGACAAACTCAGGAAACTATGACTGTCAACTGTGAACATCATAACTTATCTTCTACTACATATCTGACTCTGCATCCATGAACATAACATCATACATATGTATACAACATAAATGTAACCTCGTAAGGCTCTACTACAACTTTACTTGAAATCATGTATATAATTGTTCTTGGGACTTGTCAGAAACATTCACCGATATGCACAACTGTATTGTTGTGTTTACTCAGAATCAACCTCTGCATCTATGATATCATGCTAATAAAATATCCATGTAACATATGCTCAATGCACTCTCCATCAGGCTTCCAAGAATGCTACTTACCATATGTTGTCATCAATGACAAACATACAGTCAACAATTTGGCTTTCTTGCAAATCTCCAACAATCTCCCCCTTTGGCATTGATGGAAACATATGGAATGAAAAACACCACCAATCCAAACGTTCAATTCTTTTATAACATTCTCCATTTCCTCAACAAAAGCTCCCCCAAGGAAGTATCCTCCACCTTCTGCAATATTCTTTAATATTCTCCATTTCCTTAACTGTACTGCTTCCCATGACTACATTTTTACTCCCCCTTTCTACTTGTTTTTTAATACTATATATTCCTTCTTTTTATGTTTTTCATGACTATATACTACTCCCCCTTTGACATCAATGGAAAAGGGCACCAAAAAAATTAAGCACCAGTACTACTCTTGAGGTAGAGTAGTCAACCTTTCATCAGTCACTGAGGATTGATGCACTCCTGATATCTCTAATCAGATTCACGGAAGGGAATTACTCCCAACTTTTCCCTGAGATACTCAAAAGTATCTTTAGGTAAAGCCTTTGTGAATATGTCTGCTAGCTGATCTTTTGTACTCACATAATCCACCATTACTTCTTTCTTTGCAACTTTCTCTCTTAGGAAGTGATATTTTATCTCAATCTATTTTGTCTTTGCATGCATCACAGGGTTCTTTGACATATTGATAGTTCCAATGTTATCACAATGAATAACAATAGGGTAGTCAATCTGAATGCCAAAATATTTTATCATCTTCTTTATCCACACAATTGTGGAACAATTCAATGATGTTGCTACATATTCTACTTTTGCTATTGACTGAGAGATACAATTCTTCTTTTTACTTGTCCAAGTAACAAGTCTATCTCCAAGGAATACAACTCCTCTAGAGGTACTCTTTCTATCATCCACACATCATGTCCAATCTACATCTGTATATACATGAAGCTTTACATTCTCTAAAATAGGATACCATAAACCATAGTCTAAGGTTCCATTTAAATATTTGAATATTATTTTTACTGCCATGAAATGACTTTTCTTAGGTTTTGTTGCAAATCTTCCAACAATACCAACTGCATTGGAAATGTCTGGTCTGGTTTGAGTAAGATATATAAGTTTACCAATCATATATTTATACAAGTTTATTTCCACTTTTGGTGAACCATAGTTCTTTGAAATATTGCATCCAATTATCATAGGAGTACTTATTAGCTTGCAATCATCTATCTTGAATTTCTTCAAGATCTCTTTTACATACTTGGTCTGATTTATGAATATGCCTTTGTCTGTCTGTTGCTTATTTAATCCTAATAAGTACTTGATAGGTCCAATCATGCTCATCTCAAATTCACTCTGCATCTCCTTAGCAAATTCAGCACTGAGCTTGTCATTTCCACCAAATATAATGTCATCAACAAATATAGAAACTAAAAATAGTCCATCAGATGTTTCTCTTATGAATTACAATCTTTTACTCCTTTCTTGAATCCAATCTTAGTCAAGTAACCATCAAGTCTTTCATACCATGCTCTAGGGGCTTTCTTAAGTCCATAGAGGGCTTTCTTCAATTTGCATACCATATCAAGTTTGTCTGATAAAGTGAATCCTTCTAGCTGATCAATGTATACTTCTTCCTCCAACTCTCCATTCAAGAATGTTGATTTAACATCCATTTGGTATACCTTAAAGTTCTTGAATGTAGCATAAGCTAGAAACAACTTTATGGTTTCCAATCTACTTACAAGAGAAAATGTATCTGAATAATCAATTCCTTCTCTTTGGGGCATACCTTTTACATACTAATCTAGCTTTGTTTCTACTACTGTTCCATCTTCATTCATATTATTTTTGAATATCCACTTGGTTCCAATCACATTCTTATCACTAGGCCTAGGGACCAATTCCCATGTATCATTCTTAATTATCTGATCTATCTCCTCTTTCATTTCTTTATGCCAATCTAAATTATTGCATGCATCTTCAACACTTAAGGGCTCAATTTGTGATAGTAAACATACCTCTTCATTTGTTGTGGAACTCTTTTCTTTTGATCTTGTCATGACTTTTCTACTCTGATCTCCAATGATGTCTTCCTGTGAATGATATCTAGATGTGAATTTAGGAATATTAGGTGTGACTATTTCATCTACCTTTTTTTTTCTATTCACTTGTTTCAGGGTCATTGAATAGAACATCTATGCTGTCAAACATTTCTTCAACAACTACTTCACTAATGGTAGGTCTAGGTTCTAATTCAATCATAAGTGCATAATCATGATATCTTTCTTGAATCATAAACTTCTCATCAGTCTTAACAAGAACACTTTCAATGATCTTCTTTACTCTCAGATAAAAACATCTATAGGCTTTCCTTTTAGTGGAGTAACCAAGGAAAATACCTTCATCACTTCTTGCATCAAACTTGCCAATTTCTTCATCTCTCTTGATGTAACACTTTCTTCCAAAGATTCTGAATTATTTCACTATAGGTACATTACCAAACCATAGCTCATAAGGTGTCTTGTTTACGCCTGGCCTTAATTGAATTCTATTGATTGTATAGACTTCAGTACTAACCCCATCTCTCCAATAGGTGTGTGCCACCTTTCCTTCAATAATGATAGTGCGCGATGTGTCAAGAGTGATCCTATTCCTCCTTTCTACTATTCCATTCTGCTGAGGGGTTCTAGGTGCACTTAACTATCTTTTTATTCCATGTTCTTTGCAGTACTTATAAAATTTGTCAGAGGTGAATTCTTCTCCTCTATTTGATCTTAGACATTTAATCTTCAATCTAGACTCATTTTCAACCTTAGCTTTGAATATTTTAAACTTTTTAAAGGCTTTTGATTTGTCTTTTAAGAATGCAACCCACATCATTCTAGAATAATCATCAACAAACAAAATAAAGTACCTTTCACCATAGTATGATCTTGTTTGAGTTGGTCCACATAAGTCTGTATGTATTAGATCTAACTTGTTCTCTGCCAAATTATGCTTGCTTCTAAATGAATTCCTTACATGCTTTCCCATCACACATTCCCTGCATATTGTGTCTACAAGCTTTGCAATGCTAGGAAGATCTCTTACTATCTTTACATTACTTATCTTTACTATGTTATCAAAATTGATATGACATAGTCTTTTGTGTCATAACCAACTGTCATCTACTTTAGTAACAAAGAAACTTGCTTCTATATTAAGTTGAAAAACATTACCTTTAGACTTTGATCCTGATGCAATCATTTCTCCTTCTTTGTTGTTAATGATGCATTTTTTATCTTTGAACTCCAACCGGTAACCTTTGTCAAGAAACTATCCAACACTCAATAGGTGATAGACATCATTAGTGTTGTTCTTTCCATCCAAGGTGATATCTCCTCTACCTATGATATGTTTAGGAGTGTTGTCACCAAACCTAACCATACCACCTTTGTATCTATCTAGATGCACAAATCTATCCTTTTCTCTGGTCATATGATGTGAGCAACCACTATCGATGATCCAATCTATCCTGATGTCAGCTTGTGAAATCAGCACCAATTCTTGGTCTGTCTTTTCATTTTCAAGGTTCATTTTCTCAATGTCTTCAAGAGAAATGAATCCAATTTCATCTTCTGTTGATTCATCATCTGATACTCCATCACCAGCATAGTAACATTCTTTTGTATACTTAGGCTTGTAGTTATTCTTGAACTTCTTGACTCTTGTAGGACATTTAGAAGCAAAGTGACCAATCTTATTACATGAAAATAATTTGAATGGTAATTGACCTTCATATTTTCCTTTTCCTTTTCTTTCCTTCTTAGAAATCATAGCAATAAAATCATCTAGTTCTTTATTATCATTTTCATAATCAAAATTACCAGAGGTATTCAAAGATTTCTTACCATGGATTGAAGCTTTGAATGTTGTCTCACTTTTAGGCTATGTCTTCAATCTTGATAGCTCAAAGGCTAAAAGCTTTCTGATTAAGGTCTCTCTTTTAAATTCTTTTGTGGACTGCATAGTTTCATCTAGGATGCATATCTTATTTTAATATTCTGGTGTCAAGGTACTCATCAGTTTGTCCATTATGTCTTCTTCTAAAATTTCTCCACCATTGTTTCTGATTCTAGCAACTTCTTCATTAATCCTTTGATTGTAGGCTCTGACATTCTCATCAGGTAACATATCTAATGTATTGTATCTTTTCTTCCATGTCTTTCTGCGCCCATTCGTGGCTTGAATATCTCCTTCAAACATGTCTTCTAGATACTTCCATATCTTATAGGCTTTGTCCATTTTCTTGATCTCTGAAAACTCACTATCAGATAGGGTCCTAATAAGGGCTTCCTTGGTAATATCATTTTAAGTGAACATCTCCTTTTTCTTCAAAGTTGCATCATCTTTTGCAAGATCTTCTAGAGAGGGAATCTAAACTTCTTTGGTAGCTACTTCAAAAATCTAAAAGGCTATGCATTGCAAATGTGTCATCATCTTGTTCTTCCAGTCAAGATAATTCTCTCCATCAAACTTAGGATTTTATTTTCTAAAGAATGCCATCTGATCAGCCTCAAGCTGTTAAAATTTCTCTCTGAGGCACTTGGCTCTAATACCAATTGTTAGGAATAGTCCCAAGAGAGAACTGAGAAGGGGGGGTGAATCAGTTATCTACAAGTTTGAATTCTTTGTCCAATTATGTATGTAATAACATTAAGCATAAACACAATGAAAGAACACTTAACATAACACCATAATTTTGGTTATGGGGAAACCTAAATATGTAAAAATCCCAGTGGGAATTGACACCCACTAAGAACTGCACTAGTGTATTATGATCCTTGTTAGAAGACCTTACAACCCTATTAGGAGTTGATCTTTACAATGCATTAAGTACAGTGACCTGGTCAAGGGTTAGACCCTATTAGGAATCTTTTACAATTAACCCTGTTAGGGGTGAGGATGCACTCTCCAAAAGTACACTTCTCAAAGGGGTGAAGGTTGCAACCTTCTGTTTAACAGATACACACTATATCTGGATTTTGGTGAACTGTGCGTAGACCTACTATCTTGATCAGTTCCAATAAATAGCATATACTTTCTATTGTGTCACATAGACCTTCTTCTGATGGCTCAACACTTCACACTCTCTGCTCTTCTCTTTTCTATCAACTCTGAACCATGCTTGACAATCACAAAATGACTGCCAATAAATATCTTTCCTCTAAATGATATAATCAATTTGGCCTGTTAGAGCCATTTTGAAATAATATTAGAGAAACAATATAGCTCTCCAATAATAACTCAGTCAGCTCTACTAATCACGCAACACAAACTGGGACCTATCCAACTCAATGTAAATGAACACATTACTTCACACTGTCAACTCCACCAAATTAACTAATACTTTCTCCTCATGATGAATTATGGCATGTGCTCTTAACCACACATTATTAACTCTCCAAAAAATATTGATCCCATCATGCATACCAAACAAATAGGCACAACTACTTTACCAATATAATCTCTATCAACTCCTCTGGAAAAACTCAAGAAACTGTGACTGTCAACTGTGAACATCATAACTTATCTTCTACTACATATCTAACTCTGCATCCATGAACATAACATCATACATATGTATACAACATAAATGTAACCATGCAAGGCTCTACTACAACTGTACTTGAAATCATGTACATAAATGTTCCTGGGTTATGTCAGAAACATTCACTGATATGCACAACTATATTGTTGTCTTTACTCATAATCAACCTCTACATCTATGATATCATGCTCATAACATATCCATGTAACATATGCTCAATGCACTCTCCATCAAGCTTCCACACATGCTACTTACCATATGTTTTCATCAATGAAAAACATACAGTCAACAATTTGGCTTGTTGTCAAATCTCCAACAAGAAAATGATAGGAAAAGCCACAAATCCATTTATACATATGACCCAATTAAAAAAGTACATCAAATACACAAAAAATGAGTAGATAAGTTATGTATTTAAGTATTTACTTTTTAATGAGTTGAGTATTTAAGTACAACACATGCACTTTACCTAACTTATATGATGGTGAGTGAGTTGAAAGGTTTGATTATTAATTTGGAGCATATATGATGGTGAGTGAGGTGAAAGGTTTGATTATTAATTTGGAGCCAAATTTAATGATTTGGTCACATGATCATAAAATTCTATGAAAATATGGATGCATTGGTAGCTATCATACATGAATTAGACAACAATAATTGTAAAATATAAATTCTTCACAAATATTTGGGGATCACAAATACGTGGGGACATAAAGGACTCCAATATGAAAAATATTACCTATTATAATCATTTTATGGGATTTTATGAAGAAAAATATAGTTGTGTATATAATTATTTTAAATTATATAATTGATGGGTTTTGATTTGGTTCAATTAGTGAGATCTTTTTGTGGTAGTCACAAGCTTAGTTTCTCCTAGTTTATGTGGCATCAAAGGGTGTTTCATGTCAGTGTCAATGATCACATTATTTAGCACATTGATATAATTAATAATAGTTTTTTATTAAGGTAAATACAAGTTTTGAATGGACCCCAAAACCATTTACAAAAGATAACAATGGATTTTTAATAAAGTTCACAACCATAGAATGCCTACTAAAAGACAAAAAGTAGGACCCAAACCCTAAAAATTGTACTAAAGCATTCTAAACAATAAAACCAAAAAGACAGTCAATAGCAGATCTACCTGCAACCTTCCAACAAAAAGTCAGCATGGATCACATCTTTGCTTTAGTGACCTTTTCAACCTATTTTTGCATTTCCTCCATCTTCTAGAAGGAATATTTGAGGTTAATTAGTTCCTTTGGGATATCAGGAACTTTCCTCTTGAGGTTTCTTCTGGTTCTTGTATGAGGCCATGTAGACCGGTCTTTTCCCCCATCATCATCAACCATCATTATGGTTGTTTTCTCCAATAGACTTCTCTCTAGATAGGCATACAATAATTTTAGATTCATAATAGAGACCTTGAGACCTTTGTTGCTATGCTTCAAAATTTCTCTAATGAAGTAGACATTATAGTTGATTTTTTCATTAATCTCCTTAAGCTTTTCATCCATAATAGCAGCAATAGTAGCATTCATGATGTAGTCAAGGATGGTGGATCTAGTGAAGGATAGTCCAAACCTTGCAACCAATAGAATTACACAGTGGATTACTCAACAATGCAACACAAAGTAATTGTTTAACACTAATTTTCATTAACATGCCCGGTTGTAAGGCCTTCTAGGTTAGGACCAATTACAATTAGAAAATAATTCTACAAGATCTACAACCAGATCCAATACAAACTCGGCTAGTTCAACTCTGAAGACAATTAGAAACTGATGGAAACCATAAGGTAGATCTAAACTTGAGCTTGCAAGCCTCCAAGAAATCTCCTTGTCTCCAAGTATGCAACCCCTAGATCTTCTACAAACAACTATTAGATTACAATCCAATCTGCAAGGACATCAAGAAATTTTCCACAACTTCTCTCTCAAGATATGCATCTGACATTCAGATCTTCTCTATTGTCTAAGTCCTCATCTTCTCCCAAAATTATCCCTCAAGTTCTGTTCCCAAACATCTACCCAAGCACTCCTTAAATACTAATCATCAGCCACAAGTAGGTAGATGAAACCCTTAACTCCCCAAAATAAATAATTAAATGCCACACAAGTCAGTTTACAAATGTATACAAACATTTAATTTTGCATGTCAGCCCAAAAAAATGGCTACCAATAATAAATTCACCAAGTCAGCTCAAAAAATCACACAGAACTCCCGTCGGTAATCCAGAACTACCGAGCGATAGTAAAATCACCGAGCACATCAAGCATCGCCGAGCACTAGTGTTGACCGAGCACCATAGGCATGATCAAGTAGCAATTTCACCTAGCTCTAGAGACTCCTGAGTTCCTTCAATGATCGAGCTTCCTTTAATGAGTGAGACCGTTGGTCAAGGCTGTAACCGAGTAACACCAGCCAAAATACAAACACTCCATGCAGTTTCACTGAGGACACAAAATACCCTGCCTTAACCTTGGATGCCCCTACATCAGACACCCCAGGTTCCAAAAGATGTTCATATGTGAGAAGAACATCTTTCAGGATTCAACACATAAATCTTGAACTAGTTCTTCACATACAAGTCCTCCACCTTTTCTGCTTGCAAATTCTTCCACTTCAGTTTCCTCTGTCTCTTCAAGTCCTTTCTTGACAATGTATAGGTCAGTTCTCCACACTGATCATTCATTTTCTCAGGATCCACAATCTCAACTTAGCTACCAATACTCAGGCTTCTCCTACTAAGCATTGTATCCATAAAAGGCATCAGTGAAAACTTCTTGTCATTCCTCTCAACAATAAACACATTCCAGACATAGTCATAAATAGCTCTGCAATCATATTGCCAAGGTCTACCGAGCAATATATCACAACTATTCATCTTCACAATGTCACATAACACAAGATCCTTGTACTGGCCAATCTGAACATCAATGAAGCATTGTTCTCTGACTTCCAAAGCATGAGCATCTTGTAACCGGCCAAGCCTATAAGGACAAGGATGTTTCATTCTACTCAAACCAAGTTTCTGAACCAAGTCCTTAGCAACAAGGTTATCAGTACTACCACTATCAAAAATAAAATCCCAAAGTTTACCTTTAGTCTTGCATCAGGTCCTAAACAAGTTACTCCTCTGATAAGGTTCATCCTCTGTATCGAGCAATGTTCACTGAAGCATAAAGTTCTCTGATTCAGGTTCATTCTGAATGTTCTCATTCACCATAGTAGTTGGTTGGTCAACCTTGTTTTGTGTACACTCAAAAGAATAGTGTCCTTCCTCTCCATAATTATAGCAAGTACCCTTAAAGATAACTCTACCTATCTTCTTCTTTGGTTCCATAGGTTTCTGTTCATCTTCTGCATCAGTTAGTTTATCCTTCACTGAGTGATCAATCTTTTCTTTCCCTCGGGAGTTACTAGGTTATTTCCTCTTCAACTTATCTTCTACCTTTAGAGCATACTGATAAGAATCTTCAACATAATCAATCTTTAGCATACCAAGCTCATCCTAAATATTGAATCTCAAACCACTCGCATACTAAGCTACCTTTTCCTTACCAAGCTTCTCAGTGTCTAGACTGAATAGTAAGTTTGTAGAACTCCTAGGTATAATCTTCAACAGATAAATCCTTCTGTTTCAGATTTCACAACTTCTTAAACAATTCAAGATCATAGTCAACCGGTATGAACTTAGCTTTCAACTTAATCACCATCAATCTCCACTGATTGATCTTTGTTTCCCCTTCATCTTCTCAGTCTCTATGTAGTTCCTTCCAGCAAAGAGTAGCATGTCCTTTCAACTTTGTATGTGCTAATCTCACCCGAAGAGGATCTTCAATTTCTTCCAGCTCAAAGAAATCTTCAAGTTCACCAATCCAATCAATCAAATTGTCAGGCTTCAAAGTACCAGAGAAAGTAGAAACTTCCTTTCATTAATTACTAAACTGAGTAGTAGATCTAGGCAATTGAGCAGTTATGTCTTCACCAGATCTGTTCCTCTAGTCATCACCACTAGATCCAGTAGTTTCAAATTCTTCAATAGCTTCTTCATAGCCATCCTTAGTACCAACATTCTGAGGTATACCAACAACAGTTCTCATGATCTCGATGACTATATCATTCTTCATCAATTCCATCTTAGATCTGAAATCTGATTTCACTTTCTCTGTGATCCAGGATTCAATAGTATCACAAAGATCTAAAATAACTCTAGGGTCTAATCTTCTCAGAGGCATCCTTAAAGATAAGAGAAACCCTTTGCAACAAACCCTCTCTGACCACCTTGTGACAATTTCCAAGGTGTAACAAGTCAAATCTCAACTTGTAATCTTGTAAAAAACTAGGGCACAATTTCACAAGTTTAGTGCTTCAAATCTGCAATCCAAATTATGCACAATATTTTCACCAATAAGATCAACTTCACAAGATCAGCCTTGCTAGATCAACCTTCTGCTTCAACAAGATCAAACTCTCACTCCAACAAGAATAAAACTGTGCTTTGATACCACCTAATGCAGTCAAGGATGGTGGATCCAATGAAGGATAGTCCAAACCTTGTAGCCAATAGAATTACACAGTGGATTACTCAATAATGCAACACAAAGTAATTTTTTAACACTAATTTTCATTAACATGCCTGACTATAAGGCCTTTAAGGTTACGGTGAATTACAATAAGAAAATAATTCTACAAGATCTAAAACTAGATCTAATAAAAACTCACCTAGTTCAACTGTGAAGACAATCAAAAACTGATGGAAACCCTAAGGCAGATCTAAACTTGAGCTCACAAGCCTCCAAGAAATCTCCTTGTCTCCAAGTATGCAACCCCTAGCTCTACTACAAACAACTATCAGATTACAATCCGATCTGCAAGGACATCAAGAACTTTTCCACAACTTCTCTCTCAAGCTATGCATCTAACATTCAAATCTTCTCTATTGTCTAAGTCCTCATCTTCTCCCAAAATTATCCCTCAAGTTCTATTCCTAAACATCTACTACCCAAGCACTCCTTAAATACTAATCATCAGCCACAAGTCAGCAGATGAAACCCTTAACTCCCCAAAAAAAATAATTAAATGCCACACAAGTCAGCTTACAAATGTATACAAACATTTAATTCTACATGTCGGTCCAAAACAATGGCTAAAAAAAAAAATTCACCAATTCAACTCAACAAATCACACAGAACTCCCATCGGTAAGCCAGAACTACCGAGCGATAGTAAAATCACCGAGCACACTAGGCATCATCGACCACTAGTGTTGACCGAGCACCACAGGCATGACTGAGTAACAATTTCACTAAGTCTAGAGACTACCGAGTTCCTTCAGTGACCGACCCTCCTTCAATGATCGAGACCGTCGGTCAAGGCTACAACCGAGTAACACCGGCCAAAATACAAACACTTCATGCAATTTCACAAAGGACACAGAATGCCCTACCTTAACCTTGGATGTCCCTGCATCGGTTTAGGTTGTCATCAGAGTTGTTTGTATTTACCTTTTGCAATAATTCTTTAGTACAATTATCCAACTTTCCTTTGAAAGACACCATTTCTTCTTCCAGGGTCTTCAGGTTGCGACCCATTTCCTTTAGATCCTATTTCAGCCATTTTTCCACATCTAAGTTGTGACCTAAAAAGTTCCTAACCTCCTAAAGAATATTTTCATAAATATCAAATCCGGAGGGAATCCCATTCTCCTTCCCATCTCTCATCCTTTTCTCTTCTCTTTTCCCAGCCCTTGTCATAGGCTTCCTGTATAGAGTCCCTTTTTCAATTTTCCTTTTTTTCTCTTTCTTATTTTTCTCAATGCTCTCTTTCTTCTCCAAACCCTCCTCTATTGGAAATTTGGCTGAGTAGGCTATCAAGTTGTTGTCATTAAGGCAACATATAATCAGTATGAAGATTTCCATATGATAGCAAGTAGTTATGACAGAGTGCAAGTAAATTGTCTAAGTATAAGTAGCATTTTCCAGTCTAACCAAAGATAGTTTTGGATAGAGATGTTGATAGAAGTAAGTTCAGTGCATGTGCATGTGAACATGGATACTATTATGTATGTTGAAGACTCACCTCAAATCACAAGTCTGTACGTCATGTGTGGAATGAATCATTGCAAGATTACAGAGATAGAGTTGAAGTTGACAGGACAGAGAAAGAAGACAGAATCAGTATGATAGTTAAGGGATTATTTTTTTTATCAAAATAATAACTTAATCATATAAGGGATGATATCCTAGATATTAACCCTTGGGTAGCAAAAGTTAGTGTGTATTTTGTAAAGTGCTTTATGTTTTGTAAAGCTAACTGTAAAAGTTATTATTCTTAATAACTTGTATAAATGTAAGACATGTGTAATGTGAAGACATGGTGTGATATATACATGCGAAATAAATTGATGCAAAGTTGTAAATTGTAAAATTCAAGTAAGAAGACTTTGTATATGTAAGCGAAGAGACATATCAAAATAGGAAAGCTATTCGGTAGCAATAAAAGGTTATATACCTTACCCTTTTTGTAATCAGAAATCATTGTATATTACATGTTTGGGTAGTGATTTCATCTTGTAATAATTCTATTTGTACTACAAACTCTTAGCAGGGTTGAGGCTTCTAACAAGGCCTTAAGTCCTTTAATCAAGACAAAGACACTATATGTATGTAATAGACTCCTAACAGGGTCAACATCCTTTACCAGATACTTTTGATTAGTGGATCATTGTGGCTATCATCTCCACTGGGGTTTTCCCTTGGCTAGGGTTTCCTCGAGAACAAAACATGGTGTTATGAGTTCATTTGCTTTATTGCTATGCATGCTATTTAGTTTACTCTATTTTGAAAGTATCAATTTAATCTATTATATCCATAATTGGGAAAAAGTAAAAGTTTGTAGAATACTGATCCACCCCCCCCTTAGTATTCCCTATTTCTAACAATTGGTATTAGAGCTTAGTTACTCAGAAAAGAATCATTCAAAGAAAGCCTAGCATCTTGAGTAAGATCTCTATGGATATGGATCAACTACAAAAAAATCTTGAAGAAGCTCTTGAACAAATTGATATGCTTACTGAAGAAAGAGATACTCTAAAAGGGAAATATGATGATGCAAAGAACTTCATTGAGAAACTGAAAGAAAAAATGGAAGAACTGAAATCAAAGGAGGAACCTACAATTCAAATTGAAGATTGTGATGAAATTTCAAATCTGAAGAAAGAAAATGAGATCCTTAAGCATGAATTGAAGATTGAAGATCTGAACTTAAGTTTGAAAGATGGAAACAACAAGAATGAAACAAATTTGAAATCTGAAAATGAAGATTTGAAGTCTAAACTTTGTAAAGTGACATCTGAACTTGAGAAAACCAAATTACAGTATGTTGAACTTGAAAAGTACAATACAATTGTGAAAGGTGAACTGACTCAATCTAAACAACATCTTGAGAAACTATATTCCACCAATGAGAAGATTGATGAACAAATGTCTTATCAAAAGCCCTTATATGATAAAACTGGTCTTGGATTTAACTCATTCAAGATAAGTGAAGAAAGAAAGGAACCAGATCTGAAAGTTTCTGAGAACAAAGATGAAAAGAAATCTGATGAAGCTAACAAATCTAAAGACATACCCAATCCACCTAAAGAAGATGATCAACCTAAAGGTACGCAAAGAGAATTCAAAGGTAGTTGTTTTGCATGTAATACTTTTGGACATATGAAGAAAGATTGCACAGGTAAACAATTCAAACCTCTCAATGGTTATTGTTATAACTATCATAGTTTTGGACATAGAGCTATTGAATGTAAGAAGCCTAGATCTAATGATAACAATAGTAGTAGAATGTTTAGAGATACTAACCATGTAGATAAGAGACCTACTAAAGATATACATAAAAGAAATGGAGTTGTGTGTTATAGATGCAACAAGATTAGACACATTTCCATGAATTGTAGATCACAAATCAATCAGACAGGACCGAGATATGGAAACAATGGAATAGTTTGTCAGATATGTAACAAATTTGGTCATACAACAAGGTTTTTCAAAATGAACAACATGAGAAATCCCAACAATAGGAACTACACAAGAAGAAATGAGAATGCAAGCAACAATTAAAAAGGATGCTATAGTAATTCAGAAGAAATGAAATTTGTTAAACGTACAAATCAAGGAGACACATTCAGCACACAAGGTAATCAGACAGGTGAAGTATCTGATAGTAAGTGTGAATCTCTCCCTAACCCATCTCAAAGCACTTAAATTCATAAAGAATGCATTAGAATAGGAACTAGGATAATGTAGAAGTTAGAGTAGAATGAATTGAGTCTTGCACAGTTAATGTAAGTTAGTATATGATGTAATAATGCTATGGTTAAGAGCGCAAGAGCTAATATGAATATATGTGAGTTTGTGAGAAGTATGTAGTTTTGCAAAAAAATAGGAATAGCTTTTGGAAAGAAGTGGAAAAAGAATTGAATGCGATGTCAGAATTGAAAGGTTAAAAGCTTATGATCTGTATTAGTTAATCATTCAAGCAACTACAAGTGATAAGGAGATCAATACAATGGTGATTGAAAATAGTTTGCAAGATTTGGTGAAAGAATTTCATGTCAGATCTATGCAAAGCCCTAAATAGTGAAATTGAGGTATTTTACAAAGAAAATCCATAAGATAGTTAAATCATTTGTAGAAGTCATGGATATATTATTCATAATATAAGAGATACAGTTAGACCTAGAATCAAAAGGGAACCAGTAGAGCCCTTAGAAGAAGACCCTAGTCTTGCTTTATAGACTGTTCTAGATAGAGTTTTGCATTTGGAAGATGTAAAAGGTTATTTGAAATGAAAGTTTGAATCCATCAGTGATAGTAGTGTGATTAAGGAATAGGAAAAGATATATAATCAGGATATGTCAGTGAAAGTAGGGTTTGAACATTTAAAGGAAAATGAAATTGTGAAACACTCATTGCACTATGAATTCCAAGATGATGAATGCACAAAGATAATTTTAAGCAGAATTCACAATGGGAAATTTTGGTTAGATGATAGAGTAATAGATATCATAGTAGACCTAATTCATGAAGTAACTGGTTTGTCAAAATTTGGAGTTATACCTTTTAATGAGAAGAATGTAAAGAAGACAGTACTAGACAACACCAAATCATCTTATAATGGCAGAGAACTTGTAATCAGCAAAATAATTCAAGATAATGTTAGATATGTGTGTAAGATCTTAACATCTAAATTATGTGCTAATTATAGAAAAGATGACATGGTAGCTTGTATGGTTCATGCAGCTTATTTGATGTGTTTAGAAAAAGTACAAGTTGATGTGTGTGAAATCTTAAGAATTCAGTTGTTTCAGAACCTTGAAAAGATAAAGAAAACCAAGAACCCACAATTCAAATTCTCATCTCTGATCACATACATGTTTTTTCATTTGTTGAGAACATTTCCATATACTATTAGTGAAGATTGGAATGATAATAGGACTACTATGGACAAAATCAACAAGGTGTATCTAAGACATCCTATAGACAAGGTTAATGAAAGTGCAACCTTGGTAATCAAAACATTTTAGAATCAAATGAGAAAAAAATCAAGGATACCTCAGGCTATAGTAGAAAAGTACAAAGATGAAATATGTTTCATGGTTGACACTGACTTTACTTTTGTTGAAGCAGTTGAACCTAGAGTAGAATTCATAGATCCACTTGGATATGAAGTATCTAAAAATTAGATAGAAGAATATGTGAATAGATTTCTTAAAAGAAAATTGGATGCAAGCGGTTCTAGATTTGGAACTTATGAGGAGAACTTTAACTCCACAAAGTCTCTACAAGAAGAAAAGTTATCAAAGAAAAGAGTGGTGTTGGTAAACAGATTGTTCTTTTTGAATTTAACTCTTTATTTGCCCAAAATCTCCTTAAGAAACAATGTGAATACAAACAGTTGGGAAGTTGTTAACCATTCAACTAACCTCCCTCTCAATTTTAATAGGTATAGCTCCCTTATGTAAAGATATGAAATGAATTTTGTTTATTCTAAATCCTAATGGGGTATGTTCTTGACCAAAGAATAGTAGGGGTAACCAAATTAGCCCTCAGTGAGAAACTAATGCAGGTGATGAATTTGATTCTAAACTCTAACCAACTTCATGATTTCATAGTTCTTATGAATTCACACCATGGGAATGCAATGATGAATCCTACTAGAATTAATGAAATATAGTAAAACAACATGGAAGAAACTAATCTAAAATAGGACATGAGTATTTTCCCAACCTCCAAGTAATGCTCTAATTATTGTTGATTAGTTGCACTAAAGACAATAAATAGAACTCTGTCTATTTTCTAATTTTAATCCAACTTAAGGAAAACAAACATTTAAACTTACAAAATACATGGAATAGTAAATAAATAGCACAAAACACCTTCTAGATTAACTCCACAACAAGACATATTTCACACCAAACATTAGCTTACCCTTTCATTGATTTTCAAAGTGTTACATATAGGCTTCAAGAATTAAGTTGTTACAAAATCCACTAAATCGATTCATATTCTACAAAGTCGATAGATGACAAGTGGCTATTTACCGATTATACAATGTATATCAAAAAGAAGAGGGGAAATTTATTTTCTCTTTGATGGCTTCTTCACCTTCTCCAACTTAGCCTTATGAGATTTGGCAGCCACAAGAATTGGAATCATCCTTTCAGAATCTGGAATGTACATGTTATTCAATCTTATGAGCCAGTGGGCATGATCTTTCTCTATGCATTTTGCAGCATCCTTTCGGGGTTGTTTCTTCATCATGGCTTTATATATGCATCCACCGAGTTGTTGAAGATCAGGTATTCTATCAAGGTGAGACCCAAATAACTCTGCAAGCTAGTCTAGGTAGTCAGAGAATGAATTATGCATATGGTTATACCAATTGGGCTCTTTCCATCTCCACTAGCTTGAGACTCAGAGTGAAGACTTGTCAAATATACAAAGATTTTACTTTTCTCTTTGGTGATTTCCTCATTGGTCACCTTCATTCCTACCTCTTCTTTGATTATCATCTCCATTTTGAACTCAACCCCTTAGATCCATTTAATCAAAGGTTCATCCCCTTTCTGCAATATATTGGCCTTGATTGCATCTTTAGTCTTCATCATGACCACCCAATGTAGTAGCACCATGCACTCTTCACATCTCAACCTCGATGTTGTGAATGTCTACATATATCCTTTGAGAGAATCTTTCTCTACCTCTAACTATAAAAAGACATTTCTAAGCTTCTCAATGGCTACTAGACCTTCAAACTTAAGTCATTCAATCCACCTCCTGCCAATGTTTCTAAAATGTCTATCTTCTTGCAATTTGGCAAGTATTTCTTGGTTCTCAGCTACAACAAGATCAAATGTTGTTAGGGAACTAGGTAGGCTTTCCATAAGAGTGACCAACTAAATAATGAAGTTAGTCATTTCTTTAATCTCCTCTTTGATTCAGGTCTTGGTGACTTTGAGTTCTTTGAGCTCTTCCTTGATCAATACATTACTAGACTTCCACAAGTCTACCTTGGTATCATGGTGGGTGAGTCCCATGTCTAAGGGCTAGAGTGCAAAGTCCAAGGTAGTAAGGTCTTCAGTTTTATCATCCTTCAATGGCTTGGCTATTTCCATCATCAGGT
Organism: Chamaecyparis obtusa; assembly: GCA_027943335.1. Taxonomy (NCBI): domain Eukaryota; kingdom Viridiplantae; phylum Streptophyta; class Pinopsida; order Cupressales; family Cupressaceae; genus Chamaecyparis; species Chamaecyparis obtusa. The sequence continues at coordinate 1,174,486 of BSBK01000141.1, read as the reverse complement.
GCCTTGTGTCTGGATCTCAACCAAGAGTGGTCAGAGTCCTATTCTTCTTAGCCTTGCTTACGGCTAAACTTGACTGCATTACTTATGAGAACATCTCACCACTAGGAGCACCTTGCTCAACCCTTTTTCTTTTCTACCCCAGAGTATTCTCAAGCCATGATTCTACACTTGTAACTTTTGTTGCAGAAATAAGGTCTTCAACAAATAATTTCATGATAACAAGAGGAGAAGATTTAGGCTTGGAAGCAAAAGGATTAACCTGTGGAGAAGAAATACTCTTTTCCTTTTGAGGAGACCCCAAATGCTCATCTGTCTCATCAATTTTTGAACTTCTACTATCATCACCAACCTCAATAATGGTAGGAGCCTCTTGAGTAGGAGTGTTACCTTGTATCTCAATAGTTCCCCCTTGTGCTTTTTGCTCTGGTTTCGTGGCCCCAATAGGTTCTTCCATTGGCTTGTCGAATTTCTCAACTTTGGCTTCTTCATTTGAATCGATGACTAGAGATGAGCCTGCTCTGCAAGTCTTCTCAAGTGGGATATCTTTTTTAGGTGGTTCATCATCTCCACCTGCTAGTTGATCTAGTCCTTTGGCTATAGACAATGTTGGCAAAGAGGAGGATGTAAGAGCACTCATCGGCTCGATTGTAGGAGCTTGTTGAGGAGTAGGCTTCCTAGATGTATTTCTCCTTCTCATCATCCACTAAACCCACTTATCGGTTCCCTTAATGACTTTAGTCATTAAGGTCTCCAAATCTTCTATAGCTTGACCTTGAACTTGTTTAGAGCTCACAGGATAGGGCTTGATCTGATCTTGATATGTGTTGGTATACATATGTTCTCTATCATCAACAATGCCTTCAACATTAATGTTGACATTGAACAAATTGATTTGTTCAGTGGTCAACCTAGAGTAAAATATTTCTCAGCTCTCTAACTCATCCTTGCAATTTGCCCAATAATCTTTGAGTTTAGGGATGTGCCTGACCACAATGCCAATCTGTAGATGATTTTTGGCATAACCTACTATATCAAATTGAGGCCTCAATACTTCATACACTTCAAGCTTATATCTATTCTCAAACACCTTCATCACATTCTTAGCATTTGATCTCGATGCACAGCTATAAGCTCCAATGGTAATAGGGAATTCATAGCCTTATCTCTAGCTATATCTCTAGTTGTATCTCAATGGTTCCCCCTTGTGCTTGCTACTCTAGTTTCATGGCCCCAATAGGTTCTTCCGTTGGCTTGTCAGATTTCTCAACTTTGGCTTCTTCATTTGAACCAATGACTGGAGATGATCCTACTCCACAAGTCTTCTTAAGTGGGATCTCTTTTTCAGGTGGTTCATCATCTCCACCTACTGGTTGAGTTGGTCCTTTAGCTACAGATGATGTTGGCAAAGAGGAGGATGTAGGAGCACTCGCCAGCTCGACTGTAGGAGCTTGTTGAGGAGTAGGATTCTCAGATCTCTTTCTCCTTCCCATCATCCACTAAACCCACTTATCGGTTCTCTTAATGACTTTAGTCATTAAGCTCTCCAAATCTGCTATAGCTTGACCTTGAACTAGTTTAGAGCTCATAGGATCAGGCTTGATCTGATCTTGATATGTTTTAGTATACATATGATCTCCATCATCAATAATGCCTTCAACATTAATGTTGACATTGAACAACTTGATTTGTTCAGTGGTCAACTTGGAGTAAAATCTTTCTCAGCTCTCTGACTCATCCTTGCAATTCACCCAATAATTTTTGAGTTCAGGGATGTGCCTGACCATAGTGCCAATCTATAGATGATTTTTGGCATAACCTACTAGATCAAACACCTTCATCATGTTCTTAGCATTTGATCTTGATGCAGAGTTGTAAGCTCCAATGGTAACAAGGAATTCATAGCCTTTCTTCTTAATTCCCACACTGATCAAGTTTAGTTGCAACATCTACCGGATCACTTCTATGAGCATGATCATGTCATCAGGGTACCTTGGTAGCTTCATGGGAAAATCATCAAAACCTGCAAGACGAAGGTATGAGAAACTAGCAAATTGAATGAAGAAGCTCCCAAATTGGGTGATGAATTCCATGGCCTCTGGTGAGAACCTCCGCTCTAGGCATCCTTGTAATTCTCTGCACAACCTCATTGTAAATGAGTCATTAACTTTAATGAACTTGACATAGCTATTTTGTAACTTCAAATGAGGGGAGAAATCATAAATTTTCACATCATCTTCATATTCTTCTAGCCTAGGGAGTCCTGGCCATACTTGCAATGTAGCTAAAACATAGATCAAATAGGAAGACATATAAAATGTGTTTTGGTACTTGGTGAGACTCAAGACATTGGTCATATTTTAACTTACCACTTGAGCCCAGTCTATATAATGATGCTCAGCACATATTACCTTGACCAAGAAGAAGTAGTGTTCTATGAAATTCAATGTGTCACTTTCACTTTTTATCCTATGAAGGAGCACCAGGATGTCGATGATCCCGACCTTTAGATCTATTCCAAAAAGTGTCTTTGGAAATTTTTTCTTTATGCTTCTGGCCTTCCAAAATCACAAGTTCATGATCTCTTTCCTCCACCTCATCTTCTTCTCATTATATTCTAAAATTATGATCAGGAAGTTCATATTTGAAAATTCCGCTCACTCTGGGATGCGAAGACTTCTCTGCACAGACTCTTTGTCGATGGAGATGAGCACTATGTCATCTAGTAGCAAAGTCTATTTTGTATCCAGGTTGAATCTGGTTATACATTCCTAGATTAGTTTAGGAGCTTTTACTGCAATGAGAAATCCAGTAGCTTCGACCAAACCACTACCTTTGAGCTTTTGTGTCATGGGGTGGAGATTTTCTTTGTTCAATCTTCTATGTAGATCACCTAAATCATAGAATCTGAGGGATGTATCTATCAAATTATGCCATTCAGATGTAATCTCTTTCAACCCATCGAAACCCATTAATCTAGTGGCCATAGCTTCTAATTATGCTCTTGATTTACTGTTAAGAAGCTTTGGAGAATGTCGTAAGATGATTTGTGAAATTGTGGGAAATCAAAGGCATATGAAAAAGATGTGAACAAATAGTAATTTTCACTTGATAGTTTGAGTCTTTTATAAACAGCCTGCTTCCTTACCGTTACTTTCCATATCTCATGCCACACGAGTGAGAGATTTTCAAAAATATCCGTTAAAGTTCTAACATTAAGATTTGAATTAAATGCATCTTATTAGTGGCCTTAAGAAATCACTTTTACCTATTTGGAGTAGCTGTAATGGTAACTTAATTGACGTAGCGGATTTTTACTTTTTCACTTCTCTCAATTCAACGCCTTTTTCAAAAAACTCACTTCAAAGCTAGAAACCCAACTATGGAGAAAGCTGGGAAGTAATTTTCTAAAACTTTGCAACTGACCCATTTCTTTAGAAATTCTCTTTAAATATCAAAGAGAATTATCTTCATCATAACAGATCATTCAATCCTCATGATTTCTTGTGCTAATTTCTTCATAAGTTGTCGCTTCTCAGAAACTGACCTTCTTAGGTATTTTTTGATAAGGGAGAAGCTGAAAACTAATTCTCTAAAAAAGGTCTCTTACTCATTTTCTCATATTTTGAGACCATTTTATCCACTGCATGGACTCAATCTTATTTCCTTAAAATCTAGACTTTTGGCTTCTCAAGAATCTCTAATACACTTTCTACTATCCTTCAGAAAATAACTTCTGTGAGAAAATCTCTGCAAGTGGAGAAGTTCATTACAACTTCTCCACCAAGCTACTTTTCTGGACCCAACTTGTTCTTACCCTGAGAATCTCGATCTCAAGGCCTTTTTTGTGTGCTTGATGATTCTTGTGTTCTCTTCCCATGGAAAATTACCTTCATGGGTCAGAACCCACTGAGGAGAAGGCAATTTTCAATTTTTTGACAAAGGGGGAAAATGTTATTTTAGAGCTTCACATCCATATGAATAACATCAATAAAAACTAAAATAAATAAGGTCTTTATTGAAATAGGAACTACAACTTACCCATTCCTAAGATGAAATTAAAAACCACCCTAGATTAAAGGCAGAAAGAAGGCATGAAGGGATTATTCGATAAAGACCACCTATCCTAGAGGGATTCTAGACTTAGACTCTAATTTATTACCTCAAAACTCATGACTCAATCTAACACAAGGTATTCACTTTGTTTTAAAGGGTGAAGAAAAAAAGTGGGGCAGCAAGTGGAAAGCACTATCAAGAAAATTCTTAAGGATATAGGAATGTCAGAACAAGAATTTCTAGTGGCAAAGCAAACCGCAGCAGCAATAAGAGACATTGGACTAAAATAAGTTTTGGTTGTTCCACCCCTATCATTAGTTGCAACTCAAACTAAAGAATCCCAAGTTACAAAAAAGGTAATAAAAGTTGAAGAGGCACAAGAAACAAGGAAATCAACTAGATCTTCCACCACTCCACCAGCAAAAAGAGGTAAGGAACTGGAAAGTGGGCCACAAAAGAGACAAAAGACTATTTTCACCCCTATTCCAAGGTATGTATTTGAAGTAAAAGATGATGAATAAATTGGAAGCAATAAGAGAAAATGGAAACAAAAGATAGAGAAATTAAATGCTACAATTATTAATGGTGGAGATTTTTCTAAGATGAACAAATATTATGAGTCATATAATTTTTCATAGAAATTGAACTTAGAGAATGCAGTTGTCAGGCATATGATACTGTCTAATAAGAAGTTTGACAATATTCAAGGGAAGATACCTGATGAATTGTTTGCAAAATTAGTAAACAAAAAGAAGAGAGCAACTGAAGAAGACAATAAGATTAGAGAAAATTTTGTGAGAAAGCTCTATGATATTAAAGATGAAGATCATTTCAAGGAAATAATGAAAGATCTTAGTATTCACTTAAGAACAAAAAGAAGAACAATTTTGATAATGGGAGGAAGTTATGAAGAAATTAACAAGAAAACTTAACAGACAGTTGTAAAGGTAATGACCACAAGTGTTAGTAAGCACACAAGTGCAGCAGATCAAGCTTTGAAAGCTGAGCACCAAAAAATTCCCTCTCCACCACCATCAATTAACATTGAAGATGAAACAATGAATGTGGAAGGAACACATATTATACTGGATAGTGATGACAATCCCTTCAACAACCTTGAAAGAATTGTTGACAATTTGGTTGTGGAAGAAAACAAGAGAACAAGAGAACAAGAGAACAAGAGCAAGAACAAGCAGAGATTCAAGTAAACATAGAGATAGTAGGACAGAAAGGAGCACAAGGAAAAGCAAAAATTAGTCCCACTCCTAATATAATAGCAAAGAAACCATAGTTAGAATCTATTTTTTCTAGTCTTGGAAAATAAGTTGATGATGATGATCAAATTGAGTTGATCTCATCCTTAAAAAAAATCATTGGTAAAAACAAGAAAGTGAAAATCCTTGAAGGATCATTGCTTTAAGTGACAGAGAAGTTGCAAAGTGTTGTAACCAGTCATATATTAGAAGCAGATCCACAGATCAAAGCAAAAGAAGTTTTGAAAGCATTTGACATTGAATTCACAAACTTATTAGACATAGCTACAATAAAGGCTCAGGCATCCTATGAGGCCAAAATATTTCAAGATATATGTCAGAATATCAGAAATGATATTAATAATCTTGATGTATGTATCAAGGAACTTAGAAGAAATTTGGACAGAGGAAAAGACTTGTGCATTCAGTGTACAAAAATAGAGAATCGTGTATTAGATTTGACAGAGAAAATAAAAGCAAAAGAAACGGAAATTCAAACAGAAGCAAATCTTTTATCCAGCCCAAATGTGAAGATATCAAATATTGAGAAGAAAATCGGTAAATTGTATGATGAAATAAGAATTCTTAGTGAAGAAAGAGAAAAGAAATTGAGAAGATTTTCTCTACTAAGAGAGCATATTTCAATTAAGATAAGCATCATTGAAGGCCAATTGGAAGAATGTTTTTCGTCCAAGACATCTTATGAGAAATCTAACTATGCAAACCTTCATGCATGTGAAATAGCATTTATGGTTTATGTGCACTACTTAGTGTTTCTAATACCATTAAGAAGGCATGGGAGAAGGAGATAGAGAGCATAAAAGTAAATTTTGTAGATTATGTTGCAAGCCTAACGGCTTTGCAATTTTGAATCAATGGTAAACATTTTTGTTACATAATTTTCACACGTTTTTTGTCATTGTTGTCAAAGGGGGAGTGATAGCAGAAAATTGAGTATGATATATAGATATATGATATGAAATATATTCCTAGGGGGAGTATAGATATTCAAAAGATATTTTGGAGATATAAGTATATTGGAGAATATTTTTTAAATGGCCACAATTTTGAAGTTTTATATGACTTAGCCAATTTTCTTATATGTTGCCACCAATGACAAAGGGGGAGATTGTTGGAAATTTGGCTGAGTAGGATATCAATTTGTTGTCATTATGGAAACATATAATTAGTATGAAGATAGCAATATGATAGCAAGCAGTTATGATAGAGCGCAAGTAAATTGTCTAAGTATAAGCAGCATTTTCCAGTCTAACCAGAGATAATTTTGGATAGCAATGTTGATAGAAGTAAGTTCAGTGCATGTGCACTTGAACATGGATACTATTATGTATGTTTAAGACTCACCTCAAAGTGAAAATCTATACGGCATGTATGGAATGAATTATTGTAGGATTACAGAGATGGAATTGAAGCTGACAGGATAGAGAGAGAAGACATAATTAGTATGATAGTTAAGGGATTATTTTGTTTATCAAAATAATAACTTAATCATATAAGGGATGACATCCTAGATTTTAACCCTTGGGTAGCACAAGTTAGTGTGTATTTTGTAAAGTGCTTTATGTTTTGTAAAGCCAACTATAAAAGTTATTATTCTTAATAACTTGTATAAATGTAAGACATGAGTAATGCGAAGACATACTATGATATATGCATGTGAAAGAAATTGATGCAAAGTTGTAAATTGTAAAAGTAAAGCAAATAGACTTTGTATATGTAAGCGAAGAGATAAATCAGAATAGGAAAACTATTTGGCAGTAGTAAAAGCTTATATACCTTACTGATCAAAATTAAAGGGGTATTATTTTAAAATCATATATTAATTAATCATTATTGTTATTCAATTGTAATGACTTTTCAATTCTTGAATTGTCTGTTCAATTTCTCATGAAGGTGTAGATGTTGTGACCATCCACCTTCTTCAAAGATGTATAAAGAGGTTCAATTCAAATTTTTTTTTTTTTAAAAGATTTTGGACATACATCTCATTTACGGAGATTGCCAATTCACATCTTTTGAGTTCATAGGCATACATCTCCATCATGGGATTGCCCAATTTACATGAACTCTAGCATACAACCTCACCACAGGTTTGCCCAAATAGATTGATTTGTAGGTGAACATCTCCATTATGAGATTGTCCAAATTTGTATGGATGTAATACAGTTTTTAATGAAAAAGGAAATTCATTTGCATCATGTTTTAGTTTGTAATCCTATCTATATTTTGTTTAGTATTTCACATGTATTGTGATATATTACAATACCTTAAATCTTTTCATGGGTATTGTCCTCTGAATTGACAAAACAATTCAGATCAGTGGTATCAGAGCAGTTAAGAGTTTATGGAAGAATAAGCTGCCCAGCCGATGATGCTGTTGCACAAAACTTGCAGTATGTATGAAGAATGCTAATGAAAAGGCCTATCATTTGTTCTCTTACTTGTGCAAGTGGTGTAGTTGGAATTTCATTGGCCACTTGTTTTAAGAAATAAGAGAATTGGGCATCTGAATCAGCCCCACGGAAGAGATTACTCATCACACTAGTGCATGGCAATGATAGAGTTGTAACACGTATTCTTCTTTGCCCATAAACTATTGTGTAAAGTACTGCACACTAAAAGCAACATTCAAAACCTTCTTGGAACTTTCCATCGTGCTTAAAGTCCGATGGCCATATTTGGAAGCTCAACGGTTTGTCAAGAACCATTACAAATATATGTTGGTGCAATTTTATGTTTCAGGTGGTCAAGTGTAGTAGCGAAGATGTCTTGTTGAAGAAGTTGAAGAAGCCACCGAAAGGGTGAATGAAGTGACTGTATTATTTGTATGTTGGTTGATATCATTCTTATGTATCCACTACCTTGACATAGGATCAAGAAATATATTCTCGATGCCCTGTTGTATCGGTTTCACATGACTGATAATATGTTTGAAAGAAATAGGAATGATCTACTTTGTGTGGGGATCGACATTAATGGTATGGAGTTTCAGTTTCAAAGCATTTTCATTATGGGATCCGTGTGTATTCCTTATTGTTAGTTTTGATAACTTCCTTAAATGGTATGATCAATAGTCTCGGGTTGATTAAGGAACTGGTATTACCATAAATGATTAGCGGGGCTTGTTGGTTATCGGTTTTGTGATAAAGGGAAGATGGCGAACATGAATTATGTATATGAATGCAATTTTCAGACCAGATGGTAATGAATTATGTGCTCAGTCCATACCCAAGAAGGCATGGTTGATGCGTTTGAGATCACAAACTTTGAACGGTTTCAAGAAACCATTCAATCACTCTAAATGTGTCTACAATCAGATTTAGCCCAAAATGAAGGTGTGCTAATCTTCTCCCTCAAAAAAAATTAGCATCAGGTCTCATCAATACAGTGTTCAAAAACCGTTACACCTTCTCATATTGGTTTCGAACAAGGTTAACGGTGAAGTTATTATTTATGCTTATGTATTTAGTTTTGAATCTCATTGAATGGTATCAGATTTTTTTTGAACTAGTGAAGAGTTTCAGGTTTTGCTAGAACAGTCCCGATTTGAGGACGTGGATGTTCACTATTTTGGCAAGTGGTTGTTTTCTATTTTCATGGTGTATTAAGATTAAAATGGTTTTTGATAACCGTTACACAAACTAATGATGATTTCAATCATGCAATGCTATGTGGAAGTGATGTTTGCCAGCCGCCTTGAGGAAGAGATCATGAAGGATATTGTGGGGATGTATTCCATTTTGAACAAATAGTGATATTATGTGCCGAGATCATTGTATTTCAGACCTTCGGTGACTCGGCCTTCAAAGAGAGATAAAAGGTTGTGAATATGATTTCTACACATGCATGGTGTCTATGCCTGTGAACCGTAGTCACTTGGAAGGAGACCCAAGAGGGTGATGTATGCTAACAGGTCATGGAAGACCTGCATGACAATGCAATAATCAATGCAGGAGGAATGTTTGTTGATGAGAATGATTCATTGATGTGTTGTAAAGTATAATACTAAGTTGATATTATTGGGCCGTTGCAAGGATTATGAGCCTCGAATAGATGTTTTGGAAGATGGTAGGGCAATGGGGCCCATTGCCTTCTAAGGAAAGAGGAATGATCAGAATTAAAGGGGTATTATTTTAAAATCATATATTAATTAATCATTGTTGTTATTCAATTGTAATGACTTTTCAATTCTTGAATTGTCTGTTCAATTTCTCATGAAGGTGTAGATGTTGTGACCATCCACCTTCTTCAAAGATGTATAAAGAGGTTCAATTCAAATATTTTTTTTAAAAAAAGATTTTGGACATACATCTCATTTACGGAGATTGCCAATTCACATCTTTTGAGTTCATAGGCATACATCTCCATCACAGGATTGCCCAATTTACATGAACTCTAGCATACAACCTCACCACGGGTTTGCCCAAATAGATTGATTTGTAGGTGAACATCTCCATTACAAGATTATCCAAATTTGTATGGATGTAATACAGTTTTTAATGAAAAAGGAAATTCATTTGCATCATGTTTTAGTTTGTAATCCTATCTTTATTTTGTTCAGTATTTCACATGTATTGTGATATATTACAATACCTTAAATCTTTTCATGGGTATTGTCCTCTGAATTGACAAAACAATTCAGATCACTTACCCTTTTTGTAATTAGAAATCATTGTATATTACATGTTTTGGTAGTGAGCTCATCTTGTAATCATTCTATTTGTACTACCAACTCTTAGAAGGGTTGAGGCTTCTAACAAGGCCTTAAGTCCTTTAATCAGGACATAGACACTATATGTATGTAATAGACTCCTAACAGGGTCAACATCCTTTACTGGAAACTTTTGATTAGTGGATCGTTGTGGGTATCATCCCCATTGGGGTTTTCCCTTGGCCAGGGTTTCCTTGATAACAAAACATGGTGTTATGAGTTCATTTGCTTTATTGCTATGCATGCTATTTAATTTACTATATTTTGCAAGTATCGAGTTAATTTTTTATATCCATAATTGGGAAAAAGTAAAATTTTTTATAATACTGATTCACCCGCCCCTCTTAGTATTCCTATTTCTAACATCCTCTTCCTTGTCATTTTTAGCTTCCTCCTCATTTACCTCTTCCACTCCCAAATCTTCAGCAATATGATTCTTTTGTTGGCAAGTTAACTATACTAGTGTATATGACTAAGATTAGTGTTGTCATTATAGCAAAAAAGTCATATGGAGTTTTGGTGTCAGTGCACTTACTCAGAAGATCAAGATTTGGCTAAGTATGGAAAATAGGACACTCAATGAAGCACCTGATGAACAGAGCATTAGCGCATGTGCATATGACCAAGTTTTGTTATGTTCCCTTGAAGATAAGTTGTTGATTATGTAATCATGCTAAGTCTAAGAATGCATGATCAGATGAGTTAGTATGAAGAAGTTATAGCGAGTTGAAGTGACACAGTCATTGAGCGGTAGAACAGAACAAATCATGCAGCCGACAGGAAGTATTTTGATTAGCAATTATTATTTTGTTTTGTAAATGCTATATGCCTATTGTATTTATGTTGTAGACTTGTTAATATCATTGTATGTAAACATGCTTGAGCCAATTCATTTAGAAGTGTTGTATGTAGTAGGTTATAGCCCGACTTAGTAAATAGTTTTGATTGCGCCTATATATAAGACATGCACTTTTGTATTTGAGTGTGAGATGGAAAGTGAAGATGAAATAGCAAAGTAGAAGTATGTGAAGAGCAGTAAGAATGTTATAGAGCTTTACAAGAGGTCAAAACATCAGCGCACAAAAGGAATTGATCAGACAAGTAGTGTCATAGCATTAGTTCACCATTACATATATAGTGTGTATTTGATATCCAGGAGTTTGTAGCCTTCCTTATTGAGTGGTGAGCTTTAGTAGTGAGCCATCCACCCCTAACAGGTTTTGTTACTTCAAGACTCCTAACAGGGTCCAACCCTTGACAAGGTCATTGTACTAAATCATTGTAATGACTACTCCTAATAGGGGAAAGGAACATTAATAGGTTCATAATACACAAGTACAATTATTAGTGGGTATTAATTCCCACCAGGGTTTTTCCTTTGGCCAAGGTTTCCCCATAATCATATTTGATGTTATGTGTTATGGTTTTTTTCTTTACATGATTGATATTTACTTCAACAATTAAGTTATTGAATTAAGTTTCAAGTATCAAAAATTAATATTATAGAACATTGATTCACCCCCCCTCTCGATGTTCCCATTCCTAACAATTGGTATCAGAGCTTTGATCCTCTAAAGATAAGTTTAACCACTTGAGGAGATCATGGATATAGGAGAAGTGAAATATCTAAAGAAGAATCTTGAAGAAGCTCTTGAAGATCTTGACAGATCTGAAAAAGAAATAGAAGAACTAAAATTGAAGGTTAGTGGTGCACAAGTATTCATCAAGAAACTCAGAAAAGATTTGAAGGATTGTTAAAAAATTGATTTGGGAAAAATGGTCAAAAAGCTAAATGAAGAAAACATGTCTCTGAAGGATCAAATTGAAGAGTTGGATGAAAAATTATTCAACAATCAGGAAGCCTATGAAGAACAGATCAAAGAGAACAAACAGTTGGATAAAGACCTAAGAAAAGCAAACATGAAAATCTTGGAGTTAGAGAACATCAAGAAAAAGGTGGAATCTGAATTGACTAAAGAAAAATAATCACATTGATCAATTGCACACAAGTAAGGATCTAATAGAATCATAGTTGTATGCACAGAAGATTAAAGGAGATACCACTAGTATTAGATTCAATGAAGCTCAAGTTCAGATTGATGCTATGCAAGATAGAATGAAAACTCTTGAGGAATCTACAGAAACCAAGAAGACTAAAAATTAGACTCAAGCTATAGAAGAACCATCTAAGGAGGAGCGCAAGGCAATAAATCAAACTTTTTATGCATGTAACAAGCATGGATGTATAGAAAGAGATTGTAAAGAGGTAAGACCTTTCAATGGTCATTTTTATTCATGCAATAAGTTTGGTCATAGAGCTATGAATTGTAGATCAAATCAAAGAAGACAGACTTAGCATAATCAGAGAAATCATCCACATCAAAATATTATAAGTCCTCAGAACATTACATGTCAAATATGCAATTATAGTGGTCATAAAGCTAGACAATGCAGTATGGTAACTCACATCAATGAATTGAGGAATATAAGGCCTCCAGTTATTTGTCACTCTTTTAACAAGGTTGGACACATCTCAAAGTTTTGCAGATCACAAGTGCAAAGACAAGAAAGACCTAATAAGTCTCAAGGATCAATTTTGGATGAATCTGGAGAAGTCAAGTTTGTAAAAACCATAGAATATTCTGTTGGAATTAGGAGAGATAGGTACTGAGAGGGGAGGGGTGAATCAGTGCCTTCAAAACTTTACTTGTAACAACCTTCTTGATATATAACTGAATACCGTAATAACCGATCAAAATAACTTGAATCTAATTGCATAAATCAATCATCTAGTTAACTTAAGAAAGTAAACAACATGAAATCAATATGGCAATCACATAACTCAAGTATTTTGGTAATGCAAAAACCCTTGTTAGAAGGTAAAAACTACGGTGGGGATGACACCCACAAATTCTTCACTACTACAGATAGAAAAGGTTTGCCTATTAAGGCTACAAGTTTTGATCACTTCTGGTGATCTTACCTTGTTAGGAGTAACATATTAGATCAGCTAGATCTACCTAGTTATAGGATTTAACAACACTATATGAAGTGTGTACTCGGTTAAGAGATTTATACAAAGACTGTTAAGTCTACTTTGTTAAGAGATTTATCAATACTCTATCACAATTGTTAGAAAGTAATAGGTAAACTATCTGCTAGTTGACAACTTACTTGTCTAAAATAGATCTATAAGTGCCTATCAAAATATCACCTTATCTATGATGGTTCTCTTCTCTGTTCTTCTCGGTAGCCTTGTCTGATTTTGCTCAATCTAAAAACCTTTGTACTCTGTTCTACTTGGTAAACTGATTGTCTTGAAGATAGGAAATTTCTTCAAGTGCTTCGTGATTCATATATATCAGTTCAATAACCTCATGAAAATGGTGCGAACAAAAAAAATATATAGTGTTCTATTTTGCCGCCTTAGCAAAAAATTAGGTTATAAAAATAATCATAGCCCTAAGAGCTATGGTGCAAAATAACCTAGATCAACTAATACAAATAAGATAATCATTACATTTAATGAATATCTTTTACAATAAATGCTCCTTGATCTTGGTAAACCATTTTATGATCTGTTATAACCATTTGCATAGAATAATGTGCCATTTCTAATTACTATGCCATTTTCTATGATCATCAATAAACACTATATAATCTGCTCGGTGTATACTACAGTGCTCGGTGTTTACTGACCGTCAGTGTCAGTGTTGCTAGTGCTTGGTTAACTATGTGATGCTCAGTGTAACAAGCTTTACCAACTACTCTATCTTACTTCTAGTTACTGATTGTCTCAATATAAGTAACCGACCGACCTATTTACTATCCTTTGATACTAATGACAACCTTAAATGCTCAATAGAGATTAACAATCTCCCCCTTTGGCATTAGTATCAAAACTTCAAAATGTATAAAGAAAAAATGTTTCTATATATTCCTTATATCTCTGCCATATACATATCCACAAAAAAAACTTCTAAGTACAAAAAGTACTCCCCCTCAGTGCATGCTCCCGGTAGTATGTAATATACTTATTTGGCATATACATGATTTCCCCCTTTTTGATAATAATGCCAAATACAAAAAATATAATGTATACTTACATCTTATCAAAAATGTGTGGATGGGTTTTCTTCACAAACTCCAAGAGGTTTTCCCATTCCTCTTTCAAGTTGTTAAGAGCAATATGCTCAAGACTGACTTGTGCTTGCATGTCAAAGATATTATCCAACACTGAAATCTCTGGTGTTGCAACAAGTTGCTCAGCTTTGACAATGTGTGTTTCAAAAATCTTTAGGTAAGGAGTGAGTTCTTTTTGTAACTCTGTAACCTAATTGGTGATGTGTGCTTCTTGTTTCCTTAAATCTGCTATCAGCCACTGGAGTTCTTGAACTCAGTTAATATGCTTTAAGAAAGCAGTTGGCTCTGTTGAGTTATCAAGATCACTGCAACTATAATAACATTGCCTCTTTGGTATATGTTTTCCAAGAGTAGTGATCTCTCATTTATATTGTGGAAAAGACATTAAGAGACATGTCCCTTCATGGGACATGTCTATTCATTATTATTTATTTTATTTTATCAATTAATTATTTAGTTATTATAAGAATAATTATAATCTAATTATATATATATATATATATATATATCATTTCTCATAAGAATCATATCATCGGTATTATTTATCTGACCGATGCTACAAACATCAATAGCTCGGTAATAGCTGCTTGTGTACTTGACTTGATTTCTTCTTCTAAACCTTTTATCTTTTCACTGACTTCTACAGTGAAGGTGTCTGAAGTACAAAGCTTTATTAGCAGTTGACAGATTATCTGGGTGATAGATTTTACCTCGGTAATGACCTCAGATAATTTTACTTTGTGTAGTGCCACTTCTGTGCTAATCCTTTCTACCAATTTATTCTGAATCTTTGATTCTGCCCTTTCTTCTATTCTTTTGTCTACATCTATATCAAGGGCATTGATTTTGTCGGCGAGTGTGGAAAGTTGATCTATGATGGGAGTATTCTCATCAATGTTTGTTTTTGGTACTATCTGTTGTAGAATATCTCGTACATCATTTAACATTTCTTTGCATTTGTGTTCTTGCCTCAACTTCTCTTGTGCCACTTTCCTTGAACATAACTCCCCATATCGACTTAGTTCCTCGGGGATTAGGGTTCTCAGGTCACATTTGGGTATAATGATAACTTCATCAATGGTGACCAGCCCTTTGGCTTTCTTCTTCTTCTTCTTCAAGGCAAGAGGTGACTTCTTCTCACTTATGACAATAGCTTTTTCTTCACTCCTTGGAGTATCCTTACTAGTTGACACTATATCATCCTTCTTATACTCCTTAGTGGATTGAGTGGGAGTCTCAGTGGTAGTGTCAGGTGGGTTCACCTCAATTGACTTGGTTTCTTCAGGTTCCTTTTGTTTTGTAGATTTTGCCTCTAGTTTGTTAGGCTCATTTGTATTTGCAGGTTGCTCGGGTGTTTGAATCTCAGTTGTATCTTTGGTTGGTTCAGGATGAGAGACATCGGGTTATACTTGTGAAATAATTTCAACTACCTCTGCAAGTATAGGTAGTTCACCCGATAGTGATGTGAGCACACTAGCTATGTCGAATGCTTCATCTTTGTATTATGTAATGGTCACATCTTCATCACCCGCATCATCAAGATCACCGTTAGTGATGTCCTCAATGAGTGCATCATCATCATTTTTATTTTGCAAGTGGATCTTGACTTGATCTAGTGCATCCTGTGAAATTTTGATTTCTTTCTTTTGCTCAGTGATATCAATTACCTCGGTAACTGATATACCAATGTCCTCTATTTTCTTTCCTTTACTATCATCAATGAAAATACTTTTACCTTTTGAATTGTGTCTCTTTTTAGACAGTTTTAGGAATGCTTCCTGTTCAGCTTTCTCTTCTGCTTTCAAAAGTGATGTCCATACAGAGTCACATATGACATCCATATCATCTACATTCTCATCCATGATCTACATAGCTCTATTCTTGACTGAAAATCTAGGCTGATACCTTGTCATGTATTCACTTACCATAGCATAGCAAAAGTGTGTGGCTGCACTACCTAGTGATTGTTCTCTTTTTCTTTTCTTTATTTCTAGTGCAATAGCCCATCTCTCACTTATTTTGTCATCAAGTTCCTTCAGCAATTGACATGAAAATTCCATTGGTACTCTCTTGAATTTAATCATCATTTGAACAATAGTATGTTCTATCTTTGTCTTGTCCTCAATTGACATGTTGTTAAATTTGCCTATGCCTAGATCATTAAGATTTCCATTCTCAATAATATCTTCAATTATTTCTTCTATAGTACTATCCCTATTATGAACTAGCTTAAATTGATCAGGGTCATTTTCTCTTTATGTATTTCTTCATCGGTGCAGCTGCTCTTCTTTTTGCTACTTTTACTACTTCTTCTTTCTCAGTAGATTGTGCTATAGTTGTTGAATGTGTCCTCATTCCTTTAGGTTCTGGTAGCTGAATATCTTGTTCATCAGTTGTGGGTATTTGAATTTCTTCTTCATCATTGGTGGGAGGAACCGATGTATTATCCTTTTCTTTGTCTGACTTGGTCTCCTTGTTGTCATAGGATTTGTCAGCCAACTGTAACTAACCTTTGGTTTCTTCATCAACTAGTGACTCCTTAGGTGAGTCAGATGTAGTTCCATATCTTTCTAAGAGATCTTTTCTCATTTTCTTTTCCCTTCTAGACATTTTATCGATCTCTATGTTCATTGTTATTCTAGACTTAGCTTCCTCATATAGTCCAAACCTACTAGCAGTGATGTCTATTAGTAATGCCAGCAATGCATTGATAGATTTCAAAGTGAAATCATGATTCATTTCATAACCCATTGGTGCTAGCCATTTTGTTCTCGGTTCTACTGCCTTGATCATTGAGTGGTCTGTGCTTACCACAAAGCATATGTCATCTTCAAATTTACTTACTAATTCCTTTGGAATTCTTCTTCTTTGTTACATTCTTGTTTGAAATGCCTTGAAATATGCATTGAACTCCTTGTTTAGATTGTCTCCTAGACTTCTCATCATTTCACCAATTTGAGCAGTTATCAGTTTGTCCAATTGCCAGTTTACTTTTCCAATACCTGATACATATTTTTGCAAATAGAGGAATGTACAGACAAGAAGTGATCTGTACTTACATGTATTGGACTTCTTTTCTTTTATTGTCTTCATGTTTTCATGCAGTTGGTGTAGTAGTAGCTCGGCAAGGTCAACCTGGTGATCTTTCTTCATAATTTTGTAAGCCATGTCCACGGTGTTGCAAGGTACACTATTCGGTCTGCTTGATTGAAATATCTTGTACGTAATGACATGATCTATGAATTTTACCATTGGATCTTTGATAGTTGATATTTTCAGTGCCCTACTATCCCATTGAGCTCTAATGTTCTTTTCTACATCGAGATGAGATGAACTTTGAAAGGCTTTGGCTTTGTCAATTGTAGGGTACCCAGTAACCCTACTGATAATCTTCTTGGTGATCTCAATAGGTTTGTCTAACCAAAATTTAAATCTTCTTAGCATGATTCTTATCCAGTCATTGTGATGTAGTGCAAGGTAGGAGGATCCCCAATGGAGATGTCCTAGCCCCTAGAAAATAACCACACATAAGAATATATTAACAATACAAAGATATAGATCCACACAATGCCAATACTCATAATAGAATCATCATATTTTCATCCAACATGCCCGGCTGTAAGACCTTCCGGGTTACGGCCAAATATAATGCAATTACAATAGAAACTCCATAAGATCTCGCAAGATCCAAACCAAACCCTAGCTAGCCCAGATCCACACACTGGTAGGAACCCACAAGGAAGATCTAAACTTGTGCTCGCAAGCCCACCAAGCAATCTCCTTGTTTCCCAAGCCACAGCTACTAGCTCTCCTCAAAACTCACTCCACATCCACCTCCTCTTCTCCCAAGTGGATCAATGATTTCCTCAAGACTTCCCCCACAACCCCTACTTATACAAATCTAAGCCACAGGTCGGCCCTGAATATAAATTAAATACAAATACCGAAATTAAATGCCATAAGTCGGCCAACAACAACAATTAAATTCCCAAAATTGATGTCTTAGTAAAATCATGATATCTCCTAGCTCTTGATGAATTAGAACTCGTGCTTCGAATCGTAGGTAGAAATATAGGCCCTCTTCAATCCATGAAATTTTCAGCCTCTAACTCTTTGTGGAAAATTACTTATACAGCCTGAAATAGGCACCAAATAACTAAGCAAGGCCGAGCTCCTCCTAGGCCACACTGAGCAACCAAGACCATGCCAAGTTCCATTAAATACATCAAAACCAATTACCCAAGACCCAAGTAGGTCTATCCAACTCTACCAAACCCCTTAAATATGAAAATAAGTCCACACAACTCCATCAAATCTCCCAAACATGCAGGATAGCCAACTACCCTGGGATGCTCCTGCATCACATTGTGAAATGATTGTGGGAAGTATGTGAAACATTGTAACCCTGACTCTTTAATCTTCTTATATTCTGATTTAATCTTTCCATCCAGTCCATAGACTTGTTGATAAGTTGCAATGGTCTCAAAATCACATACTTCACCAATCTTGCAATGAATGTAAGCCCTAACATCTTTTGTTAACAAAACCTTATCAGGAATACTAGAAAATGCACCCATATCATCTGTTTATGCTATGACCTTGGGATGAGGTTTGAATTTCTCCTTGGAAAAGTGTGCCCTAATAATTAATTCCACTTCCTCCTCAATGTTCTATGATTTTCTTGCAGTCGAAGATGATGCCATAAATTGTTTCTAGGGTTTTGGCAAACAATAGATAACCAGTGTTTGGTAGGCAGATGAACTTACTAGTTTTCGTCAAAGAATTATCATCAATTCGATCTACGGTGGCTTTGAATCTATTTTGAAAATCTTTAGCTCAAACTCTTCTTTGTAAAATCTCTTTTCTTTGAAATCACAATGTAACAATGAACTCTCTTTCCACGTATATATAGGGTTTTTCGATATTCCTGCTCAAACTTTGATGCATTAAATGTGTGACCTAACTTTTGGTACGAGATAGCTGATAGTTTGGTAATGTCTACAATATCTTTTTCTTGGTTAACATAGAGTTTCTTCATCAGTTTGAACTATTGTCAGTTAACCTTGTATAGTGATTATCGACGGGTAACCAACTCACGTTTCTTCTTTTACCGACTAGATAACATTTGCAAACTTATAATATATAAACCATAGTGCATCTTCATTCATGAAGATTTGGTATTTGTACATCAGATATAAGGAATTGTATGTAAAATGTGATCATTTAAAATGTTAGTTCCATACATACCTTGTCATCTTAAGTGGAGGTATCGATGTCACCCAATCCAATGGATGAGGTTTCACCGACAGTGTTACTAGACTCAGCATTCTCATTAGATGCCTTCTTCCACATTATGTTCCTTAACTTTGCAATATCTGCAATGTTATATCCACTCTCAAATATATGGTTTTCATCAGGTGCTCAGTTTCTATAGTTCTTGCTTACATGACCGACCTTGTGACAGTGCATACATGCCATTCCTGCATTTGTCCAGTTTCTTGATTGTCCAATCCAACTCTTTCTGTAACAGTTTGCTGCAATATGTCCATACCGACCACATGTAGTACAATTAGTCCATGTATTATAATCCCAAACATATGAGTTACCTTGTCTCTTCAGTTGATATGGCTTTCATTGTAGTTTCTCTTTAGGTGTCTAGACTTGTTTCATTTTTGCCTTGCAGTCCCTTGCAGTGTGTCCATACTTATTACAAGTATAGCATATTTTCTCCTCAATAGTATTATTAGCAATTTCATTCTTCTTTCCTCTGCATTCATAAGTTGGATGTCCAAACTTACCACAATAATAACAATATCCATTGAATTTAGGAATGACAGGAGGCTTACCTTGTGCTTTGCTTCTGCACACATTAGATGTATGTCCTATTTTTCCACAGTGATAGCATGTCAACACTTTAGGTTTTTGACTTTGATTGTTGTTGACTTCTTCAGCTTGTTGTGATGATTCTCCTTCACCAGTGTAGCCTATACCGGCTCTACTTTTGAATCTCCTCTGATTAGTCAAAAAATCATCAATCTTTTTAGAGTTGTCATCAACTATCTTCATCATCTCATTGTGTTGCTTTTGTGTTTTTATTTCATTTCTCAATTTTTCATTATCTTCTCTAAGTGTTGCTACATCTTCAAGTCTTCTTGATAATTCTCCATTTACTCAGTTCATTTCTTGATTAACTGTCATCATCTGATTTGATACTTGGAAGTGATGTTCAGTGAGTCTCTGAATTTCATTTTCTTTTGCTTGAATTTTTTCAGTCATCAGTCTTCAATCTTCAATAGCTAGATTCTGATCTTGTTCAGCTTGTCTACCATTGTTCATGATTTCCACCATTCTTTCCATTTGAGATTCATGACTGATTTGAAGTGCTTTCACTTGCTTAGATAGATGTTGATTCTTTTTAGATAACTTAGAGATTATGCTTTTGGATCCATTGGAGATGCTTCCAGAGCTTGATCCAATATGATCAAATATGTCATCAGTAGGTTCTTCATGATAACTTATTTCATTCAACTAAATTGTGAGGTTCTTTCTTTCAACCAGTAATTTCTTCAGTTCTTCCTTGGCTTGTTTATATTGTTCCACAAACATCTGCAATTGTATCTTCTGATTCTCAATAGTCTTGTCAAGCTTGTATCTCTCCATGACTTAGATCTTTTCCCTTTAGTGGTCAAACTATTCAACAAGAGAGTTGTGCTCTGATACCAATTGTTGGAATTAGGAGAGATAGGTACTGAGAGGGGAGGGGTGAATCAGTGCCTTCAAACCTTTACTTGTAACAACCTTCCTGATATATAACTGAATACTGTAATAACCGATCAAAATAACTTGAATCTAATTGCATAAATCAATCATCTAGTTAACTTAAGAAAGTAAACAACATGAAATCAATATGACAATCACATAACTCAAGTATTTTGGTAACGCAGAAACCCTTGTTAGAAGGTAAAAAATGCGATGGGTATGACACCCACAAATTCTTCACTACTGCAGATAGAAAAAGTTTGCCTGTTAAGGCTACAAGTTTTGATCACTTCTAGTGATCTTACCCTATTAGGAGTAACATATTAGATCAGCTAGATCTACCTAGTTATAGGATTTAACAACACTATATGAAGTGTGTACTCGGTTAAGAGATTTATACAAAGACTATTAAGTCTACTCTGTTAAGAGATTTATCAAAACTCTATCACAATTGTCAGAAAGTAATAGGTAAACTATCTGCTAGTTGACAACTCACTTGTCTGAAATAGATCTATAAGTGCTTATCAAAATATCACCTTATCTGTGATGGTTCTCTTCTCTATTCTGCTTAGTAGCCTTGTCTGATTCTGCTCAATCTGAAAACCTATATACTCTATTATGCTCGGTAAACTGATTGCCTTGAAGATAGGCAATTTCTTCAAGTTCTCCATGATTCATATATATTAGTTCAACAACCTCATGAAAATGGTGTGAACAAACAAAATATATAGTGTTCTATTTTTCCGCCTTAGCAAAAAATTAGGTTACAAAAATAATCATAACCCTAAGATCTACGGTGCAAAATAACCTAGATCAACTAATACAAATAAGATAATCATTGAATTTAATGAAAATCTTTTACAATAAATGCTCCTCGATCTTGGTAAACCATTTTATGATCTATTATAACCATTTACATAGAATAATGTGCCATTTTTTATTACTATGCCATTTTCTATGATCATCGGTAAACACTGTATAATCTGCTCGATGTATACTGTGGTGCGCGGTGTTTACTGACCATGAGTGTCAGTGTTGCTGGTGCTTGGTTAACTATGTGATGCTCGGTGTAACAAGCTTTATTGACTACTCTATCTTACTTCTAGTTACCGATTGTCTCAATATAAGTAACCAACTGACCTGTTTACTATCCTTTGATACTAATGACAACCTTAAATGCTCAATAGAGATTAACATATGCAAGCATGATTTGGACAAAAGTAAAGAGATATACTATTGATGACTATGTATTGGATGCATCTATAATGGATGTACCCTCTACTTCTGGATGAATGACCCTCATGGTCATAGGGGGAGCTAGATTAGCTCTAGACCCCTACGCAGCTGGTATACTCACCCTCAGAGTATGCACCTTTGGTTTTATATGTTTTGATACTAGTTGATGTTGTATGCAAGAGCGCACAACTTCATTATTAGCAGAAATGAAGATTAGAATTCTCTGTTACATTTTGTATTATGGCGGCAAGTATTAATGGTAGAAAGTTGTTTTTATAGTCACCAAAGATCTATTATCCACACATTTTCATTCAAGTTCGAGCCTTTGGAGAGAACATGAGATCAAAGTAGTTAGTTTTGAAAGATTGCAATTGATTTCATCAGTAGAAGGAAGTTAAGATTGTTGCAGAACCCTAGTTTGGTCACGATAGTTCAAAAACCCTTTAGAAACCTATTTGATTGATTGATCAAGTAAGTAATGGCCACTCCAATTATGTTTGATGTTGCTAAAAGGAAGAGATACATTTTCAAGAAGCATCCCTTTAAGTCAGTCCTAGATGATTTGGAAGGGGAATTCTCTAGGACTCCAATGGGAGTTATGCACGTAGATGACATACATAGATACATAGCAAGAAGGAACCTATAGGATTGGATAGGATTAGGTCGCACTTATATTCAATGATGAAACCAAACTTGACATTCATGGATGAGTTCACGCACCTTGCAAATCACCTAATTATTGAGTATGTGACTTCATATGAGTTCTATGAATCTAAATGGATCAAAATCCTACTGAGCAGAATTCATGATGACCTATTTTGGATAGGAGAAGTTCTAGTTTGCATGACTTCATATCTCATTTATGAGATGACAAGACTATCCAAGACTGATGCCATTCTTCCTACTGGTAAGGATGTCAGGAAACTAGTTGAGCAAGCTTGTAAATCCCGTAGTGATAAGCGTGGCATGAAAATTGAGCCAATAGAGGAAAATGATATAAAGCTAATGTCTATGATACTTGGTTATAAGTTCCAGCATGCAAACAGAGTAAATAGTGTTCCTACAACCACTAGTTTAGCAGCTATCAGAATTGTAAGGGAAAATGGAGAGTTCAACTTGTGTGAGATATTGCACGTACAGTTGATGGATAACATAAGGGCTATTAATCATGACAAGAGAAAGATATTTAGGTTTGGGTCATTGATCATCTATATGTACTTTCACATTGTTGGTAAAGTATAAGATCTTTATCTTGATAGGAATCTACCCACAATGCCACAAATTTTATTCAAGGCATCATCTGAGAGAACCTTGAAGGATTTCATGGACTTAGAAATCAAAACATTCAGAATCAAAATGTAAAGGAGGTATAGGATATCTGAGAGTATTGTGGATAAGTATAAGGACAACATTTATTTCATAGTGGAGATAGATATCACATGCATGGAAGCAGTGGAACCTAGAACTAAGTGGATTCATCCACTTGGTTATGAAGTGGAGGAACATATTTTGGAAGCTTATGCATAAGTCCTCTTGCCAACACCTAAGGATCCTAATGAAAAAAGATGGGGTACTTATGAGGAGAAGACAAGACAAGTAGACTCAGTCTTGTACAGTGCAACAAAAAAAAGGAAAGTATCTAAAATCACATCAGACATACTAAAAATTCATGGTGTTACACAAGCAGACCTAGATAAAGCTAGGGAAGCCAAGATTGCAATGCAACTTGAGAGCGCACCTTCTTCTGAAGTGAAAATAGAGAAGACTAAAGATCCTAAGGAGGAGAAGAAAAATATAGAAGAAAACACTCCTGTACCTACACCTACTATTGATCTAGAGTCCACACCATCACCTGAGTAGAGAAAGATGACTAGGATAAAGAAGAAGACCTCCACAACTCATCCATCATCAAGATCAACAAGAAATCAAGGAAGAAAAACTCAAGGACCTCAAGAGGTAGGATTCAGACTAAATCTTGAAGTGCTAAAAACTAGAGTAGTAGATGAAGGAAGAATTGATCAAATTGCTAAGTTCTATGATAAATATCATGAGATAGATAAATCAGAGATCCATAGTATGGTAATCAAACATATGATTAAGTTCAAGAAGTCAGTCTTGGAAATTAAGATAGATGTTCCTGATCAATTATAGAACATGCTTGACTCTTTGAAGAGACAAGCCATTGAAGAAGGCATGAGAATTAGAGAAAAGACACTAGATGATAACCTCCCAGTGTGTTTAGTTGAAGAGAAATCATTGTTCTTGGACTTGGTGAAGCCTCGCCTTAGAACCAAGCTGAGAACTTTTTAGATTATGAATAAGGACTATGAGCTGGTTGCAAAGGAGACTAAAAAGGCATTTGAAAAGGTATTCTTGGATAGACACATGTATCCATCTACGCCTGTAACCCAAGTACCCTCCAAGGGAGAAAAATAGTCAGAGATCCTTAATGCATCGATGACAGGTCCATAGGAGTCTGCACTGATACCTGAAGCAAAGGATGACACTATCATGATTGATAATATTGAGATATCCATGGTGGAAATAGATAAGGATCTAGATAAGTTTGAGGAAGCATTTGTGAGCACTGAAGAAGTAGAGATTCTATGTGCTGATGAATCTCCTAAGAAACAAGAAGTGCATATTGAAGACATAACTGGACAAAAAGAAGAGGAAGAGAAGGAAGATAAACCTATAAATGAGAAAGAGGATGAACATAAAGATGATCCCTTTTTTGAATTTCCAGTGAAGGTAAAGACTAAAATCATGGACAGCACACTCATCACACCCAAGCCCTCAATTTCATTGTTGTCAAGTTTGACCCCTGATACAACAAGTTTAGACTCATGGGGAGAAGAGGACCTGATGAAAATAAGTGTGTTAGAAATGGAGAAAGAAAAGGAGAAACAAGTAATGAGGAATCCATTATTTGTTGAATTAGTAAGCATACTGAATAGTCTACTTCCTAAGGACAAGAAAGTAATAAAAGTTCATTCAGTGGATGATGTAAGTAGCATCCTATCAAGTTTCAAAGAAAATTTCTCAAGTCTTGAGGAATCAGCATCCAAGATTGCAGAAGAGAAATATCTTTATAAGAGGCTGAATGAATTGATAGGTAATTTTGCAATTGACTTAAATTCTCTTAAGGTTGGTCAAGCTATGTTAAAGGAGATAGCAGCAAAAGGAAGAGAAATAATTGCTGACTGTATGAATAAAGACAAACTTACATCAAACCTTTTCGAGAAGATTCAAGAAGTTGAATCTATGATGGAAGCTATCATAAAATTAGTGATAGATCCCTCCCAAGATATCAACATGTGTAACAATGTCTACCAAAGGTCAGATAGACAAGATTGAGAAGGCAAAGAAAGAGATAGCAAAGATAAGGGCTAGGCAAGCATAGTTGAGACATGTCTATGCACCCTCATTGGATGTACTCAATCATAATATCAAAGAGATAGACACTACCATTGTAACATATGATCAAGGTCCCTGTACAGAATTAGAGAAAAAGGAGAATCTAACCCATGCATTATGCACCCATCTCCAGATAGTAGATGCACTCAAGGCATTTTGGTAGCAAGAGATCCAAAATCTTAAGATTGCATACCTGGATGTACTCACTATGTAAGTACTTGAAGATCCCATTTTCTAGCACCTTTGTCATTAATGTCAAAGGGGGAGTAGAGAAATATGGATTAGAGTAATATGGAGTAGTGTATATGATATAAAGGGGAGTAGAGTATATAGAAAAATGGAGATAGAAGAATATATGATGTACAAAAAGGATAAGATAAAAGATAGGAAGTTTTTGTGTAAAAATGTAGTTTAAAAACTTCACCATATTCCTTTGTTGCTATTAATGACAAAGGGGGAGATTGTTGTAAATTTGACTATACTAGTGTATATGACTAAGATTAGTTTTTCCATTATGGAAACAAAGTCATATGGAGTTTTGGTGTCGGTGCACTTACTCAAAAGATTAGAATTTGGCTAAGTATGGAAGATAGGATAGTCAGTGAAGCACCTGATGAACACAGCATCAACGCATGTGTGTATCACCAAGTTTTGGTATGTGCCCTTGAAGATAAGTTTTTGATTATGTAATAATGCTAAGTCTAAGAATGCATGATTGGATGAGTTAGTATGAAAAAGTTACAGTGATTTGAAGTGACACAGTCAATGAGCAGTAAAACAGAACAGAGCATGCAGCCGACATGAAGTATTATGATTAGCGGTTATTATTTTGTTTTAAAAAGGCTATGTGCCTATTGTATTTATGTTGTAGACTTGTTAATATCATTGTATATAAACACACTTGAGCCAATTCATTTGGAAGTGTTGTATGTAATAGGTTATAGGCTGACTTAGTAAATAGTTTTGATTTCACCTATATATAAGACATGTGCTTTTGTACTTGAGCATGAGATGGAAAGTGAAGATGAAATAGAAAAGTAGAAGTATGTGAAGAGAAGTAAGAATGTTATAGATCTTTAGAAGAGGTTAAAGCATCAGCGCACAAAAGGAATTGATCATACAAGCAATGTCATAGAAGTAGTTCACCATTATAGATATAGTGTGTATCTAATATCTAGGAGGTTGTAGCCTTCCTTATTGAGCAGTGAGCTTTGGCAATGAGCCCTCCACCCCTAACAGGGTTTGTTACTTCAAGACTCCTAACAAGGTCCAACCCTTGACATGGTCATTGTACTAAAGCATTGTAATGACTACTCCTAACAGGAAATAGAAACATTAACAGGTTCATAATACACAAGTATAATTATTAGTGGGTATTAATTCCCACTGAGGTTTTTCCTTTGGCCAAGGTTTCCCCATAATAATATCTAGTGTTATGTGTTATCATTGTTTTCTTTACATGCTTGATATTTAGTTCAGCAATTAAGTTATTGAGTTAAGTTTCAAGTATCAAAAATTAATATTATAGAACATTGATTCACCCCCCCCCCCTCTCAGTGTTCCCGTTCCTAACAATTGGTATCAGATCTTTGGTCCTCTAAAGATAAGTTTAACCCATTTCCTTTAGATCATGTTTCAGTCATTTTTCCACATCTATGCTGTGACTTGTAGAGTTCCTAACCTCCTAAAGAATATTTTCATCAACATCAAATTCAGCGGGAATCTCTTTCTCCTTCCCATCTCTCAACCTTTTCTCTTCTCTTTTCCCAATCCCTTGTCATAAGCTTCCTATATAGAGTCCCTTTTTCAATTTTCCTTTTTTTCTCTTTCTTATTTTTCTCAACGCTCTCTTACTTCTCTAAACCCTCCTATTCCTTGTCATTTTCTGCTTCCACCTCATTTACCTCTTCATCTCCCAAATCTTTAGCTATCTGATTCTTGTTCTCCTTCTTGTTCCTATCCTTTGAGGAAGAGCCCTTCACAATGGTATTAGGAATCAAATCCTCTTCCTCAGCCACATTGTCCCTATTCTCCTTAGTCTCTGCCCCATCCTCATTTTGTGGGTGGAAGATTTATGCTCTTTTATGGCCTCTTTTAAATATCTCTTTCCTTTCCTAACCTTCTTGTCCTTCTTCTTAGACCCAGAAGCAAAAATTTCATTATTAGTTTTACTCTTCTTCCCTTTAACCATTTTAGGGATAGCATTAGGGATTTTATCCCTAGCATAGTCTGCAATAAGCAGAATTAATCCTTCATGCAGCATCGGATAACCAAGATTTTTTCTATTTTCCAAAATAGTGTTGTTCAAAGAACTTAACATATAGAAAGGGAAAGAAACTTTCTTCTAATACCTAAAGTGGTTGACCAACACAAAGTGAAAGTTGTAAACCTTCGAGAAATACCCGTCAAGAGTGAAATATTCCATCCTAACTTTTATCACTTTAGCCCAAATCTCCTTAATCCTGTTTATTTCAACATAATCTCCTGAGTATTTGACCAGCATTTCTTCTTCCTCTTCATTTTTTGGGAAAATATTTATAGCCTAAGTTCCTATGCACTTGTTGTTCTTGTAAAACTTCACACCTTCTAAAGGCATACCCTTTATCTCAGAAATGAGATTCAAAGAGAGAGGGAAGGACTTACCCATCAAGTTGACTCTACCATTTTCCCACTCAGCTGCAAATTTCTCTATAATATCTGTGTCATAGCCATGAAGACTTTCTAGGTAATGAGAAACCCCTCCCCACTAGAGCTTTCTCCAAACACTCTTCTCCTTTTTTAATTTTTCACAATCTCAGGCTCTTCCTTCTGAAACCACCTCCCATATCTTTGGCCAAATTCTAATCTCTCTGTTGGTTAAAAATCTCAATTTTTGTTTTTTGCCCCAAAAGATAGGATGTTTTTGAAAAATTTTATAGTCTTTAGGGTTTTCTAGGTCTAAATATCCTAAAAATCAAAAAGCCCTAGTTTGAGTTGTCAGCCTTCTATTTCTCTATTACTTTTTCAGGTCACTTAAGCATCAAAATAAGCACGTGCACTTTTAGTTTCCTCTCTTAGTCGCTTAGTCTCCCAAAGAAGTAGGAATATTCCTTCATTTTTAGCGATTGCCTGAAATCCTTTGTCACCTGATCTCATGACCACTTTAGAATATTCCTTATTATCAAATGACTTAGCATTTTCCCTTTTAGTCTCCAAGTCTCAGAATGTTTTCTTGAGATCTAGCAACTACCGTGACAAGTTTTATAAGAAATAGATTGTGGTCGCGTGGTCTTAGGTTAATTTATTAAAGTGATGTTTCATTCAACGATTATGATTTTCAGTGGTCATGTTATCTCCCAAAGGTGGCAGTTATCTCCTATGCAGTTAGTGATCTAGCGACGTGATTGTCTCCAGGTCTCCAGATGTAGCGGTTAAGTGATAAAGGATTATGAGATCCAATGACAACCATAGAATGAATTCTTGATCAACAACTAGTTTTAATCTCCAAATACAACTCAGAGTTAAGAAATGTTTTTGTGACTTAGAGATTGCCTCAGTCACGTGTTCTCGGGACTTAACCCCATTTAAGAAAAGGATTGTGAGACTCAGTGAACCTCTTTATTGCGTAGTCTCCAGATGTTCCCAGGGTTGAGTTAAGATTAATGTTGTGGTTTAGCCCGGCGGTTATATGTCTATTCAGTGATGCAGCGACTATGTAGTCATGTGATCTCAAGTTCCTAACGGTTAAGTGAAAAGCCTCTAGCGATCCAATGACATGATTATCTCCTGGTTGCTCAATCAAACAATTAAGTGAGAAAAGCTCTCGCAACTTAATGTGGACTGTAGGATGAAATGAAGAAGAAGATCAACGGTGATCGCGAGATCTCATAAAGGAAGTTGAAAAGTCAAAAACCTTTAGCAATTAAGAGACTCCAGGTTTGTCACTAGATCTCTAGGTTGGGTGATCGTTGAATGTTTTAAAAGGATTAATAAAGTTGTCACGACTATGAGAAAGACTATAGTCACCAAATCTCCAAATGACCCGGTCAGGATATCTCACAATGAAGTTTGAAAAGTCAACCATGTTTCATGACTTAGAGTTTGCCTATTGTCACCAGATCTCGTAATGAAGATTGAAAATAATTCTAGTCATGTGATCTCGAAAGAGAAATATTGTCCTCGTGACTAAGAAATAGACTATAGTCGGGTGATCTCCGAATGTGAAAAATTAAAGATTGAATAAAGAGGTCGACTATGGTCACTGAATCTCTAGATCCAAATTTTTTGATCACCAAATCTCACAATGAATTCAAAGGGTTAGAAATCTTTCTATGACTACAAGAAGCTCTTTTAGTTGCCAGGTCTTAGAAACATTTCTAAGGCTCCAATATTATAAAATGATTGCGAGACTTTTTCTCCAGTCGCCAGGTCTCCGAATATTTGAATTTAAAGTCTTTGAGCTACGGCTAGTATTTTGAAGCCCTGTTCATGCCGAAGTAATGGCAAAAGTGACCTTTGATAGCTGTAAATGTTAGAAATGGTGGCGCATTCAATTCTACAGAATAAAATAGTTAGAGGCTACTTATTTGAAGGTTATAGAGCATATTGAAGAGTACAAAGCACTGGGTTTTCAGAACTTTCTAGAATTGCAGTGTGTCCAATGATTTTTGTAGAGAATTTTTAGAGTTTCAGTCAGGATGAGTCAAGCAACAGCAAGCAGAGCCTCCACCAGCCGAGGGTCTAAGGAAAAGATAAAGGAGAGTTTTTCAGATGAGTTTCTCACCCTTCTGCCTGGTTCTTCTCAAAATAAGAAGGTTAGTGATGATATATTTGTGGATGATTTAGCTTACTGTAGAGATGCCAGGATGCTTGAAATCACAGGCATGTGTCTTTTCAGTTATTTCTATAAAAACCATGATAGTGTTATAACGGTTTCAAACCCTTGGACTTCAGGGTTGGCCAAATTTATTGTATCAGAGGTTTTTCTAGATGTGGATGCACTCCTTATGCTATCCCAAAGATATTATCCCTTATCTAAAACAATTAGAAAAGAGGATGGTTCACCCTTGGTAACCCTAGACCAGAACTCTTTCATGAGGGCATTCAGAATTCAGTTTCCAATGGCCATGGAGATTAACTTACAGGCTCAGGAAAATAGATATGTTAGAGAGGTTTCTTTAGTCTCTAAGGAGATAAAGAGCCACATGCCTAAAGAAAATAGAAATTATATTGCACCTATGGCTAGATCGATTCTGTATGCTTACAAGGACCTCAAGTTTTACATGAAATACATTGCATATGGGATATGCCAGGTCTTGGGAATTGATGCGGGCCCTGAGAGGATTACCTCTAATATTTTGATGTTAGTGATGGATTCACAGAGCCGTCTGGTGAGAAGAGGGTATTGTTAGAGTAGTCTTATGTTAGCTAATAATTAAATCATTTAATTATTAGTTTATCATACTCTAGGCTTAAGTTTCACTTAGGCGCTTTATAATTCTTTAGGGTTTTAGCCTTTAGGGTTTCGTGTTTCCTTTTATAAGGATTCACTTCTTTCATTTCAATAAGGAGATTGTATTATTTTCATCTTTGTTAATAGAAGATTATTTTCTTGCAACATGGTTTTGCAGTCTCTGGCCTATTGGCCGCCATAGCTTTCTGTCTTTTTGCTTCTTCTTTGTGACAGTCTTGCATGCAGGTGTTCTTGGGATGATTTGCGTTTGTCAAATCTAACATGGTATCAGAGCCATCCTGTTGTTCGCTGTTCGAGTTTCATTGAAGCGTGCCAGAAGCAGAAGGTTTTCAAGGGTTTCAGAAGTTTTTTTTGTGGATCTGGGGGGGAGCCAAAATTTGGCTCACCTTGGGCAAAAACGGACACCACCATTGTGTCCGGAAGGCCCAAGAACCCCTAAATCCTTATAAAACTTGTCCATTTTGGACACAGTGGCATCTGAGGCAAAAAAATTTTGCATACCAGGGCCGTACGACCCTGGCACGCACTCCGAGGCGGGTACACGGCGATTTTTTTTTTAAAAAAATATTTTTTGGTGGCGCCGCCCAGCGGCCACCCCCGCGCCGCCCAGCAGCAACCGCAGCCGCGGCCACCGCCCGAGCGGCCACCGCAGCCGCGGCCCCCGCCACTGCAGCAGCCTCGGCCCCGCCGCCTGTGCCCTTTGCTCCGCCGGCCCTCCCACCGCCGGCACCTCCGCCGCCTCCCGGCTCCGCCGGCCCCGCTCCGCTCTGCGGCCTCCGCCGGCTCCGCCGCCTCCCAGCTCCGCGGCCCCCGCTCCTCTGCGGCTCCTCCCGGCTCTGCCGCCCTCAGCGGCCGGTCATATGACCGACCAGGAGCTCCAGCTCCAGCCCCCTACGTGCGCCATGTGCCCAGGGGCTTTGTAATTCCAGCCCCCGGGGCTTAAAAATATATTTTTTTTGTCCTTTTAGAGCTTTTTCTAGGGGTAGCTGGGTTTTTTGGCCGTATCTGGAGCATACGGGGGCTTTTTTCTGACTTCTTTATATCGTCGGAAAGCTCTTTCCGAGCTCTTTCCAATGATGGAGGTTAGGGTTTTTGGTTCCACCGTTTCAATAGTGTTTTTTTCTGTTGAAGTCTGATGTCTTTTTTTGCCTTCCGGGAGTCATATCTGGCTCATCCGGACTCCTTTTTCGGCAAACGAGATATCGTCGGAAAGCTGGTTTTGTGTACTATTCAGTGGCAGAGGTATTTCTTCCAA
Source organism: Chamaecyparis obtusa (assembly GCA_027943335.1). Lineage (NCBI taxonomy): Eukaryota > Viridiplantae > Streptophyta > Pinopsida > Cupressales > Cupressaceae > Chamaecyparis > Chamaecyparis obtusa. Next base: position 1,142,186 of record BSBK01000141.1, on the reverse strand, counting down.
ATTCTGCTCCAGGTTTTCACTCCTCCGAGTTATGCAGTTTATGCCCTCTGGTGGTGTGCTTGGTTCTACAGGTCCGGGGATCTCTTCTTCTGGTTTCTTAGTGCACTCTTCTTTCTGACTTCTGAGCTTGCATGCTCTTTCTGATGTATCTTTGTTCTGTAAACGCACTGAGATAAAGTGCCCTCTTCTGCATTTCTGGGATCTTTTTCACCTGGTTCAGTTTTAGTATTCGCACTCAGTTATAAAGTGCCATGGGGGGATTCTGATGCATTTGCCACTATAGGCGCATCCACTCTTGTCAAGTGAGCGTACCTTCCACGACATTAGCCCATGTAGACTGTGTCTATGACACCGCCCTTTATCCTGTGTGTGTGCTTCTGTTGCACTGTTGGTGTTCCTGGTTCTTCTTCTGCAGCTGTTTCTGGCATCGCATTTCAGTGTTCCTGTCACCTCTCCCAGTTCATCATTATGGGGGGGTTCACCTGTTGGTTCTATTGCTTCCTGGTTCGATTGATCAGCTCTTCAGACACTTGTCTTCTCTACCTGGTCATGCACTTCAGTGGGGGTTCCAGCAGTATCTTCTGACAGAGTTTTCAGACATGCTTCAGAGGAGTTTCTTGCTCTCTTCTTGTTCCTTTCTCTGGGACATCTTTTGCTTTATGTTTGGGTACCTGATCAGGCCTAGTTGCCGGGACCCATCTTTCCTGCTTTCTGCAGTAGTTTAGCTTTTTTTGCTTCTCCCTAAGTTACACTTAAGGGGGGGTGTTAGAGTAGTCTTATGTTAGCTAATAATTAAATCATTTAATTATTAGTTTATCATACTCTAGGCTTAAGTTTCACTTAGGCGCTTTATAATTCTTTAGGGTTTTAGCCTTTAGGGTTTCGTGTTTCCTTTTATAAGGATTCACTTCTTTCATTTCAATAAGGAGATTGTATTATTTTCATCTTTGTTAATAGAAGATTATTTTCTTGCAACATGGTTTTGCAGTCTCTGGCCTATTGGCCGCCATAGCTTTCTGTCTTTTTGCTTCTTTTTTGTGACAGTCTTGCATGCAGGTGTTCTTGGGATGATTTGCGTTTGTCAAATCTAACAGGTATGACTTTATTGGTTATGTGATAAACAAGATGCATGAGGGTTTGTTGTCTTTGAAGAACTTCACCTCTAGTTCTGCACCTAGATTCATGCATTACTCCTTGCCGATGCACCTCATTGTGTATCACAATTATGATCTTATAAATTTGAATGATCTCAAGCCACAAATGATGTGGAATGGATAGCCTAACCCAGTATAGTTTTGGTTAGCAATTTGGAGCCCTTCTTGCCCTAGGCAATATTTTGGTGCCTTTGAGAACTGGATTGTGTACCCCATTCTCCAGAGTTTGGGAGTTAATTGCACAAGATTATCCACCAAGGTCCTGCAATTGGTGAGACCCCAATAGTTTATTAATAAGTGGACCAAGGGTCACAATTGGGGGGATTTTTACTATGAGAAGGGCTATACAATGATTAGGGTTTATGGGTGCCCTCAACCTCCTCATCTACTTCCATTTTATGTTCCACCAAGAGTTGCATTTCTAGAGTTTATCTGGCAGCTCATGTTGATAGAAAATGAACACTTGGCTTCCCATAGGAAGGGGACTCTCACTCCTTGGCACTTCAGGGTGCACTATATTACAATTGGAAAGGGAGCTTTCAGTAAGGTCAATGATTGGTTAGAGAAATATAGCATGTTTGCAGCTCCACATAGGTATGTAGATGCAAAAGGCTTCATGGCTATTGCAAGGAGATTTTACATGCCTACCATTCCTTTCAATAAGCAACATGAAGAGTATCCTAAGGAGGATGTGATAAGAAACATCATTGAGGATGATAAGGTGGAGAAAAGAATTCAACAATTGGATCGGTTACATAAAATTGAAAGGGAGTTAAAAGGAAAAGGATTAGTATTTGGGGGTTTCTTTCCCACTTTGCCTTACCTCCAGAGACTTGAGCAGATGATGGCTCGATTTGAAACATTATTTGAATCCATGAAGGATCAAATTGATGATACTAATCAGGGTAAAAAGGCCCATTCTGATTCTGAATGTGAAGAGGCCAATGATGGCAGCTACCCAATATATAGCCCACCCCCTATGGAGCAGCCATTAATTGAGGAACCTAAAGTAGGAGGTGAGACTATCGACCTCAGTGAGCTGCCTAGCTCAGAGGACACCCCTGAGCCCTTACAAAAGAAGAGGAAGTTAATGGCTGGAGAGCCATCAAAGAAGAAGAAGAAGAAGAAGAAGAAGAAGGAAAAAGTAAGTGCCCTCTACATAGGGACTAGCTTTCATCACCATGAAATAAGGAAAGTAGTTAGAGAGGCCAAAAGGCAATAAAGGTATGAAACTGAGGATGTAGAGCTGCCTCTAGCTTTAGGCTAGGATGAAAGAATAATTGAACAGGATGCATTCCTGATAATTTTGTCAATTCTGATGAATTTAAGAGCTTTTTGATCTGGCACAAGCAACAATAGGTTGCATCTAATGTGCAAATAATTGAGGGTCAAGTGCCTGATGAGGCAGTACAACAATTAAGAGAATATGACCCAGAGGCTGAAAGCTTTACTCTAGATGAGGCTAGGAAATTAGTTAGATAGAGTAACATGCTACTTGTGCCTGGATGGATTTTGTATTCTAATTTTATTATAGATCAAATAAAGAGACAGGAAGATGTCACTCTGTCTTCAGAGACCCAAGTAGGGGATATAATCAGAGGATTTGGGTATGGCCCAAAGAATCAAGCATTTGCCATGTGGAGTTTTTACCCTAAAGACAAGAAGCCACAAATTTTGAATGTAAAAGAGCAGATGGAAGGTGACAAGATTGTGTGGTCTATCCACAATACTGGGGACCTTGAGATATCTTAGGTCTTAACCCAATTTTCCAAATTGAATGAAGACAAAACAAAGCAGATATCTGAGAGGTATGGCTCTCTTTTAAGTGACTATAGTGCCCTAGTAAAGGATAGGGATTTACAAATAATAAAAGTTACAGCATTGGAAAAATAGGTAGAGGAGCTGCAATTACAAATAATTAATACTCCTATGGTAGTTCCTGCACCTCCTAAGTAGCCTACATTAATAGAAGCACAAGGAATGACAGAGGAAGAGGTGGCAGCAAAGCTGAAGAAGATTAATGAGGAGAAGAATGAGGCTATATTACAGGCCCTTTTGAGTATCTTGCAGCATAGAATGAATATAATCAAGGATAAATTTGACCTAGTTTTTAATGCTTATGGAAAATTGCCTAAATTGCAAAAGGAGGTCAATAATTATGTGCAAATTTTGAGTGAATTTCATACAGTGTGGTCTATCAAAGAACCACTTTTTGAAAGATTGATTTTGGCACAATCTTTGGGGAGTGACATACTGGAGATAGTTGTAGGAGTTGGTGAGGAGATTGATAGAATTAAAGCCATATTACCACTTTTCAAGGGTAAGGCAAATCTGATTGAGGCTAAGATAGCCATGCTCAGCTCTTGTTCCAACAAATTCATCCCCTCAATTTTGAGTACAGATGGAGTCATAAAGAGTCTTGATCAATGGAGATCAGATGCTGATCTTCTATTGCCTAGGAAAGAGGCATTTTTGGGTGAAGATAATAATGTTGATTTGGAAAGCTTCAACAAGGCCCTAAATGAAGCTATTAAGGTAGAGGCAGATCTCACCAAATTTGTAGCAGATGTCAAGGCAATTACAGATGCCAGGTGGGAGAGACAAAAAGCACAAGTGCAACTTGTCCAAGACTTTAATTGGCCATCAAATGAATAGGTAACTACATGAGATGAACTAACAAAGCCCAAAAAAGTTAGATCTATCGCAGTTGACTTGGACATTTTGGATGAAGATTGAGAAGGACATCTGACACACCTAACACCTAATCTGAGAATACAAGGATGATAAGCTATCATTTAAGAATGGTGTAGGCTAGCCTGAAATGGAAGTCACCATATCTCATTAAACTCAAGGAGCTATCATAAATATTTGCAGTTGAAGGTCTCACTTTTCAAGCGGCCAAGGATGTACAATAGTCCAAGGAAGTCTTGTCTTTCCACTACCTAAGGGCTTGTTGTATTTTATTTTTAATTTCTATCTCTGATGCTTTTAGGGTTAGGTTTTTCAACCATCCGAAGCTTGTTGCATTCCCATTAATAAGGGAATTCCAAGGTGGTTGAGAAGGGATGTGTATATAGAGTTGAAGACTCATTTTTTGAGGTTGGTTAGAGAGATAATAGAAAATTAGAACAGAATTGCTTTGAAGCAGATTACCAAGTTTTATGTCTGATCTTCTAAGTAATGGAATTGTGAATGTAATTGGAAAGTTGATTATAAATACAAATACACTACAACTTCTGCCATTTATTGTTGTTGTCTCTTTTCTTTTATATTGTACTCTTGTATTTTTTACATGTCAGGCATTTAAAATATACCAGCTGTAAAGCAACTTGCTTGACTGATTTATGGGTTTCTTTCAAGGAAAAAATTAAAAGTTCTCATATTTCATCTCAAAGAGTAAATATATTTGTATGGATTTTTTTATGACAACAGTGTTTGGTTAAAAGAATAGTTTGTAAGGCAATCTATTTGGATTTGCAGTGTTGGTATGTAAGGCATACTATTGTATTTCTTTTAGAATTTACTTGTTGGTTTGCATTTTGACTCTGTTGCCCATTAGATAAGGCACTGGTTTGGTGTTTTTTTCTTATGGTTTTATCTTTCATAGATTTTAGAAGAGAAATTGAAACTTTTACATCATTTACCAATACATTTTAATTTCATGTTTATTGCACAAAATAGATTGGACTGTTCCTAAGGCTTACAGTCCATATTTTGTGATTCCTTGAAGAGAGAATCATCTAGGTTGTCCCTCCTTAAAAGGAAGAAGGATGAGAATCCTTAAATCACTGATCTTCGCTTTATTTACAATCATGTTTTTCCTAGTTAAACTCTGCATTAAATTGATCATGGTCATATGCAAAATATTCTATAGATTGATGCATTAGAAGGGTTATTAGCGGATCAGTGTCCACTCACATAAAGATTGTATAATCAGTATGTGGAGCTCAAAAATGAAGGAGGATCTTATCCAATCCTGAGTAATTAGGTCTTTCTCTTGTTAGAATCAGTCTCAAAGAACATAAATTCAACTATCAGTTTGATCCTATCAAGAAAAATCCCTAACACTCTCTTGTTATCTTCTTTCCATGTTTCAATATAAGACTGGTTTCCTTGATATAAAAGGCAAAAACCAACCCATAATCCATGTCTTATTAAATCTTTCATAATTTTTGTACACTTAAATTGATGGATATCTCTCCTCAAAATTTTAATTGTCCTCTTCATAATTACTTCAATTAATGATGATTCCTTCCTTGTGATTAAGTCTATCAAAAATGATTAGACTTATGATCTCTTTATAGAATTTAACTTCCTCTTTCCAAATAATGAAAGCTTCTTTATGGGCCCCCACATTAGCTAATCCATCTGCTGCCTTGTTACCTTCCTGATACACATGGAAAATATACACTTCTTGAAAAGTACCTAAAATAGATTTCATTTTATCAGTGATATGAACTATAGTCCACGAGGCCATATTCTTACCTTTTATTCAATTTATTTGTTACAAGTGGTTGTTGTTGCACCAAATGATCAACCTTTTAATGCCTGATACAACCACTAGACCTATAGAAGACATAGGAGGCAGTTAAGCCATGTCATGAATCCTGAGGGGAGCACTAACCATTTTTCCAACAATCTCCCCCTTAGTGCTACCTAAGGGGATTTGAACCTGTGACCAAGCTCTAATACCACTTGTTAAAAGTAGTGGTTGTCATTGCACCAAAAGATCAACCTTTTAATGCCCAATACAACCACTAGACTTATAGAAGACACAAGAGGCGGTTAAGCCATGTCATGAATCCCAAAGGGAATGCTGGCCATTTTGCCAACATTATTATGTTTAGAGAACCTCCCTCCATCCAAAGCTTCATACTTCCATAATCTTTAGCCAACAACACAACTTGGAGAGCCACCATAGCTTCTGCAATGTGATTTCTTTGAATTCCTAGAGGCGCACCAACAGCACCCAGAAAATTACCAGTCCAATCTCTCACTAAACCTCCAATCCCAGCCCTACCAGGATTTCCTTTGGCCAAGCCATCAAAATTTCCTTTATGCCATCCATTCGGTGGGGCTTTCCATATGATGTTTTCTCTAGGTTTGGAATCTTTAGGTCTTTTTCCCAAGAAGTCCCAATTGTGGATTTCTTTGAAATCTTGATAATTGTTCAAGAAAGAAGAGTCAATCAAGTAGTTATTTCTAATGTTTTCCATTAGGCTTCTGCAGACTTGGTCAGCTAAAATCTCAAAGGAGTTTTGTTTGTCTCTAAAAACTCTGTTGGTTCTTTCTTTCCAAATTCTCCATGTGAAATGAGGGAGAAAAATTTTCCATATGGTTTTGATCTCTTTCCCTAGGAAAGGGAAAATCCATTGGTTAACTAGGTCTTGAAAATTATGAGGATTAATCCATTCGAGGTGGATTTTTTTTAATATAGGTTCCCACACTTTTCTAGTGTATTGACAATGCATCATCATATGGTTAGTAGTTTTAGCTTTAGTACAGCACAAAAAACATCTATTAGGCACATGGAAACCTCTTTTACAAAGATTGTCCACAGTAAGAATCTTATTTTGGACAAGTAACCAATAAAACATGTTAATCTTAGTGATAAGATTAGCAATCCAAACCTAATAGAAAACTGATTGATTTTCCTCCTTAAAAGAGAGAGAAAAAGAAGAAGAAACTAAAAATTTACCATTGACTTTAGGGCTCCACACAAGAGCATCCTTTTCATTATTTTTAACAAACCAAGAGTTAAGTTGAAGATTCATATTTTTGAGATTTTCATCAATGTTACCAAGGTCAATCCATTTTTCATTTTCGCAATAGTCAGAAACCTTTTCACCAATTGCCTCTCTACAAACCTAGATAGCATTCATCCATTCATGGTTGGCATTGAGAAGACTGTCTTTTAGCCAATTATCTTCCCAAAATCTTATCTTCCTACCATATTCCATCTAATCCCCTTTCTGATCAAAGTCTTGGCTTTACTGATACTATTCCAGATGTAGGATACCTGAATATCTTCTAGATTACTTAAAGTTTCTTCAAGAGAGAGAAAAAGATATTTATTTTTATAAATAGTATTCCATTCTTTATTTTCTTCAAAAATCCTCTAGATTTGTTTGGCCAAAAGAGCCTTGTTGATATATTGAATACTTCTTATTCCAAGACCACCAAATCACCTTGGCCTACAAACTTTGTCCCAAGCAATAAGACTACACCTTTTTTTTCTCTTCAACCCCTAACCAAAGAAATATTTTTTGTATTTTCTCAATCATGTCAGCAAAATTTTGAAGGATTTTGAAGAGGCTAAGAGCATACACTGGAAGGTTTTCTAGAGTAGCTTTAAGAGTTTGAACTTTTCCAGCATGACTAAGAATAGCCCCTTTCTAGCCAACCAGTTTTAGATGAAATCTATCAAGAAGTTTATTCCAAAAGGACTTGTCTAGTTTTAGACATAAAGGAAGCCCAAGATAGGACACAGGGAAAGTTCCAATCTTGCAACCAATAATAGTAGATATTTTTCTTTGTCTTACCTCAAGAGTGTTACTAAAATACAGATAAATTTTCTTTCAGTTTATAAGTTGGCCAGCTGCATTAGTGTAGGTCATCAAAGCCTTCTTCATGTTCCTTGCTTCCTTGATAGTAGCTTCTCCCATTAATATTGTATCATCAAAAAATTGTTCATTTGAACACTTCATTTTGGTTGATGATCATTCAAGACCCTTAATCAAACCTTCATTCACTAGTTTATTGATGTATCTCCCAAGACTCTCTGCCATTATAGAAAATGGGATAGGAGAGATAAGGTCTCCTTACCTTAATCCTCTTGAGGGATGGAAGAAATTAGAGGAGCCACCATTCACAATAACTGAATAAGAAACTGAGGTAACTAGCTCCATTATCAATCTAATTACCCCTTTATCAAACCCAAAAGACAAAAGAATTTTGGACATCAATAGCCAATCTACTCTGGCATAGGCTTTGGAAAGATCCAACTTCATTATGAATCCTTTATTTTTAGAGACTTCAAGAGAATGAATATTTTCATGGACAACAATAATAGAGTCTAGAATATGCCTTCACAGAACAAAGCCATTCTATTGAGGAGAAATTAATTCAGGGAGAATTTTTAGAATTCTGGAAGTGAGCACCTTAGATAAAATCTTGTACAAAAAATTGCAGAGACTTATTGGCCTGAATCCATCTACAGTATTAGCTCCCAATTTCTTTGGAATGAGAGCTATAAAAGTGGAATTGATCTCTTTAAGAATGGTTTTGGTACCAAAAAAACTCCTTAACAACAGAGCAAATATCTTTACTTATGATTTTCCAAAATTTCTATGAGAAAAACATCTAAAACCCATCAGGGCCTGAAGATTTTTCTCCTTCAAAGGAGAAAACTACATCTTTTATCTCTGAAGGAATAGATTTAAGCCTATCATTGGTGACCTTATCTAGGATGGATGGTATGGAATCCAACAACTTATTCTGATCTTCCAGCATGAGATTATTTTCTTTGGTCAAAAAAGAAGCAAAGTACCCATTCATTTCTTGTCTGATTTCCTCTTCTTTAGAAATAGTACCTCTAGTCAAAGATAAAGAATTAATCATGTTGATAGCCTTGTTATTGAGAGCAATAAGGTGGAAGAATCTAGTGTTTTTATCTCCTAGCTTAAGCCATAGAGATCTTGATCTCTTCCTTAAAAAGATCTCCTCTTTGGATATGATATTATGATAGTCCACCAGGAGATTATTCTCCTAATTTTTCTAATCATCATTCAAGCCTTCTCTTTGAATTTCATCTTGAATATCTTTAAGCTCTGATATAATTTTATTATTTTCTTGGAAAATATCCCCAAAAACATCTTTATTCCATTTTCTAACTTTAGATTTCACATTTGAGAGTTTTTTCACGACTTTAAACATGGCTATACCATCCACTTTTAGGTTCCACTAGTCCCTTATTTTATTTTCAAGATCCGGGTGAGCTAGCCATATTTTTTAAAATCTAAAAGGAGAATTTCTTTTACCATTGTAAGGACTAGAAGTGAAAGAAATAGGAAAGTGATCTGATCCAATTCTAGCAAGAGAAGAAAGAGAACAAGAAAATTGAGTCATCCAATTCAGAGAAATGAGCACCCTATCAATCTTGACTTGAATAAGATTGGCTCTAGTTCTATGATTTGTCCAAATATAATTTATCTCTTCTAGTTCAATGTCCAACAATCCTTCATTACTAATAAACTTGATCAATTCAAACCTACTATCAACTTGTGGAGTGTTCCCTCCCATCTTGTCATTCTCTTTCAAAGGGGTATTAAAATCCCCCATAATCATCCATTGACTCTTAGGAAAAGCAACCCTAACTTCATGAAGTTTTTTCCACAACTTCAGTCTACCTAACTTAGTATTAGGAGCATACACATTTATAAGAATCTAGGAGAATTGATCCTTAATATTACATAGATTAACATCTTGAAAAAAAATTCCTCGAGCAGGAACTAACAATTAAAGCTAAACTATTTCTAAAAAATTGCCATACCTCCTCAAGCTCCTTTAGAATTACAACCACTGAAGCCTCCATTTTTGAGCAATTTCATCTTTTCCACTTTTTCTTTACTCCTTTTAGTTTCTTGAATAAGAAGAAAATCATGCTTTGAATCCCTAACAAGATTTATAACTACATATTTCTTATGAGGACCATTAAGTCCTCTTATGTTCCAAGATATGATCTTCAGAAGGGAGTTGGAGGGCATACCTCTGGGATGGTCAGTTGTTTACCATCCGCTATGTTCTATTTAGCTTCTAGATCTCTCAACTCTTTGTTTTTTATTGATTTCTACTTATTCCAGTCCTATCAAGGAATCTTCCACCTTAGATACCAATTCAGTGACTTCTCCCTTTGGAGATCCCAATCCTCCATCTTTATTGTTCAAGTTAGGAAAGGAAACCTTATTGACACTTTCTACTGACAACTCCTTTTCCATCTCTTGTTCATTTTCCTTTTGAGGTTTTCCAATGAGATGTTCTTGTTGGGTCTGATAATTCTCTATTCTCCTTGGACTCAAGGGGGATTCATTACTTTTCTGGGCACATCCAACTTCTGGTTCCAATGGGTGAACTTTTTCTATTCCCTTTGGAATAGAGTTTACTTTTTATTTCCACTCTATTTTTGTTCTAAAGGCTTATCCTTCATCTTCTTTTTTCCTTCTGAGGGAAATGTTTCACCCAATGACCAGACTTCTTGCATAAGAAGAAAGCAAAGGGAAAATATTCAAATTCTACTTCTTGAATCCACTTACCCAACTTTGAGTTAATGGTGATGACTTGTGGAAGATCAAAAGATTGTTGAATGTTCACACAAATCCTGGCATACACTTGTCTAGTCATGGCCCCTGTCATTGGATCTATTGAAAGAAGCTCCCCAAAAGCTCCAGCTAAACCTACAAAAATATCTTCATGCCATTATTCCAAGGGAAGACCAGGGAGCCTAACCCACATAGGGGTTGCAGTGAAAAAATTTTCATTGTAGTCTAGATTTGTGGACCATTTTTGCAATGATAGAGATGATTTACCCATCATCCAAGGACCACCACATAGAAATTTAGATAGGTCTTCCCTATTTGAAAACTCAAATGAGAAAAAACCTTTAGGCATTGCTGCTATATCTACCTAAACCTTAAGTCTCTACTTTTTGGCCACAAAGGATCTAACAAGATCAATATTAGGTCTTGGGCAAACAAATTTACCAACCAGAGTAGAAGCCATAATTGAAACCATGTGGTCAACTAAAGGATCTGGAAAAAAAATCCCAAAAGCTCCCTTTTTTGGATCAGATATTGTATTAACCTCAGGGAAAGAATATTTTCTAGAAGGTTTAACACCAAATAAACCAGACCATTTACCTTTTATGAGGTGAGATCCACTCGGGAAACCTTCTTGAGTCTTGAAGGAAGGGGACTTAAGCCCTTCACCATCCTTAGGTGCATTGACCTTTTCCATCTCTAACCCCTTGGAGTGACTGGAATCCTTGTTGGACAAAGCTAGAGGTGACCCACCACCCTTTTCCACATTCCCTAACACTAAATCCACAGCAATTCCTACTTCCCCTATCATAGATCCTACAGCAAAACCTCCATCTCCTTGTTTCCTGCTTCCCTTGTCGCAGATCCCACATCAAAACCTCCATCTCCCAGTTTCCTGCCTGTGCTCAAATTTGAAAAATCCACTCCCTCTCCTCCTCCCTCTCACTCCCGCTCCATAATTAATTAATAATAGTTGATTTTAAAAATTTGATGAATTTAAATGTGGTATTAGTAAATTTTTTACAAGATTTCACAAGGAAAAATATAATTTTACACAATTCTTGTAAATTTAATAATTAATTATAATTAATTTTAGAAATTTAATTTTTTTAATAGAGGATTTTTCATCCACGAAGTCATTTTTAGCTACTCAATATGGAAGCACGAGCCTTAGGTTGTACCTCTTCAACTTAGATCCAAGAACTAAGGGGTATCCATTCCACCAAATTCATATGTGGTATGATCCTAGCCTCATCCCTTATGATGTTGAAGCCTTGCACTCAATAAGACTTGATCTTAGGTGGGATCTTTAAGACCCTTTCTACTTCACCAATAGACCAAGGGTCCATTAACAATTTAATTAATTTAAATGTGGTATATTTGATAAGATTTTGAAAAATAGGTAAATGATGTTGAGGATATCATAATGACTTTGTTATAAATAATTTATAGTATTGATTACTCAAGTTTCTTAAAATCTACAAAATGAATGTGACTTGAACCTATATCATATGAAAATAATCTAAGATAATAAATGTCTCATGATATCTAAATGTTGGTAAGGACTATTATCATTTGGAAACCTGAAACACATTTAAGGAATTTGGTAACTCATGAGGGTCATGGTCTCTTTAGAGAATTTACTATACATATTCAAGCGATTTAGATCAAGAATCGATAATAATTATATAACAAAAAATGGGGTGTAGCAAGATAGAGACTACTAGACCCCAAATATTATATACATTAAGATACAAAACCCCCTACAAAGGTAATCCAATTAGCACAACCAAAGGACTGAGGATGTCAATGCGAGATCTACATGATGTAGGGTTTTTTTGTATTCTTTAAATGAAGTGTTGGGGAAATGGAAATGATAAATGTGATATGTGAAAGTAAATGCAAGGAAAAAGAAAGATCAAATGCACTTGAAAATGAGATAGAGGAAATGGTACTTTGAAGCTGAATTTGACTATTGTCAGAATGTCAAAATCTATTGTAACTCCAGAACTGGGTTCCTGAGACCTGTGGTTTCCTATCCTATAATTTTCAGCCAAAAAGTGCAGGGACAAGTTAGTTTTCTAGGGATAAGTCGACTTGTTCTTGACTGCTCCAAATCTATTGAAATTTTTTGGGATCTTGTATCTACACCTGTACTTCCTATATCTAAAATTGTGACTCCACAACTTGTTCCTACACATAGAAAAATGGGGAAGAAGATTGAAGAGAGGAATTTTCCTTAGTCAAGCCCATGTTTAGGAATTAGCCTTGAAATTAAATAAAATAAAAGTATGTTGGCATGTAGTAGAGGCTAGATCTAAACAATGAAGTATATCATACCATGTAGATGCAATTACCTCTTTGAATGTGATCAAGAATGTTGATATAATAGCTTTGACTAAACACAAAAACTCAAAAGGATATCATGTAAGATAAAAAATCATGTAGTAGATGTTGTAATTCACCACAATGTTTTATTGGGGAAGAGAGAGAAGAATAGAGCTTGATGGATGAATGTTGATCTCCATCCTTGATAGAAACTCTTTTTCTTGGCTTCCAATAGGGGAAAGAAATTGGATCTATGGAAGAGAACATCTTGATTGCATGAGAAGATTAAATACTTGAATTCTTGATGGCCCTTGATATCTTCCTTGTACTTAAATGCTTGATTGATTGAATGTAAAATGATGGATGATTGCTTGCACTTGAGTGTCTTCTTATGTTATGGATTCCTTTCATAATAGTGGATGGATCAAAATGAGAGGATGAGATACCTTTTTATACTCATTTTAGGGCTCAAATAAAATTTAGGCTAACCACAAATCTCAACCTTGGAGACAAACCTTGTCATTGAGATTTGGGCCAAAGCTGATCCCAAAATCTCAAGGACAAGTTGACCAATTGAATTGTCCCAAGGAGAAAAACTCAATTTCTGAGGGGATGTTGGGGAAGGTGAAGAAGAATGGAGGGAGAAAATGAAAGTTTCCAGGATGTTGAGGCAGACTCTAAAATCCAAAAACAAATGCATAGGACCTAGGTGAAGAAATGAACTATGTGATTGGATCAGAAATGGTAAATCATGCCTAGAAGTGAGAGACAACCTTGAGTTAAAGAAAGATTAAAGGAGGAAGAGGACCCGTATTTAAATTAGGTATGTATTAAGGTGCCATATGATATCCTACCATAGAAAACACACTAAAATGGGCAAGAAATAGTCCCAAAATGAGCACAAGTTAAGTGCTAACATTTTAGGGCAATACAATAACAAGAAAGCATACTATGAACCTAGGATTTCATGTTTTGATGTCATTTCTTATAAAACATTTCTATGGTTCTCTCATAAGGGTTATATGGAAATTATCTTTAATGTCTCTTAGGTTTTATTTGATGTGTTTAGATTGAATAATTATTTTAAATAAAAACAAAATGATACACAAATTTACACAATATATGTTACAAGTAGTGGTTGACATTTCACTAAAAGATTGACCTATCAATACCCGATACAACCACTAGACTTATATAATCCACAGGGTTAAGTTAAGCCATGTCATGAATCTCATGGGGACATTGATGCACTATAAATAATCTTCCTCCTAGCGTTACTCACCGTGACCTGCATGGATTCAAACTTGTGACCAAGCTCTGATACCACTTGTTACAAGTAGTGGTTGTTGTTGCACCAAAAGATCAACCTGTCAATTTCCAATACAACCACTAGACTTATAGAATAAAAAAGAGGTGGTTAATTCATGTCACAAATCCCATGAGGGACATTGGCACACTTTCAACAATATATGCAAGGTCATCTCATAATGGCTAGTGAAAAGGTCCATGGTATCATAAATATTTTCACCCTTTCTTGGTGTTTGACCCCCAAGAAACCTTGTGAAATATTTAAGCAACCCTAAAGTGTGGGACCTTACTAAGTAGGGTTGAATCTCTAAATAAGTTTGACTTCCTCTCTGATCAAGGTGCAAGTGTTTCACCAACCAAATTTCTTAATACCTACCTATATACCTACTCTAACAACTTGCAGGGGAAGGGGAGAGAAGGAACACATAAAAGGGTAAGTAGGTGATGCCCCAAGATATGAGTTTGATTCTCTCTTCCTATGATTGCATAAGAGATCAAAAAAAGGCACAAAAACATACAAACATCTCTATCATAATTTGTCCCCAAGGATACATATGAAGGTTAGAACTAATGAGATTTTGAAAAGAAAAACAAGCATACATAATGCAACATCCATAAGCATGGTTAACACAGCATACAATATAGAAAGAGAGAAAAACACATTAAAATATAGAGGAAAGATAAGATTCACAAGATATTTGAATGTGAGAAAAGGTAAAATTAACTATTTCATTAATGAAGAGGCAAGGAAAATTTACTATTACATAAAGAAAAAAAAAATTATAAGAGAACAAACTAGAAAATCTAGAAAATATGATACAAGATTATCTTTATATTTCAAGCATAACTTTGATTTGAATTTAAATCTGATCTTGGAATGCATAGATTGTTATCATTGATGAAGGATAATATTTTTGGGTTGTCGTTTATGTCAAAACACCTTTGTTGACTTATTCTACTATAATACTTCAGACATTCTGAGATGTAGTTAACAATATTTTGGTGTGTGTTTCTCCACACAGATAGATATGGACATGTGACTTTTAATGTATGTCATGGTATTCATGATATACCTATGATTAAGTGTTCATGAGGATTTGTGCTCCAATTAGGTTTCTTTATTGGTCTGGTAACTTTTTCTACCACTTACTATGTTTCTCTGAAACAAGGCAGTTTATCAGTGGGTTCACTTTTCATCACATGAATGTTTTCAATACTAAAAAATTGGGGTATTCTTAAGGAATTAATGGTGTATGAACTCAATTTGATATCAATATTAAAACAATTTTTGGCTGACGTGTAGAAGAAAACTTGAAGTATGTCCTAGATGAAACATGTAATAATTTACCGCAACTGAATAATTAATGTCTAGATTTGACTAACACAATATGTAAGTGAGAATAATATCCATATATATGTATTTATGTGTAGACACCTAAATCTGATTACATAAATTCGTAATCTAATTTAGTTCTCTCCTAGGGACTTATTAATTAAATATTTAATGTTTAATTAATTTATGTCATACCACTAATTTATTAATTTAACTAATCAACTATAGTCCAATTAATTTAATGTCAACCCATAACCATTTAATTAATTAAATCCCCCTTCCTCTATTAACTTAAATAAATACAATTGTCTATTTAAATTAATTCAAAAAACCCCTTTATTCCCCCCTTGATTAAAATAACCCCTTTTAATCAATTTGAGCACATGGCTCCTAACTTTAACCCCTAGCTAACCTCATCCAACTACCCAACCCCTAGTTATAACTCAACCCAACCCATTCACACATACTAACCTCTCTTAATTAGTTAATTAACCTTGATTAGCTAATTATCCCCTTGTTAGAGATTTTCCAGCAAGCTAGTGCTGACTGTATGTTTGTCATTGATGACAACATATGGTAAGTAGCATACATGGAAGACTTATGTAGTAAGCTTTGAGTATATGTAGCATGGACATGTTATCAGCATGATATCACGGATGCAGAGGTTAATTGTTAGTACAAATAGTTATGTAGCAGCTTGTGTCAGCAGTGTTCCTCACAGAGTTACATGCAATGTTCTATGAGTGATTGTCCGTATAGTTATCATGGATCCTTGCACCTTTGGATATGTGATGGAGACATGTTATTGTGGATCCATTCATGGATTCAGAGTTTGATGTATAGTATAAGTGAATTTATACAGTCGTTATTCACCAGTTGTAGTTTCCTATGTTTATCTAGAAGAACTAATAGAGATTATGTTGGTATAGGAGTTGCACCTATCATTTTGGTATGTGTGCTTGAATTAGTGATTAGAGAAGATTTAATAAGGTTTGGTTAAGAGCATGTGATGTAATTCATCTTGAAGAGAAAGTATCAGTTAAAATGGTAGAGCCGACAACATGTAGCATGTGTCTACTCTTATTAATTTGGACAGGTCCCAGATTGTGTTGCGTGCTTAGTAGAGCTGATAGAGATGTTATTGGAGAGTGTTATTGTTTCTCTAATATGATTTCAAGGTGGTTCTAATAGGCTAACTTGATTATATCATTTAGAGGAAATATACTTATAGCTGGTCATTTTTGATTGCTAGGAGTATGACATGGAGATAGAAGATTAGTGCAGAGCAGAGAGTGTGAAGTGTTGTGTCATCAAGAAGAGGTCTATGTGATAGAGAAGATTGATTATGCTATTCCTTGGAACTGATCAAGATAGTAGGTCTACCTTTCAGTTCACCAAGATCTAGATATAGTGTGTATTTGTGATCCAAAAGGTTGTAGCCTTCACCCCTTTGAGCAGTGAGCTCTCAGATAGTGCGTCCTCACCCCTAACAGGGTCAATCATAAAAGACTCCTAAAAGGGTCTAACCTTTGACTAGGTTAATGTACTTATTACATTGTAAAGTTCAACTCCTAACAGGGTTGTAATATCTTCTAACAAGGATCATTATACACTAGTGTAGTTTATTAGTGGGTGTCAATTCCCACCAGGGTTTTTACCTATTTGGGTTTCCCCGTAACCAAAATATTGGTGTTGTGTTCAAGTGTTCTTTCATTTTTTTAATGCTTAAAGTTTAAGTATACTTAATTAGATATAGAATTGAAACTTGTAGATAACTGATTCACCCCCCCCCCCCCCCCCCCCTCTCAGTTATCTCTTGGGACAATTCCTAACAATTGGTATCAGAGCCAAGTTCCTCAGAGAGAAATTTTAACATATTGAGGTTGACCAGATGGCATTCTTTAGAAACAAAAATCCTAAGTTTGATGGAGAGAACTATCCTGATTGGAAGAATAAGATGGTGACACATTTGCAGTGCATTGTTTTTTAAGTTTTTAAAGTGGCTATCAAAGAACTTAAGATCCCCTCTCTAGAAGATCTTGCAAAGGATGACACTACTAGCAAGCAAAAGGATTTGTTCCATCATAATGAAATAGCCAAATAAGCCCTTATCAGTGCCTTATCTAATAGTGATTTTTCAGAGTTAAAGAAAGTAGACAAAGCCTACAAGATATGGAAGCACCTAGAAGACATGTTTGAAGGAGATACACAAGCAAAGAATGCACACAGAAAGACATGGTAGAAAAGATACAATGCATTAGAGATGCTACTTGAAGAAAACATCAGAGCTTACAACCAAAGGATCAATGAAGCAGTTGCTAGAATCAGGAACAATGGTGGAGAGATCTCGAAGGAAGACATTATGGATAAGTTGATGACTACTCTTATAGAAAAGTATGAAAACAAGATCAAAATCCTTGATTAGACCATGTAGCTTACAATCAATTTCAAGAGAGAAACCTTGATCAGAAAAATTTCAGCTTTTGAGATTTCAAGATTGAAGACAGAGCCTAAAACTGAGATAGCCTTCAAAGCATCAGTCCATGGTAAGAAATCTTTAAACACTTCTAGTAATTTTAGTGATGAAGATGAAGATAAAGAGATAGATGATATTATTGCTATGATTGCTAAGAAAGAAAGAAAAGGAAAAAGAAAGTATGAAGGTTAGTTACCATTCAAATGTTTATCATGTAACAAGATTGGTCACTTTGCATCTAAGTATTCTACAAGAGTTAAGAAATTTAGTACTAACTACAAGCCTAAGTATACAAAAGAATGTTACTATGCTGGTGATGAAGTTTCTAATGATTATTCAGTTGAAGATGAAATTGGATTCATTTATATTATGGAAAATATGTATGATGAGATGGATCGTGAAGATGAGAAAAAGGAACAAGATTTAGCATTGATTTCACAAGCAGACATAAGGACAGATTGGATTATAGATAGCGATTGTTCACATCACATGACAGGTGATAAAGAAAAATTTGTTCATCTAGACAAAAACAAAGGTGGCATGGTTATATTTGGAGACAACACTCCTAAACCTATCATTGGTAGAGGAGCTATCACATTGGATGGAAAGAACAACATTGATGATGTTCTTTATTTAGATGGTCTATAGCATAACCTTCTTAGTGTTGGGTAGTTTCTTGAAAAAGGTTATAGATTGGAGTTCAAAGACAATAAGTGCATCATCAACAAAAAGGATGGTGTAATGATTGCATCAGGTTCAAAGACTAAAGGTAATTTTTTCCAACTCAATTCAGAAGCAAGTTGTTTTATTGCTAAAGTAGATGATAGTTGGCTATGGCATAAAAGACTATCATATCAACTTTGATAACATAGTAAAGATAAGCAATGTAAAGGCAGTAAGAGATCTACCTATCATAGAAAAGCTAGTTGATACTATTTGTAGAGAATGTGTGATGGGTAAGCATGTAAGAAATTCATTTAGAAGAAATCATAATTCTACAGAGAACAAGTTGGATCTGATTCATACAGACCTATGTGGACCAACTCAAACAAGATCATATTATGGTGAAAGGTACTTCATTTTGTTTTTTGATGATTATTCTTGAATGATGTGGGTTGCATTCTTGAAAGATAAGTCAGAAGCATTTGAGAAGTTCAAAATATTCAAAGCTAAGGTTGAGAATGAATCTGGACTAAAGATAAAGTGTTTAAGATTAGATAGAGGAGGAGAATTCACCTCTGAAAGATTCTATGAGTACTGCGAAGAACATGGCATAAAGAGATGGTTGAGTGCACCTAGAACCCCTCAGTAGAATGGGATTATAGAGAGAAGAAATAGGATGATCCTTGATATAGCACGCACCATCATGATTGAAGGAAAAGTTACACACACCTATTGGAGAGATGTGATCAATACAAAAGTCTATACCATTAATAGAATACAATTGAGGCCTAGTGCAGACAAGACACCTTATGAGCTATGGTTTGGTATGTTGGAAATTTGGCTGAGTTGGTTACATAGATGTTGTCATTATGGAAACATATGATCTCCATGAATATCACATAGGTCAGAGAGCTAGTATGTCAGAGCACAATGCAAATTGTCTAAGTATGAGACAATGTGATTTTACCAGTGAACCTGATGACAGTTTTGTTTGCAATGTTGATTGGAGTAAGTTTAGTGCTTTCACACTTGAACATAGACTCTATGGTGACTATTGAAGACTCACCTCAGAGCACAAGTTAGTATGGCATGTATGGAAGAAGTTCTGACAGTTTTACTTAAGACAGTGTTAAGCTGACATGACAGAATATGAAGATAGAATAGATAAAGAATTAAGGGATTACTTTGTTTATCAAAATAAATACTTAACAATATAAAAGGATGACATCCTAGATGTTAACCCTTGGATAAAGATATTTTTTAATATGATAGCTGAC
This sequence comes from Chamaecyparis obtusa, assembly GCA_027943335.1. Classification (NCBI taxonomy): domain Eukaryota; kingdom Viridiplantae; phylum Streptophyta; class Pinopsida; order Cupressales; family Cupressaceae; genus Chamaecyparis; species Chamaecyparis obtusa. Next base: position 1,122,333 of record BSBK01000141.1, on the reverse strand, counting down.
TAAAAAGTTATTAATCTTAATAACTTGTATAAAGATATGTAAAGATGTAATGTAAGAGAGATGTAACAAATGTATGTAATACCAATAGTGAAGAGTAGCAAAGAGATATTAATGCAAGAAGTATAAGGTTATGTAACTTGACCTACTTTTGTAATCAATGAATATTTTATATTACTTGTTTGGGTAGTGGGCTCATCTAGTAATCACATTTTGTACTACCAACTCCTAATAGGGTTGAGGCTTCTAACAAGGCCTATAGTCCCTTAATTAGGACTGAGACACTATATGCATGTAATAGACTCCTAACAGGGTCAACATCCTTAACAAGATACTTTTGATTAGTGGATCTTTGTGGGTACCATCCCCACCAGGGTTTTTCCCTTGGCCAGAGTTTCCTCGAGAACAAATAATTTGTTATGAGTTCTTTAGTTTTATTGCTATGCATGTTGTTTAGCTTCTTATGTTATGCATGTGCTAAGATAATCTGTTATATCCATAATTGGGTAAAAGTTAAAGTTTGTAGAATACTAATTCACCCACCCCTCTCAGTATTCCCTATTTCTAACAATTGGTATCAGAGCTTAGTTACTCAGAAAAGAATCATTCAAGGAAAGCCTAGAAGCTTGAGTAAGATCTCTATGGATATGGATCAGCTACAAAAGAATTTTGAAGAAGCTCTTGAACAGATTGATATGCTTACTAAAGAAAGAGATACTTTGAAAGGAAAATATGATGATGCAAAGAACCTCATTGAGAAAATGAAAAACAAGTTGGAAGATCTGAAATTTGAAAAGGAATCCAAAATTCATATTTAAGATTGTGATGACAACTTAGAGAAAGAAAATGAGATCCTTAAACATGAACTGAAGATAGCAAATCTGAAGCCAAGTTTGAAAGATGGAAATGGAAAGAATGAAGCAAATCTAAAATTTGAGAATGAAAATCTTAAGCTTGAAAATGAAGGGCTAAAATCTAAACTTGGTAAAGTAACATCTGCACTTGAGAAAGTCAATTTGCAGTATGCTAAACTTGAGAAATATAATACAATTGTGAAAGAAGAATTGACTCAATCTATGCAGCAACTTGAAAGACTATATTCAACTAGTGAGAAGATTGATGAACAAATATCTTATCAAAAACCATTCTATGATAAGATTGGTCTTGGATTCAACACTTTTAAAGAAAATGAAGAAAGAAAGGAACCAGATCTGAAAATATCTGAAAGCATAGGTGAGAAGAAGTCTGATGAGATTAACAAATCTGAAGATACACCTAAGGAAGAAGAACCACCTAAGTAAGAGGAATCACCTAGAGGTATGCAAAGATAATTCAAAGGTAGATGTTTTTCTTGTAATATTGTTGGTCATATGAAGAGAGATTACACAGGTAAGCAATTTAAACCTCTTAATGGTTATTATTATAATTGTCATAGTTTTGGACATAGAGCTATTGAATGCAGAAAACCTAAATTTGTTGAGAATAACAATAATAGTATAATGTTTAGAAATACTAACCATGCAGATAAGAAACCTACTAAAGATATGAACAGAAGAAATGGAGTAGTCTATTATAGATGCAACAAGGTTGGACACATTGCTAGAAATTGCAGATCGCAGATCAATCAACCTAGACCAAGATATGGAAATAATGGAATAGTTTGTCAGATATGTAACAAGATTGGACACACAGCAAGGTTTTGCAGAATGAAAAATAGAGTTTTTCATACCAATCCTAATCCTAGAAGTCATGCAAGAAGAAATGAAGATGGAAGCAACAATTAGAAAGGATGCTGTAGTAACTCAGATGAAGTGAAGTTTGTTAAAAGCACAGATCAAGGAGACATATTTAGCACTAAAGGTAGTCAGAAAGGTGAAGTATTAAATGGTAAGAATGAATCTTTACCTGATCCATCTCAAAGTACTTAATTCATGAAAATTACAATAGAATAGGAACTTAGATTAGTGTAGAATTTGATATATGATGAATTGAGTCTTGCACAATTAATGCAAGGTAGTATATGGTGTTCTAATGCTATGGTTAAGAGTGCAAAGAAAAATAGTATGTTTTGTGAGATCACAAGAACTTTTAAGTTTTGTAGGTTAACAAAATTAGCTTTTTGGAAAGAAGCAGAAAAAGAATTGAATATGATGTCAGATCTAAGTGAGATTGAATTAATAAAAGGTCATGGATAGTGTTATTTGATCATCAAAGTGAATACAAGTGTTAAGGAGATCAAAGAGTAGTGATTGGAAGCATTCTGCAAGGATTTGGTGAAGAATTTTGTGTTGAATCTACGCAAGCCCTAAATCATGAAATCAAGGTATTTTACTTGGCAGATCTTTAAATCAGTTAAGGAACTAGAGGAAATCATGGATATTTCTTTGATTCACAATGTCAGAGATAAGAATAGACCTAAGATGAAAAGGGAACCAGTAGAACCCTTGGAAGATGATCCTAGGTTAGCTTTATCATCTGTACCAGATGGAGTTTTACATATAGAGAATGTTAGAAGTTATCTGGGATGTAAACTAGAGACTATCAGTGATAGTGACTTCATAGAGGAAGTTCAGAAGATGAAGATGAAGGAAGCAAAAATTCAGAATGAGATAAACCTTCTTTCCAGCCCCAATGTGAAGGTATTTGATATTGAGCAGAAAATTCAAAAGATCTATGATGAAATGAGAATTTTGCAAGATGACAAGGATAGGAAGCTGAAGAGATTCACTCTTTTAAGAGAGCACATTTCTATAAACCTGAGCACTATTGAAGGGCAACTGGAAGAATATCTTTCAGCCAAGACATTTTTTCAGAAGTTTAGTTATGAGAATCTCCAAGCATGTGAGATTGCATCTTATGGATTGTGCGCACTACTCAGTGTGGCAGATTCAATTAAGAAATCATGGGAGAAAGAGTTAGAGGCTATAAAGATTGATTTTTTAGATTGTGTTGCAAGCCTACCAGCTTTGCAATATTAAATTAAGGTATAACTTGTTGTGAACACAGTTTTGTAACCCTCCTTACCTTTTTTTTGTCATTGTTGTCAAAGGGGGAGAGATATATAGTAGTAAATTGTTAAGGATGCATACTCTTATGGGGAGTACAATATATAGAGAGGATTAATGAATTCATAAGGATAGTACATATATATTTTGTATTATGGCCACAATTTTTGAATTTTTTTTGGAGTCTAAGACTTAGCCAATTTTCTCATATGTTGCCACCAATGACAAAGGGGGAGATTGTTGGAAATTTGGATAAGTTGGTTACATAGATGTTTTCATTATGGAAACATATTATCTACATGAAGATCACACAGGTCAGAGAGCTAGTATGTTAGAGCACAATGCAAATTGTCTAAGTATGAGACAGTGTGTTTTTACCAGTGAACCTGATGATAGTTTTTGTTTGTGATGTTGATTGGAGTACGTTCAATGCTTGCACACTTGAACATAGACTCTATGGTGACTATTGAAGACTCACCTTAGAGTGCAATTTAGTATGACATGTACAGAAGAAGTTATGAAAGTTTTACTTAAGACAGTGTTAAGCCGACAGGATAGAATATGAAGACAGAATAGATAAAGAGTTAAGGGATTATTTTGTTTATCAAAATAATGACTTAATAATATAAAGGGATGACATCCTAGATGTTAACCCTTAGATAAATATATTTTTTACTATGATAACTGACTGAAAATTTATTAATCTTAATAATGTGTAGAAATATATGTAAAGATGTAATGTAAGAGAGATGTAACAAATGTATGTAATAGCGATAGTGAAGAGCAGTGAAGAGATATTAATGCAAATAGTATAAGGTTATGTACCTTGACCTACTTTTGTAATTAGTGAATATTTTATATTACTTGTTTGGGTAGTGGGCTCATCTGGTAATCACATTTTGTACTACCAACTCCTAACAGGGTTGAGGCTTCTAACAAGGCCTATAGTCCCCTAATTAGGACTGAGACACTATATGCATGTAATAGACTCCTAACAGGGTCAACATCCTTAACAGGATACTTTTGATTAGTGGATCTTTGTGGGTACCATCCCCAATGGGGTTTTTCCCTTGGCTAGGATTTCCTCGAGAACAAATAATGTGTTATGAGTTCTTTAGTTTTATTGCTATACATGTTGTTTAGCTTCTTATGTTATGCATGTGCTAAGATAATCTGTTATATCCATAATTGGGAAAAAGTTAAAGTTTGTAGAATACTGATTCACCCCCCCCCCCCCTCTCAATATTCCCTATTTCTAACATGGTAATGTTCCCATAGTGAAATACTTCAGAATCTTTGGAAGCAAGTGCTACATCAAGAGGAATGAAGCAATAGGAAAGTTTGATGCAAGAAGTGATGAAGTTATTTTCCTTGGTTACTCTACTAAAATAAAATCTTATAGATGTTTTAATTTGAGATTGAAGAAGATCATTGAAAGTGCTCATGTTAAGATTTATGAAAAGATGGTTCAAGAAAGATATCATGATTATTCACCTATGATTGAAGAAGAACCCAATCCTTTCACTAGTGAGACAGTTGTTGTAGAGATGTTTGACAGTATTGATGTATTGTTCAATGATCCTATAACAAGTGAAGAGGAAACTCGGAAGGCAGATGAGACAACATCACCTAAAGTTCCAAAGTTTACATCTAGATATCACTCTAAAGATGATATCATTGGAGATCATAGCAGCAAAGTCACAACAAGATCAAAAACAAAGAATTCAACAAGCAATGAGGTGGTATGTTAACTATATCAGATTGAACCTTTAAGTGTTGAAGATGCATGTAATGATTCAGATTGGTATGATGCTATGAAAGAAGAACTAGATCAAATTATTAAGAATGATACTTGGGAACTGGTCCCAAGATGTAGTGATAAGAATGTGATTGGAACCAAGTGGATATGTAGAAATAAGATGAATGAAGATGGTACAGTAGAAAGGAATAAAGCAAGGTTACTATGCAAGGGATATGCACAAAGAGAAGGTATTGATTATTCAGACACATTTTCACTTGTGAGAAGATTAGAAGCTATTAATTTATTTCTAGCTTATGCAACATTCAAAAACTTCAAAGTTTATTAGATGGATGTTAAGTCATCATTCTTGAATGGAGAGTTAAAGAAAGAAGTATACATTGAGAAGCCAAAAGGATTCACCTTATCAGACATACCTGATATGGTATGTAGATTAAAGAAAGCCCTTTATGGACTTAAGAAATCCCCTAGAGCTTGGTATGAAAGACTTGATGGATATCTAACAAAAATTGGATTCAAGAAAGGAGCAGCAGATTGCAATCTATTTATCAGAGATACATCTAAAGGTTTACTACTTGTAGCTATATTTGTTGATGGCATTATCTTTGGGGGTAATGACAAACTTAGTGCAGAATTTGCTAAGGAGATGCAGAGTGAGTTTGAGATGAGCATGATTGGACCTATCAAATACTTTTTGGGATTAAATGTACAATAGACAAAGAAAGGTATTTTCATTAATCAGTCTAAGTATGTGAAAGAAATATTGAAGAAGTTCAATATGGATGATTGCAAGAGAATGGGTACACATATGATAATAGGATGAAAACTTACAAAAGAAGATGATTCTCTAGTAGTAGATATAACATTATACAAGTCTATGATTGTTAAACTCATATATCCTACTCAAACTAGACCTAATATTTCTAATGCAGTTGGCATAGTTGGAATATTTGCAGTAGAGCCTAAATAAAGTCACCTCATGGTAGTAAAGAGAATATTCATACATTTGCAAGGAACTATAGATTATGGTCTATGGTATCCTAATTTAGAGAATGTTGATCTTCATGTGTATACAGATGCAGATTGGGCAGGATGCATGGATAATAGAAAGAGTACATTAGGAGGAGCATTATTTCTTAGTGACAGCCTTGTCACTTGGACAAGCAAGAAGTAGAATTGTATTTCTCGATCAATAGAAGAAGCAGAGTATGTTGTAGTAGCCTTGAATTTTTCTACAATTTTTTGGATCAAATAGATGATAAAGGATTTTGGAATTCACATTGATTATCCTATTGTTATTCATTGTGATAACACTAGCACTATCAACATGTCAAAGAATCCTATGATGTATGCAAAGACAAAGCACATAGAGATTAAGTATCACTTCCTAACAGAGAAAGTAGTAGAAAAAGAAGTCAAGTTGGATTTTGTGAGTACTAAAGATTAGTTAGCAGACATATTCACAAAGCCTTTATCGAAGGATACTTTTGAGTATCTCAGGGAGAAGCTGGGAGTAATTTCCTCCCCTGATTCTACTTGGAGAAAGAGGAAAGAGCATCAATCCTCAATGACTAATGTATGGTTGACTTCTCTACTTCAGGAGTATTACTAGTGCTTAAATGTTTGGCATCCTTTTCCATTGATGTCAAAGGTGGAGTAGTATATAGTCATGAAAAATAGTAGTAAAGGGGGAGTACATATAGAATTAAGAAGGAATAATATGTAGCAGCAAGAGGTAGTAGTATTCAGTCATGGGAGAAGTTCAGTTGAGGAAATGGAGAATATTGAAGAATATTGAAGTAGATGGAGGATTCATCCTTGGGGGATTTTTTTGAGAAAATGGAGAATGTTATAAAAGAATTGGTCATTTGGATTGGTGGTGTTTTTCATTCAATATGTTGCCATCAATGCCAAAGGGGGATATTGTTAGAGATTTGCCAGCAAGCCAATGTTAACTATATGTTTGTCATTAATGACAACATTGTTAGGAATTAATGCTGAATATATCCTATGGGGGAGTATTTGCAACCATTCTATAGCATTTGGTGTTGCATTCATGACTGTGATTGTCATTGATGCCAACACAGTGATCTACTAAAGATTAGGAGAGAAGCAGACGGTGTTTGAGTTAGCGCACTTGGGATATTGAAGATGAAGCTATGCACAATTAAGGACTTACTCTATGATGTGTTATAAGATCATGGTTAAGAGTGCAGATAGTAATTCACTTATTCATGGAAGTTATGACCAAATCAATGGAAGCAGTATTTAGGCAGTGTTCCTGAGTAGCGGTTTGTGGAAATTAGTTGATATCTCCTAATCAAGATGAAATCTAGTTATGCATAGTTAGACAGAATTTGAAGACATGTTCATAGTGACTTGGATGACAATGCAAGATCCGAGGTTGCATGAGTGAAAAAATATATTGATTGGAAGCTGACAGTTTTGTGTAATTTTGATGTAACGTGTGGAAACTTTTATTGTGTGGTATAAAGGAAGGAATGTTTTCCTTTTTGTACTAGAGATATGTGTAGAGTGTAATGAATGTAAGTGTCTATGAAGAAATTGTGAAAGAAAAATTGTTAAAAGAGGATATGCGAAGTACTGAGATCTAGTATTGAGATTTGAAGAAGTAGTTGGTGTGGTTTGGCACAGTCAGAGGAGTATTGAATTGTTGATATCAATAATGTTTTGGTATTATTCTATTGAGTAATACAAAGATCAATTGGACAATGAGTTCAGTGATCTTACCCTGAAGTTGTTTGGGCAGTGGGTCCTTCTGTCTTCCATAACTCCTAACAGTGTTAGAATCTTTTAACAGGGATTCATATGTACTAAATGTATTTCATAAGACTCCTAATAGAGTCCATCCTCTCACAAGGAAATTTCATATTAGTGCATCTTTTGTGGGCATCATTCCCATTGGAATTTACTCTTTGATCAAGAGGTTCCCTAGTCAACATATCTTGTGTCATTGTGTTATTGTGCATATATATCTTTCTATGGTTGTTGATTACATTGCTTACATGGTTAAAATATATTAATGTTGAAAAAAGTTGTATTTATCTAATAACTGATTCACCCCCCCCCCCCTCTCAGTTATCTCAGTGGACTTTACTTTCTAACAATTGGTATCAGAGCAGTAGGTCCTTGAAGGAAAATTTTAACAGCTTAAGGAAATCCATGGAGAATTTTAGGAAAGAAAGCCCTAAGTTTGATGGAGTAAATTTTGACAGTTGGAAAGAAAAGATAAAGACACACCTACTTTGTTTAGGACCAGGTTATTGGTTAATCACAAAGAATGAGAAGATTATCATTGATGAGGACAAAATTGAAGATTGTACTAATGAGGAAAGAGATCTATTTATGTGTAGCATACTTGCCAGAGAAGCACTCTTGTCAGCCCTTCCAAAAAATAATATAGAAAGGTAAAATATCTAAGGACATCTCATGAAATTTGGTTAGCTTTACAATCTACTTTTGAAGGTGATGAACATGCAAAGAAAGTCAAATTACATAATTGGATATGTGCATTTGAAGATATAAGAAAAATGGAAGATGAATGTGTTAGAAGCTATATTGGTAGAATGTCAGAGATTTTTGCAGGTATAAAATCTTGTGGAGGAACAAACATAGAGAATGAAGTGATGTGGAAAATTCTAAGGACATTGACTCCTGCATTTAAGCAGACAACATAGATGATTGAACAAGTTATACCTTGTACTATGAACTTCACTAGAGAGACTCCTCTTTGAAGATTGGAAGTAGCAGAGATGAACCTGGGGTTATCAGGAGACTTACCTAGAATGGAGACAACATTCAATGCTCTTAGTGTTCACCCTACTTTTTCAAGAAGCATAAGTGTGAGTGGAGATTATGCTAGCAGTAGCAAATCTAGAAATGAAGAAGATAGGAAGATTGAAGGTATTGCCTTGCTTGTGAAGAGAGAACCAGACGGTAAGAAAAATTTTAAATGTTGGACTTGTCAAGAATATGGTCATTTTGCATCTAAATGTCCTAAGAGAGTTAAGAAGTATAGGAAGAACTTTAATCCTAGGATATCTAAAGAATGTTATTATGCAAATGATGAAGAACTTGAAGGTAGTTTAGAGAAAACTTTAAGTGAAAGTGATACTAATAATAATGATGATATAGGATTTGTAAAATTAAAGAAGAAAATATTGAAACTAAAATTAAGGAAGAAAAAGCTTTAGTTTCTCAAGTAGAAAAGAAATTTGATTGGATTATAGATAGTGGTTGTTCACATCATATGACTGGAGACATGAAAAAGTTCATAAAGTTTAAATATTATGATGGAGGAGTTGTTGGAGTTGGAAACAGTGCACCTTGTTTAATTAAAGGTATAGGATCTATTACTCTTGATGGAAAGACTAATACTGATGATGTTTACTTTGATGATCATTTGAGACATAATCTTTTGAGTGTTGGATAGTTAGTTGATAAGAGATGTCAATTTTGGTTTACTGAGAAAACTTGTGTGATAAAAGACAGAGATGGTAATTTGATTGGCACTGGATCTAGAACCAGAGGTAATGTATTTCATTTGAATCTTACTAAGATGACATGTTTGATTATTAAGATTTATGACAGTTGGTTATGGCACAAAATATTTTGTCATATAAACTTTGATAACATTGTGAAAGTGAGTACTACACTTGCAATAAGAGATTTTCCTAAAATTATGAAACCTACTAACATGATTTGCAAGGAATGTGTGATGGCTAAACAGAAGAGAAGCTCATTTCCTAGCAAGAAGTTTATAATAGCAGAGAAGTTGGAGATTTTTCATACAGATTTGAGCGGTCCTACAAGGACTAGAGGATTCTATGGAGAAAGGTACTTGATGATTCTTGTTGATGATTTTACAATAATGATGTGGATTGCATTTCTTCAAGAAAAATTTGAAGCATTTGATAAGTTTAAGATCATTAAGAGCAAAGTTGAGAATGAATCTAGAATGAAGATTAAATGTTTGAGAACAGATAGAGGTGGAGAATTTACTTCAAAAGAATTTAACATTTTTTGTGAAGTGAATGGTATTAAGAGATAGTTTTTAGCCCCTAGGACACCTAAACAAAATGGTATTGCAGAAAGGAGGAATAGATCAGTAACTAAAGCAATAAGAGCTATGTTATTTGAGAATGACTTGGCAAAGATATTCTGGAGAGAAGCAGTGAACACATCAGTGTATACAATGAACAGAGTACAAATCAGAGCAGACACAGACAAGACACCCTATGAACTATGGTTTGGACATGCACCATCAGTTAAGTATTTTAGAATTTTTGGAAGCAAATGTTATGTTAAGAGAGATGGTGACATTGGAAAGTTTGATCCTAGAAATGATGAAGGTATATTTCTTGGATATTCACTGAAGAGAAAAGCTTATAGATGTTACAATAAGAGAACTAAGACTATTGTTGAGAGCGCAAATGTTAAAGTTGATGAAAAGTTCAAAATTTAGGAAAGAATGCTTGATTATGAATCAGATGAAGGAACTCAGCCTAGACCTAATCCAAAGACTACTAAATTATTCTATGAAACTAATAGTGATTTGTTGAATGAAAGCCACAGTGAAGAAACCATTGAAGAGCCTACATCAAAAACAAGTACTAAGAAAGTGATACCTAACAGGAATCTATTAAGGAATCATCCTACTGAGGATATTATTCGAAGCATAGATAGAGGAGTTTTGACACAAAATAAGGTACAAGAACAATTATGTTTGATTTGTCAAATTGAACCTAAATCTACTAGTGAATCTTGTGAAGATGAACATTGGATTAAAGCCATGAAAGAAGAATTGGATCATATTGAAAAGAAAAAGACATGGGAATTGGTCCCTAGACCTAAAGATAAGAATGTTATAGGAACAAAATGGGTATTCAAAAACAAGATGAATGAACAAGGAGAAGTAGTAAGGAACAAAGCAAGATAGGTATGTAAAGCATACTCATAGCAAGAAGGAATTGACTATGAAGAAACTTTTTCACCAGTAGCAAGAATTGAGGCAGTGAGAATGTTTTTGGCCTATGCAGCTTACAAGAAATTCAAAGTGTATCAGATGGATGTGAAGTCAACATTTCTAAATGGAGAATTAGAAGAAGTTTAAATTGAGAAGTCTGAAGGTTTTCATTTAACTCAAGAAGGAGACATGGTATGTAAACTGAAGAAATCTTTATATGGACTAAAGCAAGCACCTAGAACTTGGTATGCGAGATTGGATAAGTATTTGTTAAAGTTAGGATTTACAAAAGGCACAGCTAATAGCAACCTATACACAAAGGAAATTGAAAATGGTTTGTTGGTTGTTATTTTTTTTTATGATATTATCTTTAGAGGAGGAGATGAAGTCAGTGATAAACTTGTAGATGAAATGAAGACTGAATTTGAAATGAGTATGATTGGTGAAATGAAATACTTTTTGGGATTGCAAAAAACACAGAATAGTGATGGTATCTTTGTAAGTAAGATAAAGTACTTGAATGATGTATTGAAGAGATTTGGAATGGAGAATTGTAAACCAGTTGGAACACCTATGGTAACTAGACACAAGTTATCTAGCACAAATGAGACTCCTGTAGTGGAACAGAAGAAGTATAGATATATAATTGGAGGATTGCAATATTTGACTCATACAAGACCTAATATAGCACATTTAGTTGGAATTGTAGCAAGATTTCAAGCTAAACCTATAGAATCACATTATGCAGCAGTAAAGAGGATACTGAGGTACTTAAGAGGCACAATTAAGTATGAATTTTGGTATAAAAAATCTGATGATTTTACCCTATGTGCATATATAGATGCTGATTGGGGAGGTAGTGTTGATGATAAAAAGAGCACCATTGGTGGAGCATTTTTCCTTAGAGGAAGATTAGTTTCTTGGCTAAGCAAGAAGCATAATTGTATTTCATAAAGTACAATAGAAGCAAAGTATGTGGCAGCAGCAAACAATTGTAATTAGATAATTTGGATGAAACAAATGTTGAAGGATATTGGAATAAAATTTGTTGAGCCTATTTTTATACATTGTGATAACACTAGCACAGTTAGTATGTCTAAGAACCTTGTATTACATTCTAAGACAAAGCATATAGAGATAAAGTATCATGTAGTGAGAGAGAAATTTGCAGAGAAAGAAGTCAGACTTGAATACATAAGCACAAAGGAGCAGATTGTAGACATATTTACAAAACATTTTCCTAAGGATACATTTGAGTATCTGAGAGGTATGCTTGGGGTTATGCCCCAGCCTACTTTTGAGAAGTGATGCAGATTGTTGCATCCATCTAGTGGTATATGATCCCTATCTTTCTTCTGGATTGTATGTTGGTACTTCCTCTATGGGGGAGTATGTGTATTTGAGTTGAGTCATGAGGACTCTAGTGAATGTATTTTTTGAACAATGTCTTTTGACATTGAAGTTGTTGTTGACATAGTGATGAAACTTCTGTCATTGATGTCAATGGGGGAGAAGTATGCATGAAAAAAAACCATCTAAAACATCTATTGGAGAGAACTAAATAGGAAAATGAAGCAAGATTTGATTCATGAAGAAGACTTGAAAGCATTTTCAGAGCAGCAGTGTTGCAGTGTTGGATTTATGGAACTTGGATGTTTTTTCATCTATGTTGTCATCAATGCCAATGGGGGAGATTGTTAGGAATGAATGTTGAATATATCCTATGGGGGAGTATTTGCAACCATTTTTTAGTAGTTTTTGTTGCATTTATGACTGTGATTGTCATTGATGTCAACATAATGATCTACTGAAGATTAGCAGAGAAGCAGACAGTGTTTGAGTTAGCGCACTTGGGATATTGAAGATAAAGCTATGCGCAGTTGAGGACTTACTCTAGGATGTGCTATAATATCATGGTTAAGAGCATAGATAGTATTTCACTTATTCATGGAAGTTATGAGCAAATCAGTGGAAGTAGTATTCAGGTAGTGTTCCTGAGTAGCGGTTTGTGGAAATTGGATGATATCTCCTAATCGGGATGGAATCTGGTTATGTGTAGTTAGAGAGTAGTTGAAGAAATTTGGATAGTGATGTGGATGATAGCACAAGATCCAAGGTCACACAAGTGAAGAATTATATTGATTGGAAGCTAACAGTTTTGTGTAATTTTGATGTAACGTGTGGAAACTTTTATTTTGTAATTTGTATGCCAACTCATTTGTAATTACTTGAGTGTGGTATAAAGGAAGGAATGTTTTCCTTTTTGTAATAGAGAGATGTACGGAGTGTAATGAATGTAAGTGTGTATGAAGAAATTGTGAAAGTGAAATTGTTGAAAGAGGATATGTGAAGTACCAAGATCTGGTATTGAGATCTGAAGAAGCAATTGGTGTGGTTTGGCATAGTCAGAGAAGGATTATTGAATTGTTGATATTAGTAATGTTTTGGTATTATTCTATTGAGTAATACAAAGATCAGTTGGACAGTGAGTTCAGTGATCTTACCCTGAAGCTGTTTGGGCAGTGGGTCCTTCTGTCTTCCATAACTCCTAATAAAGTTAGAATCTTTTAACAGGGATTCAAAATCTCCTAACAAGGATTCATATGTACTGAATTTATTTCATAAGACTCCTAAGAGAGTCCATCCTCTCACAAGGAACTTTCATATTAGTGCATCTTTCGTGGGCATCATTCCCACCAGGGTTTACTCTTTGATCAAGAGGCTCCCTAGTCAACATATCTTGTGTCATTGTGTTATTGTGCATGTATATCTTTCTATGGTTATTTATTACATTTCTTACATGGTTAAAATCTATTAAGGTTGATAAAAATTTGTATTTATTTGATAACTGATTCACCCCCCCCCCCCCTCTTAGTTATCTTGGTGGATTTTAATTTCTAACAAACATATGGTAAGTATCATGCATGGAAGACTTATGCAGTAAGATTTGAGTATATGTAGCATGGACATGTTATCAGCATATCATGGATGCAGAGGTTAATTGTTAGTACAGGTAGTTATGTAGCAGCTTGTGTCAGCAGTGTTCCTGACAGAGTTATAGGCAATGTTCTATGAGTGATTGTATGTATAGTTATCATGGAGCCTTGCACCTTTGGATATGTGATGGAGACATGTTAGTATTGCTCCATTCATGGACATAGAGTTTGATGTATAGTAGAAGTGAAGTTATGTAGTCACTATTCACCAATTGTAGTTTCTTATCTTTATCCAAAAGAGCCAACAGAGATTATATTGGTATAGGAGTTGCACCTATCATTCCGGTATGCATGCTTGGATTAGTGATAAGAGAAGAGTTAAGAAAGTTTGGTTAAGAGTGCATGATGTAATTTAGCTTGAAGATAAATGACACAACCAAGGTTGGAGAATCCAATGAAGGACTAACCAACCTTGCATCCAAACCAATATGTAATAGAAATACAGAACAATAACTAATCTGAGATAAAATAGAAATCTTTATTCATCAAATCACTGATTACATGTAATGTGCCAAGCTATAAGGCATTCCTAGTTATGGCTAGATACAAAGCAAGTAACAGTCTACAAGATCTCATAGGATCTAAATCTTTTCCACAACATCAGTATTCAGCTAGCCCAGGTCTGCAACACACAACACACTGGTAGGCACCTAGGGAAGATCTAAACTTGTACTCCAAATTCCAAGCAATCTTCTTGTTCCTAAGCTCGCAGGCTACTAACTTCCATCACCCACCATCTAATCACTAAAAAACTACCCAAGCATCTACTTAAATACTAAATCTCAGCCATAAGTTGACTCTATAGGATATACAAATATTAAATGCCAAAACATCAGTCGGCTCTCACATAGCCTTACAAATAAATAAACTCTCCAAGATGGCCCAAACAGTCATCAGATCCACATAGAAGAATGCAACGTGCCAGATCTAGGTCCCCACACATCCAATGGTCAATCCATCACTCAAGGAGCATGACCCAAATCAAAGGAACCATTTGGACAAGCTGATCCATCCAAACAATCCAGTCGGTAAGTAAGAACACTGAGCAACAAAGGAAATAATCAAGCGCTAGTCAACCGACCACACCAAGCATGACCAAGCAATGCCATTATCGCTGAGCATCAGGAAAACTGACGCCTTCATTTATCAAGCATTCTTCAGAGACGGAGCACCCCGGTAACTACAGAAACTAAGCAACCAGTCTCCCAAACTGAGCAAGTACTCCACCAATCTAAGATCAAAACTAACAATCTACCTTCAAAGACAAACATATTTTTGGTTGATACAAGATTGCCAAGAATCCTAGGATACTCCTACATCAGACACCCTAGGTAAGAAAGATTTTCACATAAGGAAATTAGGAACATCTCAAGGGAATCAAAATAGGTATATCGAATCTGTTCTTCACCCATATCTCTTCTTGTCCTTCACTCCAAGTAGTCTTCACTTCATTCCTTTCTCCCTGCAGTAAGTTCTTCTGCTTTCCACTTTTCTTATCCTTCTAGTCAGCAACTGATAACAACCAACTCTGACCACTATCAATCACATCAATGCCTCAGTAAGGCTCATCCTCTCTGAACTCCTCAATCAACTCAGTATCATATGCATATCTCTGTGTCACAAATGTCATCATCTTTTGTACCATCTTTGTCAAAATGACCATTTGCCTCTTAATCTCAACAAACTCTTCAGATATATCATTCTCCTTCTCTTTCAAACCAGACTTTGTAGGAATAGGTTCATCCATCCTCTGCTCCTGAGGTTTTTCACAAGGACAAAACTTGATAACTCCACATCCCTTAGCCCCTATCTCCTACAAAGGTATCAGCTTATGTTGGGCTCCTTCATGCCTAACCACATAGGTATTAGCATGACCATCAAACAAAACATTTATGTCAAATTGCCAAGGTCTACCGAGAAATAGATGACAAGCATCCATAGGCAATATATCACACAATATCTCATCATGATAAGATCCAATCTAAAAATTAACCAATTATTGTTCTTCAATCCTAACCTTAGACACATCTTGTATCCAACTAATCTGATAAGGATTAGGATGCTTCCTTCTTTCCAAATTCAATTTACTAACCATCTCTTCTGAAACAAAGTTCTCAGAACTACCACCATGAACTATGACATTACATACCTTATCCTTGCACTTACATCTGGTTCTGAACAAATTCCTTCTCTACACCAATTCCTAGACACATGCAGCTAATCTCCTAGTGATAAGTGTCTCACCTTTTTTTGCAACATTCACAATATCCTCTTCAGTAGTCAGTGCCACCCTCTTCTTAGGACAATGAAAACTTCTATGACCAGCTTCACCACAGTTATAACAAGTACCGGTGAACTCATTCTTCCACCTTCCTCTCTGTCCACTATTGAAATTCTTAGTACCTTGACCACAACTAGATCCCACATCAGACTTAGGATTCTCTGTCACATTACTTTCAGCAATTGTCTCATCAATTTGACCTTCTCAATTCCTATTGTTCTATTTACCTTCAAACTTCTTATTCACCTTCTCTTCAATCTTTAATGCCATCTAATAAGCATCTCTTATTGTTTTCATTCACATAGTAACTCTTCTTGAATACTAGGTCTCAAACTATAGACATACCTAGCAACCTTTTCTTTATCAGCTTTAGAATGACCAGTCCTAATTAGGATTCTATAAAACTCCTCGGTATACTCCTACATCGATTTGTTAGTTTGCTTCAAATCTTGCATCTTCTTAAACATGTCCAATTCATAATCCACCAAAATGCATTTCTTCTTCAACTTATACACCATTCGGTTCCACTTAGTGATCTTTTCTTTTCCTCTTCTACCTATTTCCAACTAAACTTCTCTCCACAAAATGTTTGTGTCACCTTTCAACTTAGTCTTTGCAAATCTAACCCTATCAGGATCTTCTATTTCTTCATACTCAAAGTGTAATGTCCCCTATTGGGACCTTACTTAATTTATCCCATTAGACCCCTCTCTCTATAGTTATCTTTCACAATTAGTTGATCTATAATACTGCAATACTAGTATAAACTTTGACTTATGGGTCTGATGTGTATCTAGATTGTAATTATATACATTCCAAATACGTCAGCATGTATTGAGTGTGCCATGACTGTATGAGATTTCTAATCTTTGTGATTTATAGTTTAATGTCTATCTTATCTGTATGGACCACGATAATGTAGTATATCTTTGCATCGATGTGATATCTCATAGGGGCACAATCCACAACAAGGACTCACGATGTATATTGCCTCTTCCATAACTAATGCCATAGAGCAGTATGGGTAATATTGGCCCCTTCAATACATTTAAGTGGCTCTTCTAGGTTGGTCTTCATGTATTAAGCTTGATCGCATATGTAATACGTGGCACTATTACACTCTAGCATGACTATGAGAATCGTTAGAACCTCTGGGAGTTATCACAGGCCTAAACTGAATGTTACCGAACCAAAGTCATCCAAAAATATAAATGTGATGGGGATGTGATGGGTCTTGTATATCGTGGTTATCCAAATTGATGGCCTATTTGTTCTACAATACAAAGGTCAATAGGAATCTGTCGGTAGTACAAAGATATCTATCATTGGTAGGATGTCTGTGTGATCGAGTGCTAAACATCTTTCCTTCATTGTGAAGTCATACCTTGGTTCACCGTTGCTTATGTAATAATCGTTATCTTCTGCCAGTTGCTGAGAGGGATTCCAAAGGTAGCTCTGAGTGATTCCTCACCACTTGCCACAATACCATGTATTGGTGCCGCTTTTGTATATTTCTTCCATTGACGTACTAATTCGATGCTGAGCATTTCTAAGTATGTGCTGACTGTATCCTCTTCTATGATTGTCGCCGACTATAGTCATTCATTCTGTGTCGGGTATACTTTCTAGACACCGTCGGTGATGCCTCTCCATTCTCTTCTTTTCGTCTGATATATGCCTATGGTAGCAAGTCGTGACTGTTCATTCTAGCCATTGGATTTTAGATTTAATATATGTATTCTATTAATTACATCACGGAATTATATTAGTAACATATATTTATAATATATCAAATAATGATAATAAGTATAATATATTATATATTTAACATATCTATATTATTATTATTTTATTGTATTCCTTACTGTATTATGTTATTTTGATAATATTAATAAAATATATCATAATTAATTATTTGTTTATTAAATTATTAATTTTAATTTTAATAATCATCATTTAATGATATTCTATTACTTAAATATTATTATATTGTTAATTATTGTTATATCAATAGAATATATGCTTATAATACTATATTATTATATTTATATATTATATTAATATTTTAATAATATATTATTAATAATAGATTTACTATTATTAGTTTACTTATTAACAGTTGAGCTATTATTATTTTCTTTAATTTATTAATTTTTATATTATAATATTTTAATCATATAATTGTTATATATTATAATTTTTAATGATCATTATTTATTATTATTAGGTTATATCCAAGAAGGGGTCGTGACAGTCCACCCTTCCTAAAATTGCTTGTCCTCAAGCAATGTCAAATTGATGCGAGACTTCTGCTATGTGATTTTGATAACACAAATTCATAACTCAAGTTACCTCTAATCATTCTCTTGTTCCTGCACATAGGACATACACTTGGAAATACAAAATATGCACGTGAATGTATGATAAAACATATTAGAAGTATATACTTGCATACATGAATACACGATGCATACATGAAGGATACATGCTAATGCATGAAGACACAAAGCATACATGACATATACATGCTAATGCATGAAGACACAAAGCATACGCGATGCAAACACATAAAACACATTTTTATTAAACCCTGTAATTTACAATTTGCACTAAGATAGGGTTAGGGAAATTGTTTACCAAATTTACTACTTCTTCATTATGAATTTGATTATGAACCCTACAACAACAAGTGATCATTATAAGTACATACATATGTATATATAAGCTTCAAAGAAAACTTGAGTCGTGATAAGTTCAAGCCAGTCCCATACTAAGCCCAAGAGTAGAACTTTGGCCCCCTTGGCCTCGGTGGCAAGTGTTAGGCATCCACACGAGGTGGTCTACTTAGCAGATTGCTTGTTTTGCTATTTATACCTCATCTCCTTTGTCTAAAAAATTAGAGAGGTTCTTGTGAAAGGGGGGGTCCTTACTATCTTTCCCTTAACTAGTATTATAATAGGGTGCCCTTGTAGCTCTCCCTTGATTACAGACTCCATAGGAAAGCTATTTTCAGTAGGGTTCCCTTACTATCTTTCCCTTACTTCTTTTCCTACCTATAATGGATGGTAGAATTACTGCCCTTGGGATGGAAACAACCTACCATGGGCTCCCATTATGGCCTTGCCCTAGGGTGGTTGAATTACTCCTATCCATGACAAACTCCCAGTCCATTATGCCTACCAATAATGAATGGTAGAATCACTGCCCTTGGGATGGAAACAACCTACCATAGGCTCCCATTATGGCCTTGCCTTAGAGTGGTTGAATTGCTCCTATCCATGACAAACTCCCAATCCATTATGGATAAGTTTACAAGAAATTAGAAAAAAATTGTTGTCCAAGTATATTGCAACTGAATTAATTATATATACATATATCTTATATTCTTTCCACAGAATGTCTCTGGAAATGCTTCATCATTTCCAGCGACATTCTCTGACATTAAACATAAATACAAATTGAGACTCAACCTTAATATTGCACAGATATACGTACCTGTGACTGGTGAAATATCTCTATGATACACTGCTAGTACTCGGTGGTACGTGCCTTGTTTGCAACTTCCTTTTTATTCCTTTTATGACCTGGCCTATCCCAGTCCTCCTTTTAGATTATCCTCATTTTATCTTTACCTAACAGGATGGCAGGATCATGCTCTGATACCATTTGTAATGTCCCCTATTGGGACCTTACTTAATTTATCCCATAGACCCCTCTCTCTATAGTTATCTTTCACAATTAGTTGATCTATAATACTGCAATACTATTATAAACTTTGACTTATGGGTATGATTTGTATCTGGATTGTAATTATATACATTCCAAATACATCAGCATGTATTGAGTGTTCCATGACTGTATGAGATTTCCAATCTTTGTGATTGATAGTTTAATGTCTATCTTATCTGTATGGACCATGATAATTTAGTATATCTTTGCATCAATGTGATATCTCATAGGGGCACAATCCACAACAAGGATTCACGTTGTATATTGCCTCTTCCATAACTAATGCCATAGAGTAGTATGGGTAATATTGGCCCCTTCAATACATTTAAGTGGCTCTTCTAGGTTGGTCTTCATGTATTAAGCTTGATCGCATATGTAATACATGGCACTATTACACTCTAGCATGACTATGAGAATCGTTATAACCTCTAGGAGTTATCGCAGGCCTAAACTAAATGTGACCAAACCAAAGTCATCCAAAAATGTAAATGCGATGGGGATGTGACGGATCTTGTATATCGTGGTTATCCAAATTGATGGCTTATTTGTTCTACAATACAAAGTTCAATAGGAATCCACCAGTAGTACAAAGATATCTATCATTGGTAGGATGTCTATGTGATCGAGTGCTAAACATCTTTCCTTCATTGTGAAGTCGTACCTTGGTTCACCATTGCTTATGTAATAATCGTTATCTTCTGCCAGTTGCTGAGAGGGATTCCAAAGGTAGCTCTGAGTCATTCCTCACCACTTGCCACAATACCATGTATTGGTGCCTCTTTTGTATATTTCTTCCATTGACATACTAATTCGATGCTGAGCATTTCTGAGTATGTGCTAACTGTATCCTCTTCTATGATTGTCGCCAACTATAGTCATTCATTTATGTGTCAGGTATACTTTTTAGACACTGTCGGTGATGTCTCTCCATTCTCTTCTTTTCGTCTGATATATGCCTATGGTAGCAAGTCGTGACTATTCATTCTAGCCATTGGATTTTAGATTTAATATATGTATTCTATTAATTACATCACGGAATTATATTAGTAACATATATTTATAATATATCAAATAATGATAATAAGTATAATATATTATATATTTAACATATCTATATTGTTATTATTTTATTGTATTCCTTACTGTATTATGTTATTTTGATAATATTAATAAAATATATCATAATTAATTATTTGTTTATTAAATTATTAATTTTAATTTTAATAATCATCATTTAATGATATTCTATTACTTAAATATTATTATATTGTTAATTATTGTTATATCAATAGAATATATGCTTATAATACTATATTATTATATTTATATATTATATTAATATTTTAATAATATATTATTAATAATAGATTTACTATTATTAGTTTACTTATTAACAGTTGAGCTATTATTATTTTCTTTAATTTATTAATTTTTATATTATAATATTTTAATCATATAATTGTTATATATTATAATTTTTAATGATCATTATTTATTATTATTAGGTTATATCCAAGAAGGGGTCATGACAGTCCACCCTTCCCAAAATTGCTTGTCCTCAAGCAATGTCAAATTGATGCGAGACTTCTGCTATATGATTTTGATAACACAAATTCATAACTCAAGTTACCTCTAATCATTCTCTTGTTCCTGCACATAGGACATACACTTGGAAATACAAAATATGCACGTGAATGTATGATAAAACATATTAGAAGTATATACTGGCATACATGAATACACGAAGCATACATGAAGTATACACGCTAATGCATGAAGACACAAAGCATACACGACATATACATGCTAATGCATGAAGACACAAAGCATACGCGACGCAAACACATAAAAAACATTTTTATTAAACCCTGTAATTTACAATTTGCACTAAGATAGGGTTAGGGAAATTGTTTACCAAATTTACTACTTCTTCATTATGAATTTGATTATGAACCCTACAACCACAAGTGATCATTATAAGTACATACATATGTATATATAAGCTTCAAAGAAAACTTGAGTCATGATAAGTTCAAGCCAGTCCCATACTAAGCCCAAGAGTAGAACTTTGGCCCCCTTGGCCTCGGTGGCAGGTGTTAGGCATCCACACGAGGTGGTCTACTTAGCAGATTGCTTGTTTTGCTATTTATACCTCATCTCCTTTGTCTAAAAAATTAGAGAGGTTCTTGTGAAAGGGGGGGCCCTTACTATCTTTCCCTTAACTAGTATTATAATAGGGTGCCCTCGTAGCTCTCCCTTGATTACAGACTCCATAGGAAAGCTATTTTCAGTAGGGTTCCCTTACTATCTTTCCCTTACTTCTTTTCCTACCTATAATGGATGGTATAATTACTGCCCTTGGGATGGAAACAACCTACCATGGGCTCCCATTAGGGCCTTGCCCTAGGGTGGTTGAATTACTCCTATCCACGACAAACTCCCAGTCCATTATGCCTACCAATAATGAATGGTAGAATCACTACCCTTGGGATGGAAACAACCTACCATAGGCTCCCATTATGGCCTTGCCTTAGAGTGGTTGAATTTCTCCTATCCATGACAAACTCCCAATCCATTATGGATAAGTTTACAAGAAATTAGAAAAAAAATGTTGTCCAAGTATATTACAACTGAATTAATTATATATACATATATCTTATATTCTTTCCACAGAATGTCTCTGGAAATGCTTCATCATTTCCAGCGACATTCTCTGACATTAAACATAAATACAAATTGAGACTCAACCTTAATATTGCACAGATATACGTACCTGTGACTGGTGAAATATCTCTATGATACATTGCTAGTACTCGGTGGTACGTGCCTTGTTTGCAACTTCCTTTTTATTCCTTTTATGACCTGGCCTATACCAATCCTCCTTTTAGATTATCCTCATTTTATCTTTACCTAACAGGATGGTAGGATCATGCTCTGATACCATTTGTAATGTCCCCTATTGGGACCTTACTTAATTTATCCCATTAGACCCCTCTCTCTATAGTTATCTTTCACAATTAGTTGATCTATAATACTGCAATACTATTATAAAATTTGACTTATGGGTATGATGTGTATCTGGATTGTAATTATATACATTCCAAATACATCAGCATGTATTGAGTGTGCCATGACTGTATGAGATTTCCAATCTTTGTGATTGATAGTTTAATGTCTATCTTATATGTATGGACCATGATAATTTAGTATATCTTTGCATCAATGTGATATCTCATAGGGGCACAATCCACAACAAGGATTCACATTGTATATTGCCTCTTCCATAACTAATGCCATAAAGTAGTATGGGTAATATTGGCCCCTTCAATACATTTAAGTGGCTCTTCTAGGTTGGTCTTCATGTATTAAGCTTGATCGCATATGTTATACATGGCACTATTACACTCTAGCATGACTATGAGAATCGTTATAACCTCTAGGAGTTATTGCAGGCCTAAACTAAATGTGACCAAACCAAAGTCATCCAAAAATGTAAATGCAATGGGGATGTGATGGATCTTGTATATCATGGTTATCCAAATTGATGGCCTATTTGTTCTACAATACAAACTTCAATAGGAATCCACCTGTAGTACAAAGATATCTATCGTTGGTAGGATGTCTATGTGATCGAGTGCTAAACATCTTTCCTTCATTGTGAAGTCATACCTTGGTTCACCATTGCTTATGTAATAATCATTATCTTCTGCCAGTTGCTGAGAGGGATTCCAAAGGTAGCTCTGAGTGATTCCTCACCACTTGCCACAATACCATGTATTGGTGCCTCTTTTGTATATTTCTTCCATTGACATACTAATTCGATGCTGAGCATTTCTAAGTATGTGCTGACTGTATCCTCTTCTATGATTGTCGCCGACTATAGTCATTCATTCTGTGTCGGGTATACTTTCTAGACACCATCGGTGATGCCTCTCCATTCTCTTCTTGTCATCTGATATATGCCTATGGTAGTGAGTCGTGACTGTTCATTCTAGCCATTGGATTTTAGATTTAATATATGTATTCTATTAATTACATCACGGAATTATATTAGTAACATATATTTATAATATATCAAATAATGATAATAAGTATAATATATTATATATTTAACATATCTATATTATTATTATTTTATTGTATTCGTTACTGTATTATGTTATTTTGATAATATTAATAAAATATATCATAATTAATTATTTGTTTATTAAATTATTAATTTTAATTTTAATAATCATCACTTTAATGATATTCTATTACTTAAATATTATTATATTGTTAATTATTGTTATATTAATAGAATATATGCTTATAATACTATATTATTATATTTATATATTATATTAATATTTTAATAATATATTATTAATAATAGATTTACTATTATTAGTTTACTTATTAACAGTTGAGCTATTATTATTTTCTTTAATTTAGTAATTTTTATATTATAATATTTTAATCATATAATTGTTATATATTATAATTTTTAATGATCATTATTTATTATTATTAGGTTATATCCAAGAAGGGGTCATGACACAAAGTACTCATCCATCTCATTAATCCAATCGATCAGCTCTTCTAGCTTAAGGCTTCCAACAAATGCAAAAACTTCAATCTTAGGTCTTTTCCCAATCTTAGACATAGCTTTTAGGATTCTATTCTCTTCGGGATCTCTAGCTTCTTCAAAATGATCTTCTTCCTCAGATTCATCATCACTACCCTCTTTCAAGGTAGGCTTCTTCTTTCTAAATTCTTCTTGTAGGTCTTGCACTTGTTTCTGCAAAGCCCTAAAATCATCAAGACTGATTTCTCCAGACACTTCGTCCTCTGAGATCTCACGATTTCTCCTCAGAGGCATCTTCAAATCAAGATCAAGACACGAACACACACGATCCACTCAGCTCCAACAGGAACAAACTTTTCTCAAATAGGAACAAACTTGGCTCTGATACCACCTGAGGTAGACAAGGTTGGGGAATCCAATGAAGGACTGATCGACCTTGCAGCAAAACCAATACGCAACGGAAATACACAACAACAACAATAGATCTAAGATAAAATGAAATCATTGATTACATGCAATGTGTCAGGATGTAAGGCCTTCCTAGTTACAACCAGATACAAAGAAAGTAATAGTCTGCAAGATCTCACAGGATCTAAATCTTTTCCACAACATCAATATTCAGCTAGCCTAGGTCTGCAACACACAACACACTAGTAGGCACCCAAGGAAGATCTAAACTTGTACTCAAACTTCCAAGCAATATCTCTATTCCTAAGCTTGCAGGCTACTAACTTCCATCACCCACCATCTGATCACTAAACAACTACCCAAGAATCTAATTAAATACTAAATCCTAGCCACAAGTCGGTTCTATAGGATATACAAATATTAAATGCCAAAACATCAGTCAGCTATCAAATAGCCTTGCAAATAAATAAACTCTCCAGGATGGCCCAAACGGTCATTAGATCCACATAGAAGAATGTAACATGCTAGATCTAGGTCCCCACATGTCCAATGGTCAATCCATAACTCAAGGAGTGCGACCCAAATCAACAAAACTAGTTGGCCAAGACGATCCATCCAAACAATACAGTCAGTAAGCAAGAACACTAAGCAACAAAGGAAATAATCGAGCACCAGTCAACCGACCATGCCCAGCATGACCGAGAAACACCATTATCATCGAGCATCAAGAAAACCAATGCCTTTAGTTACCAAGCATTCTTCAGAGACCAAGCACCTCGGTAACTGTAGAAATCAAGCAACCAGTCTCCCAAACCAAGAAAGTACTTCACCAATCTAAGATCAAAACTAACAATCTACCTTCAAAGAAAAACATATTTTTGGTTGATACAAGATTTTCAAGAATCTAGGATGATCCTGCATCAAGAAAATATCAGTTAAAATGGTAGAGCCAATAGCATGTAGCGTGCATCTACTCTTATTAATTTGGACAAGTCCCAAATTGTGTTGCGTGCTTAGTAGAGCTAACAAAGATGTTATTGGAGAGTGTTATTGTTTCTCTAATATGATTTCAATGTGGTTCTAATAGGCCGACTTGATTATATCATTTAGAGGAAAGATACTTACAGTTGATCATTTGTGATTGCTAGGAGTATGACATGGAGATAGAACATTAGTGCAGAGCAGATAGTGTGAAGTGTTGTGTCATCAAGAAGAGGTCTATGTGATAGAGAAGATTGATTGTGCTATTCATTGGAACTGATCAAGATAGAAGGTCTACCTCATAGTTGGCCAAGATCCAGATATAGTGTGTATCTATTATCCAGAAGGTTGTAGCCTTCACCCCTTTGAGTAGTGAGCTCTCGGACAGTGCGTCCTCACCCCTAGCAGGGTCAATCATATAAGACTCCTAACAGGGTTGTAAGATCTTCTAACAAGGATCATTATACACTAGTGCATTTTATTAGTGGGTGTCAATTCCCACTAGGGTTTTTACCTATTTTGGTTTCCCCGTAACCAAAATATTGGTGTTGTGTTCAAGTGTTCTTTCATTGTGTTTATGCTTAAAGTTTAAGTATACTTAATTAGATAAAGAATTAAAACTCTCCTCCCATCATATCCTCCTGATTCTCCCACTTACCCTCTAATCCAAGCCTAATCACCAACTAAGAATTTGCACAATCCTAATCATGAGGATTAATAAATCCTAACCCACTCCAAAGTCAACCTCATGTTTTTTCAACTCCAATCCCAACCTCCATCCCACTTTTCAACCTTAAATGCTCTTACACATCCCTTACACCCTCAACCACATTCTTATATCTTTGTTCCCCATTCTCACTTCCTAAAATGGTCACATTCCTCCAAAATTTACATTTTGGGTATGAGACGAGATTTACCTTTATGGCATGCCCTACCAAACCCTAATTCCCTCTCAAGCTCTCTTCTTGTGACACTTATTGTTGACTTGGTGGTCAGCACCTCCTTTGGGGTTACCATGGATCTGGGTAAATCTGGTGTTTGTGACGTTCGTTGACAGTTCAAGCTTTTGGTGCAATGGAAAACATTCCAACAATTGGTATTAGAGTCTTAGGTCACAGGTTCGAATCCCAAGAGGTCTCCTTTATTCCGTTGGTGCGGAACCCTCGGTCGGTGCTGAGGGGGAGAGAGTCTCATTCATTCTGTTGGTGCGGAACCCTCAGTCGGTGCTGAGGGGGAGATTGTTGACTTGGTGGTCAGCACCTCCTTTGGGGTTACCATGGATCTAGGTAAATCTGGTGTTTGTGACGTTCGTTGACAGTTCAAGCTTTTGGTGCAACGGCAAACATTCCAACACTTATCACAATGCTATGAGTTTGAGAAATCATAATCCATGTTCTCTCCCTCAAATGCATACTAGCCACTCTTAAGCTTTCAATCCTAGCCCTCTATCTCACCTCCTCTTTGCCGATAAATTAAACCCTCTTCCTTTCACAAATCATCCACCATCTAGAGAAAATTTATCATGCCCCTTGGAGATCCAAAAGAAATACTTATAACATCCTATTACCAAAATCATCCTAGAATCCATACTCTTATACCATTTAAGCTTTGAGCAAAGATCTTGAGCACACATATAATCCATTAGAAAAATCAAAAGATCAAGAAGGCCTCTTTGATGTTCATCATTTAATTAGCACTCTTTTTTATGCCTTCTTTTGTCTAATCAAAGTGTTGGATTTGAGTTTTCTAGTTGAGTGTTTAGTTATGCTTTATATTCCTAAAAATACATTTTCATTGCATAAATTTTTATTGGCATAACTGATGATTTTGGCATAACTAACAAGATTAAAATGATAGTGTTAGCATGAATGTTGAATATGTCCTATGGGGGAGTATTATATCATTTCTCAAGCAGTTGCATGTTGCATTCATGATTGTGTTTTTCATTGATGTCAACACACTGGTTATACTAGAGATTACCATAGTAGCAGACAGAGTTTGAATTAGCACACATGGAGAATTTTAGATAAGGTTATGAGGAGTTGAGTACATATTCCTTATGGTGTCCTTATATCATGGTTAAGAGCACCTACATGAATTCAAGTATTTGTGTCAGTTATGAGTAATCTAGTGGAAACTATATTCTATTAGTGTTCCTCAGAAGCAGTTTGTAATAATCAGATTATATTTCCTAACATGGATAGAATATGGACATGAAAAGGTATACAGAGGTTCAAGATATTGTGGCGGTGACCTAGATGAGTCAGCATAGTTAGATGTTTCATGTGTGAATATTTATTAAGATTTTGATATGACAATTTTATGTGATTATGGAAATATTATGTAACGTGTAATGTTTTTTATTTTGTAATTGGTTAAGCCTAATTTTCTGACTCAATTATGAAATATTGTGCAAGGTATAAAGGAAGGATTTTTTTCCTTAATTGTATGTGTGAATTATCTAAGAAGTATATGATGCGAAGGGGAAATAGTGATTGATGTATGATGCAAAGTGAGTAGATCTAGGAGTGAGATCAGGTGAAGCATTTGGTTTTGTTTTGGCACAGTCAAAGGAGAGAAGAGAAGTTACTGAGATCATTAATTATTGGTATTATTTTGTTTAGATAATACAAATATTAGTTGGACAGTGTGTTTAGTGATCTTTCCCTTGAAGTTGTTTGGACAGTGGGTCCTTCTACCTTCCTTAACTCCTAACAGGGTTAGAATATTATGTTGGAGATTTTCCAGCAAGCCAGTGTTGACTGTATGTTTGTCATTGATGAAAAAATATGATGAGCAGCATGCATGGAATTCTTAAGTAGTGATCCTTGAGAATATTTTGCATGGATATGTTATCAGCATTATATCATAGATGCATAGGTTGATTATGAGTACAGACAGTTGTGTAGTAGTGTTCCTTGTAACGCCCCGCCAGGCAACCCAAAGTCACAACACAAAAGATAAGAAGACCACAAGGACTACCAGAGGCATGATCAAATTTGGTAGAGACTCTAAGCTAAAAGCTAGGTGAGTGTCATCACATAGCCCTCACCCCTTGGGTTTTCCTGGTACTAGCCACTCATGGCCCCGGCCCCCAAGTAGGCACATGCGGAACCGAATGCCTCTCGTACAGACAAGGTCATTCAATCGTACCTATGCATAGGTACCTTCTCCCACTCCCATCCTTAGTCTTTAATAGCACTAAAGGCATGGGTGAGGCACAATTAATCTTTATTAGTGTGTAATTTCCCATTCCAATAATCTCCCATTCCCAATTCATTTATTTAGGTTATCACTTGATTAAATAACTCATAGTAGGTTATCCTGGTACTAGCCACTTAGGGCCCCAGCCCCTCACTATGAGCCACTCACCTAGTGTACTTAGGTTCCCTAACATACATATAAAAATCATATGAACATAATAGATCCATCATCAATAATTCATATCAACTCCATAACAACATTTGATTGAGTTTAGGAAAACATATGTTGTCCCTAGTCCACTTGACAACCCTAAACCCAATATGGCATTCAAAATGTTCCAAACTTATAAGAAGACATCCAAGTGATATTATAAACATATTTAGAGTAAAAATAGATCCAATTAACCCAAAAACAAATTCTAATAGCCTCTGGTAACCATAAAAAACCCTAAAACTTAGTGATATTCTTAAACTGAATTATTTCAAGCAAGGATTAAATGCAAAGAATAGTCATCATAGAACAGTCATCCATATCTTCCACAAAACAAATAATAAAGAAAATAAATTTATTGGGGATTTAGATAACATAATTATGGACTCTAAATTTGATTTTTAGGAAGATCCAACAGTGGGAAATAAAGTTATGACTTCTGGTTTAAAACAGAAAATTCTGGTTAGGGTTCACACCTGCCTTCACTAAAATGATTGTAATTTTCACAAAACATAATTAAAATTCTTGAAACCAATTGGAAATGAAAGATAAGACATAGGAGAATATTTTATATCAAATTAAGACTTTTATATAATCATATCAGCCTGTATCATATGAATACATTTGACAGAAAATTCAGAATCAAGAATTGACAGGCATAGTCTGCCAAAATGTCAAAAATAAGGCATTAATTCGACCCTAAAAATAAAATAAAAGAGATACCCAGTTTAGATCTATGAATTTTACTTCCATAAAATCAATTTATTAAAACCATATATTAAATTTAAATTATTATAATAATAGATCTCAAAAAATAGGTTGCTAAAAATCCTAGGAAAACACATGCCAATTCTTACAAACAAAAACTCAAAAATTTAAAATAACCATAGAAATGAAAAGTAAAGATATAAAAAATAATGATAATATATAAATAGATCCATATTATATCATAGATATAAAGTAACTAAAATATTCAATCCATACCTCATGTCCTACGAAGGTTGAATCGAAGAAGGAAGGAAACAAAAGAGAAGACAAATCCAAACTTGAGATGCATCCTTCAAACCCTATCCACTTTCTGAAATCTCCATTAAAGAAAGAAATAATTCCATAGAAAATAATCCCTCTCTCTCCTACTGAAATTCTCACAAAAATTTCTCTCTCCCAAAAGCAAAGATAACCAAAAATTCTTAAAGACATATGCTTACAAACTCTCCCTCACATCTCCAAGTTTTCTCTCCAAAATCTCCATAAAAAGTAAGGCCATCCTCTCCTCAATGCTTCAGCCCCAAAATCCCCTCTCTTCAAATGAGAAATTAGTGCATATAAATAAATTTCCAAAGGTTGAGAGGAAAAGTAACCAACTCCCAACTAACTCTTAACTAAAGGGTATTATAAAATAACTTAATATCATACAACTTTATTACTCAAATATACAATAAAAGATGATTTGTATTCATTCATACACATATGTAATATTATCCTAACATATATGCATATGACATCATTAATTACATCAATATCTATATATATATATATATATATATATATATATATATATATATATATATATATATATATATATATATATATATATATATATATATATATAACCTATCCACATTATTAATAATTAACAATTGAGAATAATATATCTCGCATTATTTAATATTTAATTATTAATAATACTATACTTTACATTAATCCCAAAATATACACCATCAAAAATATCTACAATAATTAACATATAATCACATATAAATTATATATGTGTGTGTGTGTGTGTGTGTGTGTGTGCACCCATATATATATTTCTATATATATATTTATATTTATATAGATACATGCCAAATACCAAACACTATAATCTATAAGATTATGAAGTAATAGATCACAATATTATTACCTATTTATAATTACTATAGGATATAACACTGAGGTAGAATAAAATCACATGCCTCAAAATAAATCTAATCATCCAAAGAGGCCATAAAAATCAACTATGAAACATATAGAGAAAACCATAAGATCAAACAAGGTCAACCAAAGTCAACAAGGAAAGTCAAGCCAAACTCCTGACCAAGCATGAAACCCTGAAACACAACATAGAAAGATTAAATAAGAATCATACCAAGAAGGATAAATAAATAAAATGAGTAAACAAATCATACAACCAAATGAATTCAACCAGCCACAAGGCACTAACTACAACAATGCCCAATCGGGTGCACTGGATCTGGGTTTTTCACCCAAAGGTTGACTGACAAAGAAGGAACCCTAATATTCCCAAATTGGAATAATGACAAAGGAAGACTCATGCAAGGAACTTAGTACTATCTCCATAACAACAACCATCAAGGATTTGAGGGCACACTCAGACCTATGAAGCCAAGTGAAGTCGATGCCCGGTACCTGCAAACCTGCATCACAAAGAAGAAATACATATACACAGATATACATATAAAAGAAGACATTGCAGATAGATGACCGGGATCGATACATCATGTGGACCTCAGCTATGTGAGTAACTATGACTTCATCCTGAATCATGAAAACACATCATGTATATATATATACGCTCAAAGCATGTAGCATCATCATAATGAAGGTTAGAATCTCAAGCATTGTGTTAGTCTCTTATCAATACTAATAATAAATCAACATAATCAAATCATCAAGTGAGATACAAGATTCATCCAAAGTAACCTTAATAGAAGAAAATATAAATAATCACTTATATATATCTATCAAGTACATATCATATAACATCCTAACTATATTCATAAAGGTCTTGAAGGTACTCAATACATACATGGAGATAAATACATACAAAAATGAGACCTTTAGATAGTATGTCTAATATTAGAATCCTTGAGTACTAGCTTATGAAATTATTATAAACAAACTATGGGAATAGATCAAACAAGTATCATGAACAACTTAAGCTGTAAGAAAACATCAAAAGATCTTAATTCTTTCAAAAAAACACAAAACTTATATTAGGGTTAGAGGGGTATTACATTCCTGACATAGTTACATACAAAGTTCGGTATGAGATTCACAGTATGGTTATCATGGTGCCTTGCACATTTATATGAATCTTATAGACATGCTAGAGAAGCTATGTTCATGGATGTAGATTCTGATATGCAATACAATCTAAGTTATGAAGTTTTTAGTTAACAGTCACAGTTTCGTGAGTTTATCTAGAGGAGCTAATAGAGATTATATTGGTGCAGGAGTTGCACCTTCATTTTGGTATGCGCACTTAGATTAATGTTTATTAGAGAGTTAAGAATGTTTTGTTAAGAGCGCATGACATAATTCAGCATGAGGAGAAAGTAACAGTTAATTTGGTGGAGCCAACAGTATGAAGCGATGTGTCCACTCATATTGAGTTGGCTAGGTCCCAGTTTGTGTTGCATGCTTAGTAGAGCCGACTGAGATGTTATTGGAGAGTTGTATTGTTTCTCTAATATGATTTCAAGATGGTTCTAATAGGATGACTTGATTACATCATTTAGAGGAAGATATTTATAGGAAGTCATTTGTGATTGCTAAGTATGGCAGTGAGTTGAAAGAAAAGAAGTAGAGCAGAATTTGTGAAGTGTTGTGCCAAAAAGGTCTATGTGAAAAAGAAGAAAGTGTATGCTACTCATTGGAACTAATCAAGATAGAAGTTCTACCTTGAAGTTCACCAAGATCCAGATATAGTGTGTATTTTTTATTTAGAAGGTTATAGCCTTCACCATTTGAGTAGTGAGCTCTTGGACGGTGCATCCTCACCCCTAACAAGTTTAATTATAAAAGACTCCTAATAGGATCTGACTCTTAACCAGGTCACTGTACTTATTGCTTTGTAAAGATCAACTCCTAATAGGGTTTTAAGATCTTTTAATAGGGATCATTATACACTAGTGCAATTTTAGTGGGTGTCAATTCCCACCAGGGTTTTTACCTATTTGGGTTTCCCCGTAACCAAAATTGTGTTCATGTGTTATTGTGTATGTGTTTAATGTTCTTCTATACTTAATTGGATAAAGAATTGAATCTAGTAGATAACTGATTTAGCCCCCCCCCTCTTAGTTATCTCTTGGGACTATTCCTAACAATTGGTATCAAATCCAAGTACCTCA
This sequence comes from Chamaecyparis obtusa, assembly GCA_027943335.1. Taxonomy (NCBI): domain Eukaryota; kingdom Viridiplantae; phylum Streptophyta; class Pinopsida; order Cupressales; family Cupressaceae; genus Chamaecyparis; species Chamaecyparis obtusa. The sequence continues at coordinate 1,089,074 of BSBK01000141.1, read as the reverse complement.
GAGAGAAAGTTTAACATCTTGAGGTTGATTAGATGGAATTATTTAGAAAATAAAGTCCTAAGTTATATGGAGAGAACTATCTAGACTGGAAGAACAAAATGATGACACATCTTAAGTGTATTGCCTTTGAGATTTTTGAAGTAGTTACCAAAGAAGTTCAAATTCCCTCTCTAGAAAATCTTGCAAAAGATGATGCAAATTTGAAGCAAAATGAGATGTTTACTTCAAATTCTATTTCCAAGGAATCCCTCATTAGCACCCTATCTGACAGTGAGTTTTCAGAGATCAAGAAGATGGACAAAGCCTATAAGATATGGAAGTATCTAGAAGACATGTTTGAAGGAGATATTCAAGCCAAGAATGTGCATAGAAAGACATGGAAGAAAAGATACAATACATTAGAGATGTTACCTAATGAGAATGTTAGAGCCTACAATCAAAGGATTAATGAAGCAGTTGCTGGAATTAGAAACAATGGTGGAGAAATTTCAGAAGAAGACATAATGGACAAACTAATGACTACATTGACACTATAATAACAACAATATATGAATCCTAGATGAAACTATGTAGTCCACAAAAGACTTCAAAAGAGATACCTTAATTAGCAAGCTTTTAGCCTTTGAGATATCAAGATTGAAGATAGAGCCTAAAAGTGAAACAACCTTCAAAGCTTCAGTCCATGGTAAGAAATATTTGAACACCTCTGGTAACTTTGATGATGATGATGAAGAAAAAGATCTAGATGATTTCATTTCCTTAATTGCTAAGAAATAAAGGAAAGGAAAAGGGAAATATGAAGGGAAGTTACCATTCAAATTCTTTTCATGTAACAAGATTGGTCACTTTGCCTCTAAGTGTCATGTTAGTCCATTTTCTGGTTCATGCAAAATTCTTTGAAAATGGCCCTTTTCCTTGCAAGTTTTCTTGAAGTGTCTTGCCCTGTGCTCTTCAATGTCTCACCTTGCTCCAGTCCAAATTGCACGTGCTGAATTGTAAAATCTAGGAAGTTATTCGAGTTCTAAGGTTTGTAGGAAACAATTTCAAAATCTGCCATAGTGTCGAAAACCCATAGTGTTTTTGAAAATCCATGATGTTTTTGGTCTATGTGAAAACCTTCATTGTTTTTGACCTTGTGCCTTCCAGCTTTTGTGTGCTTATCTTTTGGTGTCAGAAACTTTGTGTGTTTTTGATCTTTTGCCGAAAACCCTATGTGTTTTCGACCTCGCATTTCTTTCCTCTTGCCAGCACTCCTTGTTTGTCAGTCCTAACTACGCAAGTCCAACTAGATGGTGGGCTTGAGTCTTCAAGGGTTTCAAAGTGATTGGTTGTCGCATGGCTGCATGTCATACTTTTCTGACATGTGATCATGCGACCGCTTGCCACCTATCCGTGTGGGTCCCAGTTCTTCCCATTGCCCAGTGTGGTTAAAGTTCAGACAAGATCAGTGGTCAGCGTAAGTTCGCATGGTAAAGATGCACTGTGTTTATCCCTTATGCTTTTGCGACAGCCATCGGATTTTCCTGTGTGGGTGTGTCATGGGTCCAGGTGGGTCTGCATGTTAGACAGTGTTGAGGTGATCATTTCCAATAGGTCCATGTGGTGATGAGTCAGATATGTCAGCAGGACTTGTGATAGTGATTTCAAACTATGGTCAAAGTGTGATTGCAAGGAATATTCTTTCCCCTTGCGATCATGTGCCCACCATCCAATTGGATGCCGACAGGTTTGTTTGCAGAGGGTCCACTGTCAGATAATGTTCAGGTGGCAAGGTTCTATTGGATGCAAGGTAGAGTTGTGGGCCCAGTGTCAGAAGGGAGGCGGGGGCACATGTTCTTATTGGTTGTCACATGATCACATGTCAGGAATTTCTGACATGCGACCATGCAACTGGTTGACATCTATCTTGTGGGGCCATTGGTGGAGAGTTGGCAGTCTTATGGCCTTGTCGCATGATCACAAGGGCCATTTTCATGGCTTGTGACCATATGATAAGGTTCTTCCTTGCTAAGGCCCGGTGGTAGGTGGTGATGTGGCATCTTTCAGTTGGTTTGAGGTGGTGACAAGGCTTGTCAATGGGCCCATTATCTTTGGTTGAGGAGGTGCACATTTTGCGTTGGTCGGGAGCGGTGACATGGTATTGACATGGAGGCTTGTCACGTGTTTGCATAGCCTTGTTTTTTGCTATGCGATCATTCGACCACTGCTGGCATCGCAGTTGTGGAGTTGAGTGGGTCCACGGTGCCGTGCTACTGACATGCTCAGTTTTCATTTGCCGAGGGATTTTTGAGGTGGCAGATGACTTTTCAAGGGGCCCGTGACTATTTTGAGATTAAATGTTGATCGCCCGATTTTTCACGAAAGGATGAGATCTACGGCCATGTTTTAAACCTTTGGGGGTGACCGTTGGAACTTAGTTTCAAACTTGTAGAGGGTTTTCGAGGCAAAAAGTACTGGTTTTAATGGTTTTCTGGTGGATTTCTTGCTAGTTTGATGGCGGTAGGTGTTTCCATCTGGCCCAAGGGTCCTGTTGATCGGTGGCATGATGATTCCATACCCAGTGATGAATCTCAATGGTGTGTCACATGTTCGCATAGCCTAGTTTCTAGCTATGCGATCATGCGACAACCTTTGTTTTGCAGGGTCTTCCAGTAGTTTGACCGTATGCGATGAGTGTGGTAGCTCAGTGGTAGTTGTGATAATGATGAAGATGATCTATGCAGCTGTCCTGATCCGATTTTGCTGCCTGGGATGTCTTTCCAATTTAAATGCATTAGACTATTTGAGCTTGCATGTTGTGGCTTGATCCCTATCTTGTTTTTGTTAACTCCTCGGTGGGGTTAGGTGGATTTGAATTTGGAGATGGAAATGATGATTATGCTTGGATTGTAACCCTGGTATAAAGGGATTTTTGTGAACTTTTTTTTTAATTATTGGGAGTTAGGTATTCAAACTTTTGGGTTGTTAGTCCTCTTCTCAGTCTGAATTGTAATGACTTGTCTTGATTTTTTTTGACACTTGAAAGAAAGTTGCAGGTTTAAGCTATAGTTTGCAAGCAGGGTTCCTTTGGATGGATTGTATACACTTGAGGATTCTTCATACGTAATGTAGGCACTTGATTCTTGTCTCTCCTTTGTGTCAACATAGATAAATTTTGAACTTTCTAGTTCATTGCATAACCATTTTATGTATATGCCTTCATTCTTGAGTTCTTATCCAGGATTAGATGAAATCATGCTCTAGATGGGACATAGATTTATATTTTTTCTATGTAAGGATACTCTATAAGTAGTAAAGGAGATTGTAAATGTGTTTATGGCTTTGAATCTCAAATATATTCTGGTGTGTGTGTGTAGTCTGTATAAGAAACCTTGCCCAATGGATGAGGCACTAGCCTAGATAAGTATTTCCTTGCTGACATATCCTGATTGAGGTTGTTATGATTCAAATTCATAAATTAAGAACCATCCTTAAGTTTTTAGTATTTGGTTGTGTAAGGTTCCACCCCATAGTAATGGAGAGTCAATGAGTGTGTGGTTAACACTTAGTACTTTCTTACTATCCTATTATCTATTATTCAAACCTAGTTCTTGGTGTATGAAGTATATTTTATACTAGGTTAGGTGCACCCGCCTTGGTTTTGCAGAGCCAAAAGCAGAAGAGGGCATATTAAGTCCCTATAGTTGGTCCAGTTACCCTAAGACCTCATAACATTTTGGAGTTAACCATTCCTAAAATCCATTTGAGGGTATATTGGTAGCCTTAAGAGCATAAGCATCATTTTGGACACCAACAAGATGGTGACTCTGCTGGGGAAGTGTTATACATGTTCATCCTAACCAGTAGGTCATCATTGGAAGAAACAGGGTTTTTCTTGTCCCTTGTCTCTCTAACTCATTTGAGTATTTCTAAGTGAAGAAACTATATTGTGATATTCCCAATACACTTGGGTGGTGACTCAAACATCTCTGAAATAGTGCTAGTCAATATTTATTTTGCAAGATGAGTTATAGAGCTACTAGGTCTCGAAGAAAGGAGCATCCTAAAGATATAATTGAAGAAGGCATTCCAAGCACTTCTAGGCCTAGTCAGACAAGGGGGGGAAAGAAGAGAAGAGGTTTTTCTCATACTTGGAGAAACAAGAAAGATACCAGATAGGAAACCCAAGCCAGGCCTAGTCAAGAAGAAAATAATTCAGAATATGAAGAGGCTATTGATTTGGGATTGAACCAATATGAGGATGAAACTCAAGTGGGAGATGATGACTCTGAGACCACTCTCCCTGAATCAGAAGAGATCTTTGAGGAGGTTTATGAACTAGAAAGAAGATTTCAAGAACATCTTGCCATTAGGTAGCAAAGAGAAAAGTACAAAGAAGATAAAGTAAGACAAGCCATGATAAGGGTTGATTAGCTAAAGAGGTAGTTACTAGATTTGGAGGCAATTAATTTTGTCCCAAAGCCTAAAAGAGTAAACGAACAGCCTATTGTTCAAAAAATATGTGAAGAAACTAGACCAAGAGATAAAGGCAAATAGAATGTTGTTGGGATTCAAATTAGTGAACAAGTTATTGTGGATAGGACATCAGATCCAGGATTGAGATTAGATTTAGATTTGGAGATAGCTAGAAGGAAGAAAGAAATATTGGATAAAGAACTAGAGAAAGCAGAGTTGGAGGCTTCTACTGTGGAAATTAGAAAGAAGATAGATTTTCTCAAGAATGCTTCAGGACCTTCAAATGTTGTTGCTTCCTTTCTAGGACAAGGTGGAAATCATGGTAACAATGCAGCTCAAGCAAATGGTGTACCGAGTGCCGCTAGAGTTCCTAATGGTTCAAACACAAGGACATCTACATCTCAAGGAATGGATCCACTACATGGAGCTCCTATTCATGAAAGGTACAAACAACTTGTCTTCTTTGGTATTCCTGGTTATCCTAATGTAATCCCTGATGAAATTAGAAACAAGCTTCCTAAATTTACTGGAAATAATGTCATCACATGTGAAGAACATCTAAAAATTTTCATAGATGTAATAGATGATTATAATATAGAACTTGATGATGTTATAATGAAGCTATTTGTACAATCCCTGATTGAGGATGCTAGGGATTGGTTTAGAGGGTTACCCCATGCTAGTATAGGGTCATGGAATGAATTCAAGAATTGTTCAAGGAACAATATGGAGATAAAACAAATGAGGGTTTTATCTTGAATAAATTCAATAACATAAAGAAGAATCAGAATGAAGAGGTCCTTGAATTCAATATAAGATTCCAAAAGGCTATGCATAGGCTCTTGCAGGTTATCAGACTAGATGACAGGGTATGTCTTGTGACTTACTTGAATGTCTTTGATGCAAAAATGGGATACCTCTTGAGGGACAAGAACCCTAGAAATCTTGGGGAAGCTTACAAATTGGCTATCAACATAGAGAGAAATAGAAGGATATCAGGAAAGATAGGAAGAAGAGATGATTGCAGGCCTCAGATGCAGAGTAAGAAAGAAATGGGAAGGTCTGTTAACTCTAAACCCAAAGAGGATGACAATCTAAAACAAATTTTAAAGGCTTTGGAAGGTTTAAAGCCCAGTGAAAAGGGAAATAATAGAGCCATGACTATGGAGAGGTCAGCTCCAAATAATTTTACCAGATAGCCAAGAATGCAAAATTACCCTTACAACACTCAGTGGAAAGATGGCAAGCCCATTTTCCCAACCAAGCAAGAAAGGCCTGATGGAAGAATCCCTGATCCCTTGCATAGAAATTTAGTAATATGACTGAAGATATCCCATGGTGTGCTGCTTGTCAGTCTCCTCATGACCCTGAGCATTGTGTCATTACTTTAAACTTACAAGAGAATCAAGAACAAGAGGAGCAATATGACAAGAGTGGGTGTGGAATGACTTCTGCACATGTAGAGGATGAGAATGATTTTGATGAAGAAGATGAAGAGTTTGATGATGTTGGATGTGGTATTGTGAGGGGTGAGGAGCAAGTCTCTTTAAGAAGACCATCAGATGAAGAAATTTCTCAGATCACTGCAGACATGGTTACTCAAGCTAGAAGAAATTATAACTTGAGGAATAGGACAGTTGGAAATGCAACTGGTAAGCCAGGTAGTATGTTTATCAAGGAAATAGAAAATGGTACACAATAGCATGGAGAAAAGGGTAGGGGTGCTGATGATACTAACCAAGTGAAGGTAAAAAGGAAAGTTGCACCTACTGCAGCACCTAAGAATAAAGCAAAGACAGTAGAGGTAGTTGTTCCCATTCCTCAGAAGGGAGAGGAATCTCCTCTCAAAGACAAATTTGGTTTCACAAAGGATAAAGTTGTCATTGTTTTTGAGGAAGACATGAATAACCAAAAGTATGTTCCAATTGATATGTCCAAATTGCTTTCACAAATCACTGTCAAGGTTCCACTTTTGGAAATGATGAGAATAGAAGAACATAAGGTCAAGGCCTTGAATAGGGTAAATGGTGTTTCTTCTATAGGAATCCAAGAGGTGAATAGAAATGACAAACATGTGGCTTCCTTGGAAGACACACCTAACAGTAAGAGTGAAGAAATTGTTTCTAAGATTCCTCAAATCTTCTTGGATACAAATATTGTAAATAATGCATTAGGGATAGTTGATCCTTTCTTTTTGTCCCTTGTGATTGGTGGTAAAATATTGAAGAATTGCATGATCAATTCTGGAGCATCAAACACTATCATGCCTGCAGAGATCATGAAATCATTAGGACTAAAGATTGATACACCTCACGAGAGATGCCAAGCTATGGACTCAAGAGAAGTGCCAGTTATTGGTACCATCAAGGCTTTGCCTTATAAATTAGTTGCATTTCCTAACAAACAGTTGACTATGAGTGTTCTTGTAGTTGACATTCCCCCTCAATATGGAATGTTGTTATCTAGAAAGTGGAGTGCCTCCATGGGAGGAAGTATTCAATGTGACTTGTCCTTTGCCACTTTTGACATTGAAGGAGAGAGTGTGAAGGTTTCAAGGGAAGCTAGGACCCCACATATGATTGAGGAAAATGAAAAGGATAGCATGAATTGTTTTGTTGACACTGACATTGGCTCATTCCAAGTCTAGAGGAATGAGATGTAGGAGAAGGTCAAGCCTATCCTTTTGGATGATGATGAGAGTAACATGGTAGAAGATAGTGTCTTGTGGACATTATATTTTGATGGAGAAAGTTCTAGAGAAGGTGCTAGAGCAGGAGTGTTATTGGTGTCCCCAAGTGGTAAGACTTTTAAGTTTTCTTTCACTCTCTTGTTTCCTTGCACAAACAATGTTGCAGAATATGAAGCCCTACTGATTGGTTTGAGACAAGCATCAAAACATGGGTTCAAACATCTTAGGGTGATTGGTGATTCTAAATTAATAGTTTCTCATATTAGATCAAAGTATGCATCTAAGAATCAAAGGCTGAAACAATATAGAAATGCTATATGGGATGAAATTGAGGGTTTTAGTGCCTTTGGTATTGATTAGGTGGATAGAAGCCAAAACAGGATGGCAGATTTACTAGCAAACATAGCCTTAAGGCCAGAGGATGTTACCTTTGCAAGGATATCCAGAATTGAGTGTAAGTCCAGGCCTTCTATCCCAGATAATGTTGAGAATTGGCAAGTATTTTCTAATGATCAGGATATTTTGAGATTCTTGCAGTGTGAATCTCATTTTGATGGTTAGGAAATGGATTTTAGCACCTATGTTGACATCAGAGATGGAAAAGAAAGTGTTCTTGGGAAGGAATTTTTTCAACTAAAGTCAAATAGGATCCCTAAGGGATTGGTTGCCCTTGAAAGGACATTTGATGATAAGGAGAGGGCTTGTGTTGCTAGAATTGTTGACAAGAAAAATGATTTGGAGGAAGTGAATCTAGGAACAAGCCAAGAACCAAAAAATATTTACATAGGTAAATGCTTATCTCAAAGAACTAGAAGAAATTTGATTGATCTTCTCAAAAAATTTAGACATGTTTTTGCATGGTCTTATGATGATTTGAAGGCATATAGAGAAGATCTTTTTCAACATGAGATACCATTAAAGGAAGGAACTAAACCTTTTAGGCAGAAATTAAGGCCTGTGAACCCTACTTTGGCACCAAAAATTCAAGATGAACTTAAAAAGATGATGGATGCTAGCATGATCAAGCCTACCAAACATTCTACTTGGGTTTCAAATTTGGTTCCAGTCAGAAAAAAGAATGCTGACATTAGGTTATGTGTTGATTTTAGGAATTTGAATGTCAATTCTTTAAAGGATAATTATGGTCTGCCTAACATGGAAAATATGCTGCAAAGGGTTACTAGATTAGAGTTAATGTCCATGATGGATGGCTTCTCTGGATATAATCAGGTCATGGTCAATGTGTCAGAACAATTTAAGACTACATTCACTACCCCTTGGGGAACATATTTTTATGTCAGAATGCCATTTGGTCTGACAAATGTAGGAGCTACTTTCCAGAGAGCTATGGATGTGGCCTTTGCTGATTTCATAAATAAGTATTTAGTGGTATATCAGGATGATCTCATGGCATATTTAGAGAAGGAGGATCAGCATTTTGAACATCTTGAAAAGATCTTTATCAGAGCTCTGGAGTATGGAATCTCTTTAAATCCAAAGAAGTGTTCTTTTGGTGTTGTGGAAGGAAAGCTCTTAGGACACATTGTGTCCAAGGATGGAGTAAGAATTGATCCTGAAAGGGTTATAGCAATAGACAAGCTTTCACCACCAAGGAATGTTAAAGGATTACAGTCTTTCTTTGGGCAAGTGAATTTTCTAAGAAGATTTGTTACAAATTTTGTAGAAATTTGTATTCCTATCTCTAGGATGTTGAAAAAAGATGCAAAGATAGAGTGGAATGAAGAAGCAGATAAATCTTTCAGAAGTATCAAACAGGCTATTAAAGATGCCCCTATTTTGAGGACCCCTGATTATGGTAAGCCCATACAGATTTTCTCTTTTGCTTCTTATCATACGGTTGCAGTAGTTTTATTGCAAAAGAACTCAGATGCATATGAGCAACCCATATCATTTTTTAGCAAGTCTTTACATGCAGCAGAATTGAAATATGATATGACTGAGAAATAGGCTTATGCCCTAGTCAAAGCAGTCAAGGCTTTTAGGTGTTATCTTGTGGGAGCTAAGGTGGTTGCTTATGTTCCTAGTGATGTCGTTAAGGATATTTTGGTGCAACAAGAGGTATCAGGAAAAAGATGTAGATGGGCCAACAGGATCCAAGAATTTAATATTGATATCCAGATTACAAAATTGGTGAGAGGCCTAGGTCTTGCAAAGTTGATGGCACAAAGTAATCTGGTTGCAAATCATGTGAACATGTTAGAGGAGGAAGAGAGGCCATATATTTGTGATATGGATTACTGTGATTGGTATAAAGATGTTATCAACTACTTGCAGAGGTTGGTCCTCCCCCCTGACATAAATGAGAATAAGAGGAGGACTATCAAGTTACAGTCAACAAGGTATGCCATTATACATGGTGAGTTGTGGTGGAGAAGCAGTGAAGGAGTATTGCTAAAGTGTGTTGATCATGAAAGATCTAAGACTCTGCTAGAGGAAATGCATCAAGGTGTATGTGGAGGACACTATATGGAAAAGACCACAGCCCACAAGATCCTTAGATCTAGATTTTGGTAGCCTACAGTTTTTAAAGATACACATCAATTTGTGAGGAAGTGTGATGCATGCCAAAGATTTGCAGGAAGGATGAAATTCAATGGGAATTTTCCACTCAGACTTGTTTAAGTTCAGGCTCCTTTCTAGAAGTGGGGTATTGATTTCATTGGTGAGATTCCAAACAAGTCTAGTGGTGGACATTCATACATATTAGTGGCAACAGACTATTTCACTAAATGGGTTGAAGTTATCCCTACTAGGAGGGCTACTAGTAAAGTGGTAACTGATTTCATGATGTAGAATATCCTCACTAGATTTGGTTACCCAAAGACAATTGTGGTTGATAATGCAATGTGCTTTAGATCACAGGAGTTTGGTGATTTTTGTCAGCAATATGGGATACACATTTCATTTTCTTCCCCATATCATCCACAAGGAAATGGCCAGGCTGAATCCAGTAATAAAAGCCTTATTAAGATTCTGAAGAGGGTGTTGGATAGAAATAAGAAAGCTTGGGACTCAAAGTTATGGTGGGCATTGTGGGCTGATAGAGTAACTGTAAAGAAAGCCATAGGTTATGCCCCTGTTGACCTAGTTTATGGAATAAGTGCTAGATTACCTCAGAATAATTTGTTGCAAATGTACAGGTTCATCCAGGCATATGATGAAGATTTGAATGATGAGATGAGAATGAGAATGGATGAATTGATCCAGTTAGAGGAAGTAAGGAGGGATGCACATGAGAGAAATGAGACATTGCAGAGGCAGTGTAAAAATTTGTTTGATAAGAGGACAACTCAAAGAAGTTTTGAAATTGATGATCTGGTCCTGATGTGGAATGCAAGGTTGGAAGATAAGGGAAGGCATGGAAAGTTTGATCCTATTTGGTTAGGCCCTTATCTTATTGAGGGCAAGTGGGGAACAGATTCATATATCTTGAAGGATTTAATTGGTGATACTTGGGAATTGCCTCTTCATGGACAATTCCTAAAGTTTTACTTCTCTTGAAGTATCTTTTTCCATGAGCAGTAGTTAGGATTCTTCCCTAGGTCTCTTAGGGTTGTTTTTGGTCTAAATTTTTGAGGTCTTCTCTTCCAGTAGATACTATTTTCTCATTGTATCTGCAGGAGATACATGTCCCCAACTAGAGCCACTATTAGTCCATTTTTTGGTTCATGCAAAATTCTTTGAAAATGGCCCTTTTCCTTGCAAGTTTTCTTGAAGTGTCCTACCCTGTGCTCTTTAATGTCTCACCTTGCTCCAGTCCAAATTGCACGTGCTGAATTGCAAAATCCAAAAATTTATTTGAGTTCTAAGGTCTACAGGAAATAATTTCAAAATCTGCCATAGTGTTTTCAGTCTGTGTGAAAACCTTTGTTGTTTTCGACCTTGTGCCTTCCAGCTTTTGTGCACTTATCTTTTGGTGTCAGAAACTTTGTGTGTTTTTTATCTTTTCTTGAAAACCCTATGTGTTTTCAACCTCGCATTTATTTCCTCTTGCCAGCACTCCTTGTTTGTCAGTCCTAACTATGCAAGTCCAACTGGATGGTGGGCCCGGGTCTTCAAGGGTTTCAAAGTGATTGGTTGTCACATGGCCGCATGTTAGACTTTTCTGACATGCAATCATGCAACCGCTTGCCACCTATCTGTGTGGGTCCCAGTTCTTCCCATTACCCAGTGTGGTTAAAGTTTAGACAAGATCAGTGGTCATCATAAGTTCACATGGTAAAGATGCATGGTTTTTATCCCTTACGCTTTTGCGACAGCCATCATATTTTCTTGTGTGGGTGTGTCATGGGTCCAGGTGGGTCTGCATGTCAGACAGTGCTGAGGTGCTCATTTCTAATTGGTCCATGTTGTGATGAGTCAAATATGTCGGCGGGGCTTGTGATAGTGATTTCAATCTATGGTCAGCATGTGATTGCAAGGAATATTGTTTCCCCTTGCAATCATGTGCCCACCGTCTGATTGGATGCCGATGGGTTTGTTTGTAGAGGGCCCGCTGTCAGATAATGTTGAGGTGGCAGGGTTCTATTGGATGCAGAGCCAGAAGTAGAAGAGGGCATATTAAGTCCCTATAGTTGGTCCAATTACCCTAAGACCTCATAACATTTTGGAGTTAACCATTCCTAAAATCCATCTGAGGGTATATTGGCAGCCTTAAGAGCATAAGCGTCATTTTGGACACCAACATGTCCTACAAGAGTCAAAAAGTTCAAAAATAACTACAAGCCCAAGTACACAAAACAATGTTACTATGATGGTGATGGAGTATTAGGTGAAGAATCAGCTGAAGCTGAAACTGGATTCATTTCTCTTGAAGAAATGGAGAAAATGGACCTTGAAGATGAAAAGAAAATAGAAGAATTAGCACTGATTTCACAAGCTGACATCAAGATAGATTGGATCATTAACAGCAATTTCTCACATCACATGACAGGAGACAAGGATAGATTTGTACATATAGATAGATACAAAGGTGGCATGGTTAGATTTGGAGACAACACTCCTAAACCTATCATAGGTAGAGGAGATATCACCTTGGATGGAAAGAACAACCCTGATGATGTTCTTTATGTTGATGGATTGGAGCATAATCTATTGAGTGTTGGATAGTTGCTTGAAAAAGGATATAAGTTGGAATTCAAAGACAACAAGTGTATCATAAGTAATAAAGAAGGAGAGATGATAGCATCTAGTTCAAAGACTAAAGGTAATGTTTTTCAACTCAATCTTGAAGCAAGTTTTTTGTTGCTAAAGTAGATTATAGTTGGTTATGGCACAAAAGACTATGTCACATCAATTTTGACAACATAGTGAAGATAAGAAATGTAAAGGCAGTAAGAGATCTTCCAAGCATAGCAAAGCTAGTTGATACAATATGTAGGGAATCTATAATGGTAAAGCATGTAAGGAATTGAATCAGGAGTAAGAAAAATTCAGCAGAGAACAAGTTGGATCTAATACATATAGACTTATGTGGACCAACTCAAACAAGATCATATTATGGTGAAAGGTACTTTATTTTGTTTATTGACTATTATTCTAGAATGATGTGGGTTGCATTCTTAAAAGACATCAAAATCCTTTGAAAAGTTCAAAATATTCAAAGCTAAGGTTGAAAATGAGTCTGGATTGAAGATTAAATGTCTAAGATCAGATAGAGGAGGAGAATTCACCTCTGAAAGAATTTATGAGTACTACAAAGAACATGGGATAAACAGATAGTTAAGTGCACCTAGAACCCCTCAATAGAATGGAATAGCAGAAAGTATAGGATCATTCTTGACACAGTGTGCACTATCATGATTGAAGGATAGGTGGCACACACCTATTGAAGAGATGTAGTCAGTACTACAGTCTATACAATCAATAGAATTCAATTAAGGCTAGGTGCAGACAAGACACCTTATGATCTATGGTTTGGTAATGTAGCTATAGTAAAATACTTTAGAATATTTGGAAGCAAGTGCTACATCAAGAGAGATGAATTCATAGGAAAGTTTGATGCAAGAAGTGATGAAGGTATTTTTCTTGGTTACTCTGCTAAAAGAAAAGCTTATAGATGTTTTAATTTGAGATTAAAGAAGATCATTGAAAGTGCTCATATTAAGATTGATGAGAAGTTCATAATTCAAGAAAGGTATCATGATTATGCACCTATGATTGAAGAACCTAGACCTACTCGTAGTGAAGTAGTTGTTGAAGAAATGTTTGACAGCATTGATGTTCTATTTAGTGATCCTGAGACAAGTGAAGAAGAAACACAAAAGGCAGATGAGACAATCACACCTAATGTTCCCAAATTCACATCTAGATACCATTCAAAGGAAGACATCATTGGAGATCATAACAGAAAAGTCATGACAAGATCAAAAGCAAAGAGTTCCATAGCTGATGAAGAGGTATGTTTACTTTCACAGATTGAACCTTTAAGTGTTGAAGATGCATGTAATGATTTAGATTGGCATGAAGTAATGAAAGAGGAGCTAGATTAGATAATTGAGAATGATACATGGGAATTGGTCCCTAGGCCTAGTGATAAGAATATAATTGGAACAAAATGGATATTCAGAAATAAGATGAATGAAGATGGAACAATGGTAAGAAACAAAGAAAGACTAGTGTGTAAAGGATATGCACAAAGAGAAGGAATTGATTATTCAGATACTTTTGCCCCTGTAAGCAGATTGGAAGCCATAAAGTTATTTCTAGCCTATGCTACTTTCAAAGATTTTAAGGTATACCAGATGGATGTTAAGCTAGCATTCCTAAATGGAGAGTTAAAGGAAGAAGTATACATAGAGCAGCCTGAAGGATTCACCTTATCAGATAGACTTGATATGGTATGCAGATTGAAGAAAGCCCTCTATGGACTTAAGCAAGCCCCTAGAGCATGGTATGAAAGACTTGATGGATATTTGACAAAGATTGGATTCAAGAAAGGAGCAGCGGATTGTAATTTATTCATAAGAGAAACATTTGATGGATTATTATTAGTTGTCATATTTGTTGATGACATTATCTTTGGTGGTAATGATAAGATTAGTGTTGAATTTTCTAAGGAGATGCAGAGTGAATTTGAGATGAGCATGATTTTGTTAATATGATTTAAAACAATAGAGAGGGGGTGAATCAGTTGTTCTCAGGTCCAGATGTATAAATTAAACTTTTAAACACTTCAACAACACAAATCTAACAACCAACAACTACTTGGTCATTATAGAATGTATATCAGAAACATATAACAATGCAATCCACTATCCAACAATATTTAACTTGCAAAACACAAAAATGTTCAAACCAAAATATTCACACAAGTATTAACACCAGGATTTATAGTGGAAACCCAATTTGGGAAAAACCACTTTGTAACATGTTACTGATATTTTCACTCTTCTAAAGTGAGCTCTATGAAAACCCAACCCTGCCAAAGGTTTACAAACACACTGCTAGGTGTGACCCAGTTAAATGATTTCAACCACCCTGTTAGGAGTGCACCTTGTTAAAGGACTTAAGTACATTCCATTATAATGCAACCTTGATTAAAGGATTTATACAATGACTGTTAGGTCAACCTTGATTAAAGGATTTAAACTGATACAATGATTAGAAAGTAACAGTTGTGTTTGATCTGAAAACATACAACTCACTTTGCAAATAATAGATCCAATTCTAACATATTATGTTGGCTTACTGACTGAGATCCATTTCCATCTTCATCACTAATCTACTCAAAAATCCCTTCAATCAATCACAACTCCTTCTCCTTTAGCCTTTTCTGCTTATTCAATCAATAACAACAACAACTCCAGCATACTGCTTCAACCTCCCACTTAGGTTTCCTTAATACCTCTTTGATAGTGGCATGCCCATAATTTTACACATGAAAAAAAAACTCCAACCATTTTTTTTAAAGGAATATAAATTTAAGTTTATGGTTTAAAGTTGACTTAAGTTGTATGATAATGTTTATAGGTTCAAAAGATGGGTCGATTTCAGTTAGGTTCAATGAGACTAACACAAAAGGTGCTAGGCTATCTAATTCCTCTAGGGAACTAAAAGATCAAGTGCCCATCAGTCAGGTGCAAAATCATATTTAAAAAGGGTGTGTACCCCTATGCTCTTGGGTTACGATCCTAGTCGAGCATTTACTCCTTAAGTTTAGGTTGGTAGATGATTAGTCTTAAAATCAAAAATTTACTAAAGGACTTGAATAATGGTTGGGTTATTCGTCAGTTTCAAGAGGTAACTATCCCTATTATAGATCATTAATTCCATAGGTTTTCACTTGTAGAAATAACATCTTCAATATTACATTCATATCATAAAATTTGTATTGATCAATGAGGTGTTGTTAATTTATTTTACGATTTATAGTATCGTAGGGTATAACCGTTAACAACCAAAATTTTAATCTTGATTCATCAATTAACCTAGAAGGTGTCGACTCAATGAAATGTTAATTAACAATTAAATTATACTACCCATTTATCAAAACATTCTAACACCCTAGCTAATTTTTAATTAATTTTAATCATTATTAAAACACAAACAATTAACTATCAGTTAATTAATTAATAATTAATTAATTAACTATCAGTTAAGTATAATTAATTAACTAATAATTATAATTATGTTAATTATATATAATAAATATATGCATTAATTGATAAATAAATTTATTTATAAATAAAAACTTTCATTAATAAATATAGTTATTGTTGAATATATTTATTAATAGATAAATTTATTAACAAATATTAAATTTATTTATAAATAAATATATTAACAAATATTAAATTTATTTATAAATAAATATATACATTAATAAATATATTTATTAATAAATTAATTTATTAACAATTATTAAATAAAATAAAATATAATAATAATAATAAACTAAAAAAAACTTACCGCGAGCTCTTTTTAAGTCCCGATGGGACTGGAGATGCAGGCCCCTCTCTGTCATGGCAGAGGAGGCTCTGTCGCGACAGAGTACTTCTTTGTCACAGCACCACCGTGGCAGAGAAGTACTCTACCATGGCAGGGTACTCCCTATCACAGCAGACCTTCTACGCGGACGGGGAGAGAGGGGTGTGTGGGGGCCACAGGTTCCCCCCCCCCCAATATATTTTTTTATTTTTTTATTTTTTTTTATAATAATTTTATTATTATTATTTTTGTTTTTATTTTATTTTTTTAAATAAATTTATAACGCCTTTAATAAGGCAACTTGCTTTATGACAAGAGGGGTTTTTTTATTTGGTTGTATATATTATTATATATAATTTTTGAAAGGACATTTAAGAACCGCCTTTATTTTAATTCTTTTTTTTAATGGGGAGACAACCTAGGTGGGTCCCCCAAGTTGACCTGTCTCTTAGATAGGATATATATTAGCTTTTATTTTGTTTTATTGATTGCAAGTGGTTAAGATAATATTAAATAATGACTATGGCAAGGAAAATGTCAGATTCATCGAATCCTTCCAACATTATGCTCTTCATCCATCCTTCTAGAAACATCTCTAATCTCTTTATGGAATCACAATAAAATGATTTATTGTGCATTAAATGCTCCATACATTCAATAAATAAAGTCAACACGATTTACACAATCCAAGAATTCAACTATGTCAGCTAGGAATTGGAATTCTTCCTCAAATGTAAATTACTGACGCTCGGTCAATATTGTGTTCAACTCCTCAATCATCACTTGAAACTATTTCCATCGGCTAATATTGTCTTCCTCAGCAATAAACTGATGTTCGGTCAACACCAAATTTACTCGACATATACTGGCTCGGTCGACACTAACATCACTTGGCTTAAACTAGATTTCTTCACTTCTGCTTGGTTAAGCCTACTTGTTTAGTCTTACTTCTCACTTAGATAAACAATACATTATCTTATCATTGTGCTACATAATCAAGTACCCATTGAAGTATCAAGATAACTCAACCTTTCTCTAGGTGCTATTTTTATCACCCTTTCCCTAATCCTTCTCAACAAACAAATAGATATAGTACTTTCTTATATAGCAACAATCTTACCAGTTAAGGTTTGACATCAATGACAATACAACAATTGCAATTTCCAACAATCTCCCTCTTTGGCATTAATGGCAACACCATATGAATAACACATGATTCACCAACCAATCCAAAACTTGTCTTTGCATTAGAAACATTTATAATATCCTTAGTTTCATTCTAATTCTAAATCACTTAGCCTCACTTTCTTGACCGTCCACACAGTAACTTCCACTAAATCTTATATGTGTTCCTTTCCTCTGAATCTCTCCCTCCTACTTGATCTTCCATGAAATCTCACCATGTTTTTTCATCTTACTCATCTCCCTCTTTGAAAATAATGCCAAAGCAGCAGCTTAGAACATGTATCTCTAAGATGTAGATGTCATCTTGTCAGTTCAGTAACAATATTTCTCCCTCTATCATCTTTTCTTATGACTGATTATCGGCTTTGCTATACTTTTCACAACTCTAGGTTGCTCCTAAAGTGTGACCTTTTCTGCATCAATTTGTCAGATACTCTTTGCAACACATTTGATGTAGTGCTCCTAGCTTGACTAGGTAGCCTCAGTGAGGGAAGAACCCCTAATTAGCCTCTCAAATATTCATGAGCTTCCTTAAGTAAGGCTTTGGTGAATATGTTTTCTAGTTGTTCCTTTGTATTCACATATTCCATTCTAACCTCTTTATCTTGTACCAATTCCCTCAAGTAATGATACTTGATGGTAATATGTTTGGTCTTTGTGTGCATCACTGGGTTCTTAGATATTTTGATAGCACTTGCGTTGTCATAGTAGATGACAACAGGTTCAGTGATTTCTTCTCTCATGCCTTTCAACAATTGTTTAATCCATATCAGGTTTGAATAGTTCACTGCAACAGATACATACTCAGCTTCAACTGTAGATTGGGAAATGCAATTTTGTTTCTTGCTTGTCCAGGAAACTAATCTATGTCCAAGAAACAAAGCTCCACCACTAGTACTCTTTCTATCATCCACATTTCTTTCAAAATCTGCATTAGTATAGACTCTTAGTTCAAATCTTTCATGCTTCTTATAGTATAGTCCATAATCTATAGTCCCTTTCAAATATCTCATTATCCTCTTCAAAACCATCATATAAGTTTCCTTAGGATTGGCAGAGAATCTTGCCACAATCCCAACTACTAGAGCAATATTTGGTCTGCTGTGAATAGCATATTGTAGTTTTCCAATCATGGACCTATATAAAGTTTGGTTTACTTCAGCATCATCATCATTTTTAGACAATTTCTGTCCAGTGGCCATGGGAGTACTTACTAGCCTTGAATCCTCCATACCAAAGGTTTTCATTATCTCTTTAATATATTTAGACTGTGTGATGAAAATACCTTTCTCCATCTGATATACTTGTAAACCAACAAAGAATATTATCTCCCCAAACATTGATATTTCAAATTCAGTTTGTAACTCATTTGAAAATTTCTTATACAAGGCATCTTGTCCACCAAATATGATATCATCTACAAAACTCTTAGCTAACAAGATTCCTTTACCTTCTTCATCTTTCATGTATAAATTGCTAGTGTCATTTTTCCTTGAGAATCCAATTTGTATCAAGTAATTGTGCAACCTCTCATACCATGCTCTAGGGGCTTGCTTCTATCCATACAATGCCTTATTCAGTTTGCAAACCATGTGTCTCTTGTTTGGATCAACAAATCCTTCATGATGTTCAATGTACACTTCTTCTTCTAATATACCATTTAAAAATGAAAACTTGACATCCATTTGGTATACCTTGAAATTTTTGTAGGCATCATATGCAAGTAGAGTTCTCACTCCTAATCTTGCTACAAGCGAAAATGTCTCCCCATAGTCTATTCCTTCTGTTAGTGCTCAAATCTGCAAATGATTTACGATTCATAAAATCTTGACAAAACCATAACTCCAATAATCCCAATAGATGCATCTAACAAAATGCAAGCACTAAGGTAATAAGGTTGTCAAACCTTCTTCACTTCGAGTATCAAACTCAGGCAGGTTTACTTATAACAATTCACTATTTTCAAATGAGGTTTGAATTGTGAATAAACTCCTTCACTTTTATGCTATCCCTTTCAGAATTGACTCAATAAGACATCACAACTCTTTGTACAGCCCAAATTATCCTAGTACAAAACACTATGATGAAAATTATGAAAGCAATAACATGGAACAGTGGCATAAGGACATTCATCCTTCTTCCTTTTGAGAGTTAA
This sequence comes from Chamaecyparis obtusa, assembly GCA_027943335.1. Classification (NCBI taxonomy): domain Eukaryota; kingdom Viridiplantae; phylum Streptophyta; class Pinopsida; order Cupressales; family Cupressaceae; genus Chamaecyparis; species Chamaecyparis obtusa. The sequence continues at coordinate 1,069,641 of BSBK01000141.1, read as the reverse complement.
ACTCAAGGAAGGATAACCTCTTTCTGGGGCTTCTTTAAAGCATTACAACATACATCCATGAATTTTTCATAGATGATTTTGATAATAACTAAGCAATAAAATTAAAATTAATCATTTATTTGTATCTTCTTGGTGGTACAAATGTAAATATAGTTTAGACCAGTGTCTTATCTACTTGGGCATCAGAGTCAAACCCTACCTCCACGAGATTCTATCAAGACATAAATACTAAAACCCAAATGAAATACCTGACATCCCATTCCTTTAATTCCTACACCTGCTATCAAATTCATACATGGAAAATGAATTCACAGAGACCCTCCCCTTAAGATTTTACTCTTTCATTGAAAGAACTTAAGTTCAAGCCCTATATTCACCTTGTGAACAATGCATTAAAAAGCCTTACAATTTAATGCATAAGAAAACTAAACATCCATACACAAAGACAACAAGTAGTAATAATAGAGTTTCAATATCTTTGTATTAATATTCAAAATGTATTAGTACAGCATCACAATGACTTCAGAGAAATAAAGTTCTATATCTTGGAACTTTCTTTACAAAATGTATTAACCACCCTCGAAAAGAGTAAAAACTTGCTATACATACCCACAGCCATCTTGGAATCCTCAAAAGGATGCAACAAGCTTTGGATGGCTATGTAAACAACTTGCACAAAAGACAAATATTACAAATCAAAAGATTGGGACTATAACAACAGAAAGCAATTCTCAACTACTTAACAATTTTACAAGTGGCACCTTTGTCTAAAGATATTTCAGAGCAGTTACATAATTTGTTGCATGAATGATGACGGCCATATGGCTAACCTACATCATCCCTTGTTTGAAACATGCTCTCCCTCAAATTTTGGATAAAGTGCCATTTGTACTCTATTCTTCTTCCTCTTCTATCATTTGGGCAGCTTACTTCTTCTTTTTCTTCTTTGTCATTCTATCCCATGCTACCACATCATCATCAGATGGCCAATTGTAAGCCTACAACTCCTATAGAGATTTGATCTGCTAATCCCACATATGATCAGTTACACTTTTGGCCTCTGCTACAAACTGTATGCAATCACTTTCAATTTTAAATAAGCTATCAATTATACTATTGCATCTTTCTAAATCCAAAGTACTATCACTGTTAAGGAAAGCATTCTGCTTAATTATTATTTGATCCATTGATACTTTCCACTCATCTATACTGACAATACCCCCACCATTATCATATATTGGAGGCAAGTACTTATTGCTACTCCCATCAAACATAGCCAGCTTGGCTGTTATTTGGTTAGACTTACCTTTAAAGAACTTTGACACAGCACTTACTAAACCAATCTTTTCAAAAACCTCAGATACTACCTTAGGAATATCAGACCTATATTCTTGCAAACCATCAAGTTTATCAAATAGTGAGGTCCTCCCTAACCATGCACTAAAGAGTGGCTCCAAAGTAGTCAAAAACTCATGCACTTTTCCATTGGCCTGGTATAATAGACTGACTCATTGATGGACTCATTCCATCCTGTCCTTTATTTTTTCCTACCTATATTGCACAATCCTTGCTACAGTATCCAAGGATGCATCTAGTCTTATTTTTTCTAAGTCCTCAGCAGGCTTATCAAGAATCTTTGTATCTATCTGAATAGGGACCTCAATCTACAAAGGAGGGGGAAGAACTAGCTTTGAGGCTTCTTCAAGCCTAACCTTCAATTCAACCAACTCATCTTCCAATTACTTGATCTTAATCATTTTCAAGTCCCTATCTTTGGCCATTACACTTGCATTCTCAAATAGTTTTGCATACCTTTCAAACAACTGAGTTGTCCTTACTTCATTCAAGTTAGCAAAATGGGTCACTGCCTTGGAAACCTCAAGATCAGTTGTATTTTGTACAGTCCATATAATTTTATTCCCTTCCATCCGATCCTCTATACTTAGTAGAGATGGCTTTTGAGTCTTTGGGGCAATAGACCACATTGCAATAGCTTGGGATCTTGGGTCATAGCCACTTCCTCATATCATTTCACCAATATGAACCTCATAGGATAGACTGCCTGGTGGTTGTTTGCTTATCTGATCAATGATAAAAGAAGAGGTCAAATCCCATCCTAGAGTCAGCAACATTCCACTAGATCTAACCATTTCTTTGGCTTCATCTACAGTTATAGCATCAAGGATAGGATCATTAGAGGCTAATGCTCTCATGGTTTCTTCACTTGGCTCTACTCCCTCAAGCATAGCCTTAGCCACATCTTCCTGCTTTTTCCAGATAAGAAAATTCTTAAATTCATCACTCTTAATGAATTGGTCATCACTTAAGAACTCCTCCTGATATACCTCTCTAATATCTTGTCCTGACCACAAGGAATATTCTTCATCTACTTCATTAGTGGCCACCATCTTACTGGACCTTATTGTTTTCCTCAATTTGTGATGGTAAGCCCTATCACCTAGTTCAAGAGCAGATGCTCTATCAATCCTCCCTCTTTATTTATTCTTCTTAGAAGGCTCTCCCTCTTCAAACCTTTGCTTCTTCAATGGTGGCTCTGGAAGGTCCTCTTCCTTTGATTGGTCTTTAATAAGATCAATAACTAGTAAGTCTCCAAGTTGTGGTGGGCTATCTCCTTCTTGGGATTCATCAAAGAAATCCTCATGATCAGAAGATGAGTAATCCTTCTTTTTCTATGTTTTCTTTTGATCAATCAGCCTTTCCAATTTATTTGACAGAGTGTGTCACATCTCTATCATCTTGTTAATTCTTTCTAAGTAGGGAAGGTCAGGGAAGAAACCCTTAAAAGGAATTTGGGCTCCCTTCAACTAAGTTTGCAAATCTTTTAGGTCAAAAAACCTCTTCCATCTTGTAGTGACCTCATCCTTCTCCACAATATTCCTAATCACATCCTCCTCATCAAGGCCCTCTTGTTCTCTGTTGACACCAATACTAAGTATCAGTGTCTACCTTGCAGTCTTAATGAAGCCCTCAAGATCCACATGTCTGAAAAAACAAGATACCATCTTAAATTGATTTAGCTAGGTGGTAATTTGTGGGAAATCCCTCTTACCAATCAAGAAATCATTGATTCTGAACTACCTAGGTGTGAAAGTACCTTTCTTATGAGAGGCCAAAAGTTCTTTGTCTATCCACATCAACTACCAAACAAATTCTAAAGAAGCAACTCTTGGTGGCACAAATTTTGGTAACAAATCTGGGGGTTGGGGGCAACTGTAAACTCTTATAATTGTAGAATTTTCCCCTAAGTAGAAATCACCCCAATTATGGTTTCCCTCCCATTTTTCCTCCCATTGCATAGGTCTTAGCAGCCTTAGAACCTTAGGTGGTAACCTTGTAACATTGATGCCTAGCCATCTCAGAATAGGAAAAATAATGAAGTTCTCAAAAACAAAAAAGTCACACTTATTTGAAGTACTATTCCATACCCTTACCCATAGTTGTACTGGATTATGTTGATCTTGGAAGGTGAATTCTAGTTTCAACATATTCAAATAAAAACTGTTGATATTGAAAAATAGAATTAAGTGCATCAACATAGAATAATGCAAGAACTTGATGGGCTTCTTACTTTCTTTGATAGACATTAACCCTTCATGCATCCTATCAATTACATACTAGATGTAATCATAATCTATGTTTACTAGAGAATTTTGGATATCTAAAATCATCATCAAAAGATCAGCTGGCAAAAATTCTTCATCCCCATCTATTCCCAATACTCTACACAGCCCATAACAAGTCTGCTTCATATAGTAATGGAGGGATTTAAACTGGTAAGGGGCATTCATGTTATCAGGGAGGGGAGCTATATATGTGCCCTACTTTTGGATATGCTTCACCATTAGGTCCTTTACTAACCCTATATTTTTTGTATACCTCTCTCTCTCTTGGCTCAAATTAATTTCAATAGAGGAAGATGTGAAAAAACTAAAAGCTTTCATGAAAGAACCCCTATCAAGAGTAACCAAAGGTGACTGGTTTTCCTTCCTAATTGTTTTGGAGATAGGATCATACAACCTAGCCAATGCAACAATTAAGTCTACGTCTAAAAACACATCAGGGACAACCAATTTCCCTAAACCCAAAGCCCAAACATTATAAATAGGAACTGGCACACCCCTATTTTGATAAAAATAACTAAAAATAGTATAACCTAAGCAGGATGGTGTAACAGGATCTCTGCAATGACCTAGAACATCTTCAAAGACATCATTAAGAGCCCTTTTAAAGGTGGGGAAGATAGAAACAAGCCAAATTATTTAGACAAGTTTCTCAAATTGTTGCCTAGTTCTAGTCAACAATTTGGCTTCATCACTAGAAGAAGTCATGCTCAGCTCTAGTTGACTCATTTTTTCTACACAATTTCTTAGAATTCTACAAACTTGATTTTCTTGGCACTCAAAGGTTACTCCAGAAAACACAATTCTCTTCAAATGACTTCGAACACAGAAAACAATGAGTTTAGCCTATTTATTGATGCAAATTGAAATGTGTACAATTGCCAAAATCATTGCAAATCTACCTCAAATTACTTCCGCATTCAATTCACATATCACCAATTTTCAAATTAATGCTAGCCAATGCAGGGATGTTGACAGATAAATTTAAAAATTCAAAAATAAGGCAAAAAGGCAATGATTATGATTTGGTACTCTATCACCCTGCTTACATGATAAACTTTCTCCTTTAAAACTAATTGGATGGCCAACTGCTTTTTCTCCAGCTTGACAATGTACTTTATCCACATGGCAATGGCCTTTAACCCTTTTTTATTATTTTCTTCAAATGAGCCCATTTCAAAGAACAAGCCACTAAAGGCTTCGCTTATTCATGAAATGAAAAGATAACCCTGGCTCACATTTAGAGAATTAGCAACCAAAGGCTTCGCTTATTTGCTAAATCAATTTCTTAACTCTTCCTCCATTCAACGAACCAGCGAACAAAGATAACCTTGCTCGAACAACTAACCATGGTCACAATTTGGTGAATTAGTGACAACGCTATCTCTGCATCTCTTAATGTTTTAGTTGACTGCTAATTTATTCTAAGACTTGGCAACTGAAGGCTTTGCTTGTTCACTGAGTGGGAGCCTTAACTACATGTTTAATAGGAGAACTAGCGAACAAGCTTACTCTCTATGTCGTTGAATTCTTTCCCAACTTCCTGTTTCAAACTAAGACTTTGATTCAACTGTTGATCGTGACCTTAATCAATGGCCATCGCTAATTTTTTGAGACTATAAGAAAATCATCTTTTGATTACGAGACTTAGTGAACAAAGGGTTAAAACTTACTTGACTACTTGATTCGCCCATTTGCTGAATAATTTTCATCATCACCAACCTTTTAAGAGAATGCGCGACCACTTCATTCGCTAGATCGCCAGATAATTCAGAACCTTGCCAACATATTATGAGATCATGTGAATAATAGGGAAAACCACATTTGTCTAATTCATTAAGCCAAAAATTTGGAGCTGCCAAACTTAGAGCACATAGAACTTATAACACAGTCACCGAATCGCCAAATTAATTTATGTAGGACCCAAATCCTTTGAAAATAAAACATAATCATCGATCATATGGGTAATCAATGGTCCTCGTCAGATCACTAGGTAATACAAGTCTTAACCGCTCGATCCTGAGAATGAGAGAACACCACCACGCCAAGTTGCTAGAAGTTAACAAGAAACCGCTAGGAAATAAGCGAACAGGGGACTACACACTCACTAGTTCACGCAAAGGTTGAGGTAACCGCTAAACAACTTGGAGACTTAGCGACTAAAGAAAACATACAACATGGGTTTTACTCATTCACTAGTTCATTGAATAACTCAAAGACATAAAAAAATACTACGTGATTCAGCGAACGCTAGATAGAAATAATCACGCACATAATCAAAACACTTAAGTGGCCAAAAAGTAACAATGAAATATAAGGATTAGGGAAACTTAAGGGTTTACACAAAGAAACAAGATTTCTCAAAAGGGAAAAACCTAGGGCAAGGGTTTTCAGGCTTGATTGTAACAAATTTGATGGATTTTTTAAAACCTAAACCCCAGAAATTAAACTTGCATAAGGCTTAGACCACGACTTGGAACTGAAAACCCACAAAACCTAAAAAAATCCCAATAGTGGCTCTATTTGAGGATTCTTGAGTGCAAGGTCAAAGAAAGAACTTATGAATCTCTGGGAAGCAGACCACAAAACCCTAACCTAAAACAGGAAACAAACACACCACAAAACCAACACACCTACACATATATACATATCTACTGTGCATGGAAAAGGAGAAAGAACTAACTGAAGAAAAACTTTAGGAACTATCCATGCACTGGCAATTCCTATTCTCCACCATCCAAATTTTTCAAAAAACATGAATCCTTGCCATGAGTTTGATGAATGAAAAAAGGTCCCATCCACAAATACTCAAATTTTTTGTGTTTCCCTTTGTCTTCAGCCCTGGCATTCCATTGAAGAACCATGTCACCTAGCTGGAATTTTCTCAGAGTTGCTCTTTTATCAAAAAGATATTTCATTTTTTGTTGCAACTTCACATTTTCCTTTTGTCCTTCCCTTCTGATCTCATCCAGTTCAACCAACTGAATCATTCTGTCTTGCAATGGATCACTGATTTCCATACCTTCTTCCTGCATGAATTTTTATATTGGTAAGAAGTTGTTTACTGGTAATCTTGATTTCACACCATATACCATCTCAAAAGGGGACTTCCCTATAGCTCTTTTCTCAGCAATCCTATCAGCCCACAATGCTAGTTTCAACTTTACATGCCAACTCATTTTGTTCTTTTCTAGAGTTTTCTTCAAAATTTGCAAGATACTCTTATTACTAGATTTTTCCTGACCATTTTCTTGTGGGTGGTAAGGGGATGAATAAAAAAAAATTATTCCCATTTCTGAACAAAAATTAGTAATCTCCTGAGATCTAAAACTCATGGCATTATCTACAACCAATTTGACAGGAACACCAAATCTAGTGATTAGATTATTCATCAAGAACTCAATTACAATAGCACCGGTTGCCTTTTTATTTGGAATTGCTTCAATCCATTTAGTAAAGTAACCTATAGCAACCAGAATCCAACTATGCCCCCCACTAGATTTCTCAAAAAATTCCCCAATAAAGTCCATACCCCACATAGCAAAAGGGAATTTTGCAACCACAGGGTTCAACAACATAGCACCTAAAAATTTTAGTTTATTGGAAAATATTTGACATGGCTCACACTTTCTAACAAAAGAGTGAGTATCTTTGAACAATATAGGCCAATAGTATCCTACCCTTAAAATCTTATGAGTTGTGGACCAAGCAAAATGATGTCCTCCACACAACCCGAAGTGCATTTCTTTCAATACCTTTTCTGATTGGTGTTTGTCCAAACAAAATAATAAAATCCCATCATTATATTTCTAGTACAAATCACCCTGTATCATTACATACCTCTGGGCCTGCAATCTCAAACTTCTCTTTTGATTATCATTCAACTCCTGTGGACATTTATCATATTAGATAAAATAAACAATATCTTTGTACCATGGTTGCATTTTAATGCTAGTGACTGTATCTTCATTAACAATAGCACTATTCATTTGTATGAGATCCATGTTTTCCTCAGTCATTAGTTTTGCAAGTCTGAAACCTCTCACCAATTTGGTAATGTGGAGCTCAAGATCAAACTCTTGAATCCTATTGATCCACTTGCACCTTTTCCCTATGACCTCACTTTGCACCAAAATATCTTTCACAGTTGCATGAGGTACATATGCATTAACCTTGGCACAAACAAGATAAGGTCTAAAAACTTTAACTGCCTTGACTAGCACATATGCTTGTTTTTCCATTAACTCATAATTCAATTCAGTAGACTGCAATGACTTGCTAAAAAAGGCTATGGGATGTTCAAATCCTTCTTTATCCTTTTGTAATAGGACAACTGCAATAGTGTGAAAAGAGGCAAAGGAGAACAAAGAAAATGGTTTTGAATAATCAAGTGAGATTAAGATAGGGGATTCTTGGATTGCTTGCTTAATTTTCTCAAAAGCTTGTTGAGTCTCACTATCCCAATTAAACTTTACATCTTTCTTCAGGAGTTTGACTATAGGCTTAACCATTTTTGCAAAATTAGCAATGAATCTCCTAACAAAATTAATTTTCCCTAAGAAATATTGTACACCCTTTATATTCTTAGGTGAAGGTACCTTCCCGATTTCCTCTACTATTTCAGGGTCAATCCTGACTCCTTTTGACACTATATGTCCAAGTAACTACCCCTCTATCACAGCAAATTGACATTTTTGGGGGTTTAAAGAGACCAAATTCTAGAGCTTTAACAATGACCTTTTCTAAATGACTAAAATGATCCTTAGCCCTTTTTGAATAAGCAGTTAGATCATCTTGGTACACAACCATAAGAACATCGATCAATTCCTTAAAAGCAACATCCACTGCCCTTTGAAAAGTAGTTCCTGCATTTTTTAAACCAAAAGGCATGCGCACATACACATAGGTTCCCCATGGGGTTGTAAATGTTGTTTTAAACTGCTCTGATTCCTTGACCAACACTTGATTATAACCTGAGAAACCATCCATCATTGATAAAAGTTCACAACCGATTACCCTATGCAGCATGGCTTCCATATTTGGCAGTCCATAATTATCTTTTAATGAAGCTACATTCAAATTCCTAAAATCAACACAAAGTCTTATGTCACCATTCTTTTTTCTCATTGGCACAAGATTTGAGACCCATGTGGAATGCCTAATAGGTTCAATGATACCAGCATCTCTCAATTTTGTCAATTCAGCCTGCATCTTTGTGGATAGCAGGGGATTGATAGGTCTTTTTTTTGTCTAAAAGGCTTAGTATCTTCCTTGAGTGGAATTTCATGTTAAAAGAGGTCTTCTTTATAAGCCTTGAGATCATATGACCAAGCAAAAACATGCTTGTACTTTTTTAACAATCTTATCAAATTTCCTCTAACCTCCCTACTCAACCTTTTCCCAATATAGACTATTTGAGGGGATGTTTCTGAACCTAAATTTATTTCCTCTAAGTCCTCCATTTTAGTGTTAGAATTTTGAGACAACTACCCATCATTTATTTTAAACATCCCTTCTAACTCCACTAACCCCTTTGGTATATGGTTTGAAGGTAGTTGCACTATCTCATTTCCCATAATACATTCTTTTCCTTCAACATAATGTTGGGCTTCATTAAAATCTATTTGTTGCCCATCATATTGATCTAGACCTTGAAGAAACCTTGAGATATCAAAATCATCCTCAAATACTTGCCAATTATACACATTATCAAGCACTGTAGGCCTACTTTTGACTTCCAACATAGACACACCGGCAAGGGTAATATCATCATATTTGAGAGAAACATTAGCAAGAAAATCTACCATGATATTATTAGACCTTTCTACCCAAAGTAGATTGAAAGCATCAAAAAACTCTAGTCTATCCCAGACAGCATGTTTGTACAATTTCAATCTCTCATCCTTGGCAGCATATTTAGATCTTACTTGAGCTATAACTAATTGGGAATCACCATGGACCTTTAGACATTTGATACCATGCTTTATAGCAACATCTAATCCCAATATCATTGCCTCATACTCAGCAGTATTATTAGTGCATTCAAAGGTCAACAGGAAAGAGTACTTGAAAGTAATACCTGATGGGGAAATAAAAACAACACTAGCTCCTGATTCTTCCTTGGAGCATCCACCATCAAAAAAAAATTGCCAAAGTCCATTTTTCTGCAATACTAACTCATCAACTATTGGGTCTATGTTTTTCATCTGAGGTACTATCTCTTCAATCATGAAATTATTCATGTCAATATCTACAAATTAGTTCAAATCTTTTGGTGCAACTTTTTCAAATCTTCTTTTGCAACGGGGCTCCCTATACAATTTTACCTCAGTCCCATTAACTGGGATAGTAGCATATGACAAATCCAATTGCAATTTTCCACCTACTGATGCAGCCCATTTCCTTAACAATAGCATGCCATAATGGGGTTTTGTATCAACAACAATAACATCCATCTTGTATGTGGCTTCTGGGAATATGGAAATCTTTACTTCAATTCCAATTAGGGTTCCTACAATAGGTACTACCCTATTATCCATAGCATAACACCTTCCATTAGATGTGTCAACTTGTAATCCTAATTCTTTCATTACATGATAGGGCATCACAGTTGTAGCAGCACCAGAGTCAATCATACAATTCTTTAGCAAAAAATTATTTACAATTAGTGTCACATAGAAAGGGTCAATAGAGGAAGGCTCTTGTGTCACAATGGCTCCAACACACACATCAGAGATGTTATCAATCGAAATAGGCCCTTCTAATGACTTTTCCTTCTCTTGCATGGTAGGAGCTATCCCTTGTTCACTTATGAGAGCCAAGGCCATTGTCTTATGCTCCTCAATTTTCAACATTTCCAATAAAGGGATGGAAACCTTCATTTGGGATAGGGCATGTCTCATATCAAAGGTAGGGGGTCAGCAGAAATATCAAGATAATCCTTTTGCCTACCAACTTTCTTTTTAACCCTATCAACAAGAACATCCTCACTCCTTTTCTCAGTTACAAGCCCTTTATTCTTGTTATTTACAACATTGGGCCTTGGGGAATCATTATTCTGAAGGTTATCTTTAACAAATACTGACCTAGGGACTCCTTGATCAATATCCACCTTTCTATTTCTCAAGTTATAAGAAGATTTGGCTTGAGTTATAGCAGCCACAATTAGAGTTCTAATTTCCTCATCACTGGGTTTTCTCCTTTGTTTCTCATCTAACCCTGATTCTACCATATGAGCTTTGCAATTATCATTATCAGACTCATCATGATCTAAGTGAGTAAATATTTATTGTTCATAATCTGAGAGAAACCTCCTTTTATGATCAATATCAGGACAAATCTCTTCGTCCTCTGAAGACATAAAATCCCCCATTACTTCAGTAGTAAACATGTTAATAGCAGGATTTTTAGATTCTTCATAATCTCCTGCATATGAATTATTGGCCTCTTCTCCTAAGGCCTGAGCCACAGCACATTGAAATGGTGAATGGGGCATGTTATAAGCCACACACCAAGGGGTATTCTCTACATTATGTGCTATATTTTTATTCAAAGGATCTGGTGTATCTCTTCCCTTTTGGGGTTCATTATTTTCAGGAACAGGCCTCCCATCTTTCCAATTAGTCTTGTAAGGAATATCTCGTAAGTTAGGGGCTCTATCCTACCTCTAATAAGGAAATCTTGGGTCTTGAAAATTCCTACCACCCTTATCAAACTTTTTTGGGAAGTCTTTGGTAACACCAAATCCTTTATCCACTTTATCATCCTCTTTGGATGGCCTTGCAGGGTGTGACCTAGTTTCCTTCCACAACCTAACCTCATCCCTCTTATACATCTGACCAGATGCCTTTCAGTTGCTTTTAATATTGATGGCCAATTTAAATGCATCCCTAAGGGTACAAGGGTTCTTATCTCTTAGGAGATAAGACATTTTACCATCCATAGAATTGAAATAAGTGGTTAGGCAGACTGCATCATCCAACCTTAATACTTGAAACAATTTGTACATAGCCTTTTGGAATCTGCTATTAAATTCTAACATGCTCTCATTGTAATGCTTTTTGATATTGTTGAACTCATTGAGCATGTAGCTTGAATTCACATGTTCTGCATATTGCTCCTTGAAGCATCTGACAAACTCATCCCACAATGCAATACTATTCTCAGGCAAACCCCGGTACCAATATCTAGCATCTTCAACCAATGATTGAACAAAAAGCTTCATTATTACATCTTCATCCTCAATCTCATAATCATTAACTTTATCTGTGAAAAATTCTAGGTGCTCTTCACAAGTAACCACATTATTTCTAGTAAATAGTGGGATTTTCTTTCTAATATCATTAGGGACAACATTAGGTTGACCAAGAATATGGTCAAAAAATAAAGGTCTATATCTATCTAGATGAACTAGTCTCCTTTGGATATTTGGTTGGATCAAAGGGGTTGCTGCAACATTTTGATAAGGTACAGTCCCCATTGTACCACTAACTATAGGGGGAACTTGACTAGTATTCAAATTTGGTCCAATTATACTTTGTCCAAGATGAGGGGCTTGAGGATTTGGAAAAGAATTGCTAAGCTAATTAGGTGGGATCATTCCTGATATAATAGGGATAGAGATACTAGCAGATGTTTTTATATTAGCATGCAAGAAAGAAATCTTTCTTTTCATCTCATCTGCAGCAGCCTCCAATTCTAGTTTCTCTAACTGAAGAGCCAAATCCTCTTTAGCTTTTCTAGCCCTTTCCAAATCTTGGCTTGCTTGGGAAGGTATACCAAGAACAACAACTTTCTTGGGCTTGCTAATATTTACACCAACCATTTTTTACTTTCCCTTATCAGGGATCTCTTTTGTGGCATTTCTAATGTCCTCATTCCTCAGGATTTCAGATGGGTGCAATTGCCAGAGAACATGTCATGTTCCCTCAAACTCATCATGTTTAAGCTTAGCACTTTCAGCCTGACTTCTTAAAACCTCCATATCACCAAAAAAATTCTTATCTAAATCCTTAACATCTTGGTTTATATCCTTAGCCTAGATCTCATTGTTCCTAGTTTTAATCATCAAATCTTGCCTTTCCATGAGCAATTCATATATTTTTTGTTCCCTTACTTTCCTTCTATTAGAAATTTCTAGTAATTTCTCACACTCCTTTTTCCTTAAAGCAATCACTTCTTCCCTCATTTTTTTAGAATCATATGAGGTAGTTTCAATAGCAGAATTTTCTCCTGGTTGCTCTAGGGTTTCTCTCACAGGGAAATAACCTACTTCTATGATTTCTTCTTCATGAGTGGCAAAGTGTACACTAGGCATGATTTTCTTAACATGTTCAAGGTCATCAGAAGAAGAGGAGGCTTCATGGGGAAGTGTTGTAGGGACTCTATCTCTTGAAGGTCCTAGGGAATTAGCTATAATATGATTTCTCCTAGACCATTGCTTTCTACTAGGTGTACGAATCTCATCACCCATATTATTCTCAGGGTGGTCTTTGAAATAAGATCTTGTGAACCTTGGCTGACTCATGGTGTTTCACAACAAGATATATCAAAAATTTTACAAATACCAGCAACTGCCAAACATAGATTATCAGAGTCGCCACCCACTAACAAGTGGGAGTCAAATTATCATGCTGGCCTACAAACATACAATGGACAATATTGCACACATCTATTGTACATTCTTATTCAATCATTCCCCAATAGAGTGGCCAATTTTGTTAGTGCTCAAATCTGCAGATGATTTATGATTCATAAAATCCTAACAAAACCATAACTCCAATAATCCCAATAGATGCATCTAACAAAATGCAAGCACTAAGGTAATAAGGTTATCAAACCTTCTTCACTTCGAGTATGAACCTCAGGTAGGTTTACCTATAACAATTCACTATTTTTAAATGAGGTTTGAATATTGAATCAGCTCCTTCACTATTATGCTATCCCTTTCAAAATTGACTCAATAAGACATCACAACTCTTAGTACAGCCCAAATTATCCTGATACAGAACACTATGATGAAAATTATGAAAGCAATAACATGGAACAGTGCCATAAGGACATTCATCCTTCTTCTTTTTCAGAGTTAAACTCAAGGAAGGATAACCTCTTTCTGGTGCTTCTTTAAAGCATTACAATATACATCCATGAATTTTTCATAGATGATTCTGATAATGACTAAGCAATAAAAGTAAAATTAATCAATTATTTGTATCTCCTTGGTGGTACAAATGTAAATATAATTTAGACCAGTGCCTTATCTACTTGGGCATCAGAGTCAAACCCTACCTCCACAAGATTCTATCAAGATACAAATACTAAAACCTAAATGAAATTCTTGACATCCCATTCCTTTAATTCCTACACGTGCTATCAAATTCATACATGGACAATGAATTCATAGAGACCCTCCCCTTAAGATTTTACTCTTTCATTGAAAGAACTTAAGTTCAAGCCCTATATTCACCTTGTGAACAATGCATTAAAAAGCCTTACAAGTTAATGCATAAGAAAACTAAACATCCATACACAAAGACAACAAGTAGTAACAATAGAGTTTCAATATCTTTGTATTAATATTCAAAATGTATCAGTACAGCATCACCATGACTTTAGAGAAATAAAGTTCTATATCTTGGAACTTTCTTTACAATATGTATTAACCACCCCTAAAAAGAGTAAAAACTTGCTATATATATCCACAGCCATCTTGGAATCCTCAAAAGGATTAAAAAAGCTTCGGATGGTTGTGTAAACAACTTGCACAAAAGACAAAAAGTACAAATCAAAAGATTGGGAATATAACAACAGAAAGTAGTTCTCAACTACTTAACAATTTTACAAGTGGCACCTTTGTCTAAAGATATTTCAGAGTAGTTACATAATTTGTTGCATGACTGATGATTTCCATATGGATAACCTACATCATCCCTTGTGTGAAACATGCTCTACCTTGAATTCTAGATTAGGTGCCATTTGTACTCTATTCTTCTTCCTCTTCTGTCATTTGGGCAGCTGGCTTCTTCTTTTTCATTCTATCCCATGTTGTCACATCATCATCAGATGGCCAATTGTAAGCCTACAACTCCTATAGTGATTTGATCTACTGATCCCACATGGAATCAGTTACACTTTTGGCCTCTCCTACAAACTGTATGCAATCACTTTCAATTTTAAACAAGTTGTCAATTATACTATTGCATCTTTCTAAATCCAAAGTATTGTCACTGTTAAGGAAAGCATCCTGCTTAATTATCATTTGATCCATTGATACTTTCCACTCATTTATAATACCAATACCCCCACCATTATCATATATTGGAGGCAAGTACTTATTTCTACTCCCATCAAACATAACCAACTTGGTTGCTATCTGGTTAGACTTACCTTTAAAGAACTTTGACACAACACTTACTAAACCAATCTTTTCAAAAACCTCAAATACTACCTTAGGAATATCATACCTATATTCCTGCAAATCATCAAGCTTATCAAATAGTGAGCTCCTCCCTGACCATGCACTAAAGAGTGGCTCCAAAGTAGTCAAAAACTCATTCACTTTTCCATTGGCCTAGTGTAATAGACTGACTGATTGATGGATTGATTCCATCCTAACCTTTATTTTGTCCTGCCTATATTGCACAATCCTTGCTATAGTATCCAAGGATGCATCTAGTCTTATTTTTTCTAAGTCCTTAGTAGGCTTATCAAGAACCACTGTATCTATCTGAATAAGGACCTCAATCTGCAAAGGAGGGGGAAGAACTACCTTTGAGGCTTCTTCAAGCCTAACCTTCAATTCAACCAACTCATCTTCCAATTGCTTGATCTTCATCATTTTCAAGTCCCTATCTTTGGGCATTACACTTGCATTCTCAAATAGTTTTGCATACCTTTCAAACAACTGAGTTGTCTTTGCTTCATTCAAGTTAGCAAAATGGTTCACTACCTTGCAAACCTCAAGATTAGTTGTATTTTGTATAGTCCATATAATTTTATTCCCTTCCATCTGATCCTCTATACTTAGTAGAGATGGATTTTGAGTCTTTGGGGCAATAGACCACATTACAACAGCCTAGGATCTTGGGTCATAGCCACTTCCTCTTATCATTTCACCAATATGAACCTCATAGGATAGACTTCCTAGTGGTTGTTTTCTTATCTGATCAATGATAAAATCAGAGGTCAAATCCCATCCTGGAGTTAGCAGCATTTCACTAGATCTAACCATTTCTCTGGCTTCATCTACAGTTATAGCATCAAGGCTAGGATCATAAGAGGCTAATGCTCTCATGATTTCTTCACTTGGCTCTACTCCCTCAGGCATAGCCTTAGCCACATCTTCTTGCTTTTTCTAGATAATAAAATTCTTAAATTCATCACTCTTGATGAATTGGTCATCACTTAAGAACTCCTCCTGATATACCTCTCTAATATCTTGTCCTGACCATAAGGACTATTCTTCATCTGCTTCATTAGTGGCCACCATCTTGTTGGCCCTTATTGTTTTCCTCAATTGGTGATGGTAAGCCCTATCACTTGGTACAAGAGTAGATGCTCTATCAATCCTCCCTCTTTATTTGTTCTTCTTAGAAGGCTCTCCCTCTTTAAACCTCTACTTCTTCAATGGTGGCTTTGGAAGGTCCTCTACCTCTGATTGGTCTTTAATAAGATCAATAATTGGTAAGTCTCCAAGTTGTGGTGGATTATCTCCTTCTTGGGATCCATCAAAGAAATCCTCATGATCAGAAGATGACTAATCCTTCTTTTTCTTTGTTTTCTTCTGATCAATCAACCTTTCCAATTGATTTCATAGAGTGTCCCACATCTATATCATCTTGTTAATTCTTTCTAAGTAGGGAAGGTCAAGGAAGAAACCATCAAAAGGAATTTGGGCTTCCTTCAACTGAGTTTGCAAATCCTTTAGGTCAAAAAACCTATTCCATCTTGTAGTGACCTCATCCTTCTCCACAATATTCCTAATCACATCCTCCTCATCAAGGCCCTCTTGTTCTCTGTTGACACCAATACTAGGTATCAGTGTCTACCTTGTAATCTTAATGATGCCCTCAGGATCCACATGTCTGCAAAAACCAAATACCATCTTAAATTGATTTAGCCAGGTGGTAATTTATGGGAAAGCCCTCTTACCAATCAAGAATTCACTGATTCCAAACTACCTAGGTGTGAAAGTACCTATCTTATGAGGGGCCAAAAGCTCTATGTCTGTCCACATCAAGTGCCAAACAAATTCTAAAGAAGCAACTCTTTGTGGCACAAATTTTGGTAACAAATGTGGGGGTTGGGGGAAATTGTAAACTCTTATAATTGTAGAATTTTCCCCTAAGTAGAAATCACCCCAATTATGGTTTCCCTCCCATTTGTCCTCCCATTGCATAGGTCTTAGCAGCCTTAGAACCTTAGGTGGTAACCTTGTAACATTGATGCCCAGCCATCTCAGAACAGGAAAAATAATGAATTTCTTGAAAACATAAAAGTCACACTTATTTGAAGTACTATTCCATACCCTTACCCATAGTTGTACTAGATTATGTTGATCTTGGAAGGTGAATTCTGGTTTCAACATATTCAAATCATAACGGTTGATATTGAAAAACAAAATTAAGTGCATCAACATAGAATAATGCAAGAACTTGATGGGCTTCTTACTTTCTTTGACAGACATTAACCCTTCATGCATCCTGTCAATTACATACTAGATGTAATCATAATCTATGTTTACTAGAGAATTTTGGATATCTAAAATCATCATCAAAAGATCAGCTGGCAAAAATTCTTCATCACCATCTATTCCCAATACTCTACACAACCCATAACAAGTCTACTTCATATAGTAATGGAGGGATTTATACTGGTAAGGGGCATTCATGTTATTAGGGAGGGGAGCTATATATGTGCCCTAATTTGGGATATGCTTCACCATCTAGTCCTTTACTAACCCTATATTTTTTGTATACCTCTCTCTCTCTTGGCTCAGATTAATTTTAGTAGAGGAAGATGTGAAAAAATTAACAGCTTTCATGAAAGAACCCCTGTCAAGAGTAACCAAAGGTGACTGGTCTTCCTTCCTAATTGTTTTGGAGATAGGATCATACAACCTAGCCAATGCAACAATTAAGTCTATGTCTAAAAACACATTAGGGACAATCAATTTCCGTAAACCCAAAGCCCAAACATTACAAACAGGAACTGGCCCACCCCTATTTTGATAAAAATAACTGAAAATAGTATAACCTAAGCAGGATGGTGTAACAGGATCTCTGCAATGACCTAGAACATCTTCAAAGACATCATCAGGAGCTCTTTTGTTCTGATTGGAACTAGGCAACAATTTGAGAAACTCGTCTGAATAATTTGGCTTTTTTCTATCTTCCCCACCTTTCATTTTGGCTTCACCACTAGAAGAAGTCATTTTCAGCTCTAGTTGACTCATTTTTTCTACACAATTGCTCAGAATTCTGCAAACTTGATTTGCTTGGCACTCAAAGGTTACTCCAAAAAACACAATTCTCTTCAAATGACTTTGAACACAGAAAATAATGAGTTTAGCCTATTTATTGATGCAAATTGAAATGTGTACAATTGCCAAAATCATTGCAAATCTACCTCAAATTACTTCCACATTCAATTCACATATCACCATTTTTCAAATCAGTGCTTGCCGATGCAAGGATGTTGACAGATAAATTTAAAAATTCAAAAACAAGGCAAAAAGGCAATGATTATGGTTTGGTACTCTATCACCCTGCTTGCATGATAAGATTTCTCCTTTAAAACTAATTATATGGCCAACTACTTTTTCTCCATCTTGACAATGTACTTTATCCACATGGAAATGGCCTTTAACCCTTTTTTATTATTTTCTTCAAATGAGCCCATTTCAGAGAACAAGCGACTGAAGGCTTCACTTATTCATGAAATGAAAAGATAACCCTGGCTCACATTTAGAGAATTAGCAACCAAAGGCTTCTCTTATTCATGAAATCAATTTCTTAACTCTTCCTCCATTCAGTGAACCAGCGAACAAAGAAAACCTTGCCCGAACAACTAACCATGGTCATAATTTGGTGAATTAGCGACAATGCTATCTCTGAATCTCTTAATGTTTTGGTTGACTACTAATTTATTCTGAGACTTGGTGACCGAAGGCTTCACTTGTTCACTAAGTGGGAGCCTTAACTACATGTTTAATAGGAGAACTAGTGAACAAGCTTACTCTCTAAGTCGTTGAATTCTTTCCCAACTGCCTATTTCAAACCGAGACTTCAATTCAACTATTGATCATGACCTCAATCAATGGCCATCACTAATTCACTGAGACTATAAGACAATCATCTTTTGATTATGATAATTAGTGAACAAAGGGTTAAAACTTACTTGACTGCTTGATTCGCCCATTCGCTGAATAATTTTCATCATAACCAACCTTTTGAGAGAATGTGCGACCACTTCATTCGCCAGATCGTGAGATAATTCAGAACCTTGCCAACATATTATGAGATCATGCAAATAATAGGGAAAACCACATTTGTCTAATTCATTAAGCCAAAAAGTGAGAGCCGCCAAACTTAGAGCACATAGAACTTATAACATAGTCACCAAATCGCCAAATCAATCTATGTAGGACCCAAATACTTTGAAAATAAAACATAACCGTCGATCATATGGGTAATCAACAGTCCTCATCAAATCACTAGGTAATACAAGTCTTAACCACCCAATTCTAAGAATGAGAGAACATCGCCACGCCAGATCGCTAGAAGTTAACAGGAAACCACCAGGAAATAAGTGAACGGGAGACTACACACTCGCTAGTTCACGCAAAGGTTGAGGTAACCACTGAACAACTTGGAGACTTAGTGACTAAATAAAACATACAACATGGGTTTTACTCATTCACCAGTTTGCTAACTAACTCAAAGACATAAAACAATACTACATGATTCAATGAACACTAGACGGAAATAATCACGCACATAATCAAAACACTTAAGTGGCCAAAAAGTAACACTGAAATATAAGGATTAGGGCAACTTAAGGGTTTACATGAAGAAACAAGATTTCTCCAAAGGGAAAAACCTAGGGCAAGGGTTTCCAGGCTTGATTGTAACAAATTTGATGGATTTTT
Source organism: Chamaecyparis obtusa (assembly GCA_027943335.1). Lineage (NCBI taxonomy): Eukaryota > Viridiplantae > Streptophyta > Pinopsida > Cupressales > Cupressaceae > Chamaecyparis > Chamaecyparis obtusa. The sequence goes on along the minus strand of BSBK01000141.1, from coordinate 1,049,853 downwards.
TAAAACCTAAACCCCAGAAATTAAACTTGCATAAGGCTTAGACCATGACTTGGAACTAAAAACCCATAAAACCTAAAAAAAGCCCAAGACCTTCTTCTTGTGCATAGCCCTTGCATACCAGCCTTGCTTTGTTCCTTGTGATTTGTCCATGTTCATTAAGCTTGTTTCTAAATACCCATTTTGTTCCAATAACATTTTTGTTTTCTAGTCTTGGCACCAGAGTCTAGGTATCATTCTTCTCTATTTGGTTTATCTCCTCATTCATGGCTTGAATTTAGTCTTCATTTTCTAGTGCCTCCCTTGTTGTCTTAGGCTTGAATTAACATAATAAACATGTAGGCTCCCTTAACTTGCTTCTGGTCAGAACTCCAGTTTCTTTGTCTCCAATGATTTGTTCAGGCTTGTGATCTCTCCTTACATATTGTGCCAAAATAGGTTTTACTTTCTTTTCTCCTTGCTCTTCAGGTTCATCAATAAGATTGTTAGATTTAGCCTCTGATTTCTTGGCAACCTCTTCCTAATACTTGGTAGCATCCTCCTATCGCTTGGCATTTTCTTCCTGTCGTTTGGCATCATTTCCCTGATGATAGACATTTCTTACCTGAGACTCTGCATCAAGTGCAAGTGTGTCACTTGCTTCTCCTTCTATATAGACAAAAGATCTATAATCTTCTGGTTCTCTCTTTCTTTCCTATTCATTTTTCTTTGCATATTCATCAACCTTCACATTTACACTTTCCACAATTTTATTAGTGTAATAACCTAGGAATATACCCTCATCACTTTTAGCATCAAAATTTCTATTCCTATTATCTTTTAGTATATAGCATTTTCTCCCAAAAATTCTAAAGTATTTTACATTAGGTGCATACCCGTGCCATAATTCATAAGGTGTAACATTTGTACCTTTTTTTATCTGTACTTGGTTTAGGGTATAAATAGCTATACTTACAGCTTATTTCTAGTACTTTTGTGCAACATTCTTCTCAATCATTAGTGATCTTGCACAATCCATGATAGATATGTTCCTTCTCTCTACTATACCATTATGTGGAGGTGTTCTAGGTGTAGACATCTATCTCTTGATTCCTATATCATTTCATAATAGATTGAACTCATTTGAGATGAATTCTCCACCTCGGTCGAATCTTAGACACTTTAGGTTCCTACCTATCTCCTTTTCAACCTTAGCCAAATACCACTTAAATAACTAAAATGCATCAGATTTTTCTTTTAAAAACATTACAGTCATCCTTCTAGTGTAATCATCAACAAATAGAATAAAGTATCTAGCACCATAATAGCTTTTTACACCCATAGGTCCACAAAGGTTAGTATACACCAAATCTAAAACATTTTTAGAAGTAAAATTCTTTCTCTTGAAACTAGACTTTGTCATCTTACCCAGCTGACATTGTTTACACATTACATTATCAAGTTTCTTCAATCTCAGAATTCCTCTCACTTTCTTCTTTTTACTAATATCTACTAGATTGTGAAAGTTAACATGACATAGCCTCTTATGCCATAACCATATATCATCAAGTTGTGCAATCAAACATGTCTCCTCAGATAGGTCTAGATAGAAAAAATTACCTCTTGTCTGTTCTCCACTTCCAATCAGTTCACCAGTGGTATCAAATATTTTACCCTTCCTATGATGAAATTCCACTCGATAACCAGTGCTATTAAGTTGTGCAATACTGAGAAGATTATAGTTAAGACCTTCAACCCAATAAGCATTTTCATAAGTGATCTTATCAGTCATCTTAATTAATCATTTACCCTTAACATGACATGGTGCATCATTACAAAACTTAACACTTCTACCTTTGTAATGATCTAGGGTATCAAACTTACTTTTGTCACCAGTCATGTGCTATGAGAAACCACTATCAATAATCCATTTATCATTTTTGTTGACATAGGATACAAGTGCAATTTTCTCATCTTCATTAGACTCATCTTTCATAGCAACATAGACTACTTCAATTTCAAAATCATCATTATCAGTGTCAGTTTCTTCTTCAGCAATATAGCAGGATTTCTTACCTTTATCTTTGTAGTCCTTGTACCTTTGATAACCTCTATTTTCTCTCTTATCTTTGTGCTTGTTATCTCTTTCTTCATCTTTGTCATCCCTATCAGGACATCTTGCAATTATATGACCAACTTTGTTACATGAGAAACATATGATAGGGATTTTACCTTTATACTTGCCTTTTCCTCTTTTCAATCTTCTAGCCATAAGACCTTCAAGATCCTCTAGTTCTTCATCAGAAGTGTCACTATCACTTTCACTCTCACTAATGCATCTTTCTTTTTCTTTCTTAGACTTATTCAGAACCATTTGTGACTTAAATGCAGATTCAACATTAGAAAAAGTGAAGTTATCATAATTAGAAAGCTCAAAAGCAGTAAGCTTACTAACAAGACTTTCCAGTATTAGAGCATTACCAGGGTTACATCTATATTCTTGAATTGCTAAAATTTTGATGGCATAAATAGGATGAAAAGTTCTCTATACTTTTCCAATAATAGTCTCATCATCAATAGTTCCATTAGCTCCTCTAATAGCATTTACAACCTCTTTTATCCTACCACAATATTGAGCAATATTCTCACCTTCTTACATTTTCATTTCATCAAATTTACCTCTTAGGCTTTCAGCTTTTGCTAGGTTAGTACATTTATGTCACCACCATAGATGTTTGCAAGAGTGTCCCACATTTTCTTTGCATTTGTGCAATCTTTAATGTCTTCAAATTCAGGATAGCTCAAGGCAGATGCAATCTCCAACATTTCTTGGTTGTGCTCTTATTTAGCTCTCGTCTCATCGGCAGTCAAGGGTGCAGCAGGTGTAACATAGTCATGTTCAACATAATACTTCACTGAGTCACCAATACCAGCTAGATGTAGTTTCATCAGACTCTACCATGCAGGGAAGTTCTCTTTATTCAACTTTGATACCTCCTTCTTATACATCCTGATCATTTACTTCAAGTACCTTTAAACTTGTTCTCTATAAGCACCAACAGCTCTGATACCAATTGTTAATATGATTTAGAACAATAGAAAGGGGGAGTGAATCAGTTTTTCTTAGGTCCAAATGTATAAATTAAACTTTTAAACACGTCAACAACTCAGATCTAACAACCAACAGCTACTCAATCATTACAGAATGTATATCAGAAACATATAATAGTGCAATCCACTATCCAATAGTATTTAACTTGCAAAACATAGAAATGTTCAAACCAAAACATTCACACAAGTATTAACACCAAGATTTATAGTGGAAACCCAATTTGGGAAAAACCACTTTGTAACATGTTACTGATATTTTCACTCTTCTGAAGTGAGCTCTATGAAAACCCAACCCTGTCAAAGGTTTACAAACACAGTGCTAGGTGTGACCCGGTTAAAGGATTTCAACCACCCTGTTAGGAGTGCACCTTGTTAAAGGACTTAAGAACATTCCATTAGAATGTAACCTTGATTAAAGGATTTATACAATGACTATTATGTCAACCTTGATTAAAGGATTTAAACTGATACAATGGTTAGAAAGTATCAGTAGTGTTTGATCTAAAAACATACAACTCACTTTGCAAATAACAGATCCAATTTTTACATATATATGTTGGCTTATTGACTGAGATCCATTTCCATCTTCATCACTAATCTACTCAGAAATCCCTTCAAGCAATCACAACTCCTCTTTCAGCCTTTTCTACTTATTTAGTCAATAACAACAACAACTCCAGCATACTGCTTCAACCTCTCACTTAGGTTTCCTTAATACCTCTTCAATAGGTAGATCCATCTTTTGTCACTTAATCTCCTCTGTAGATCTTAGGGTTAGGCCAAATTCATCGAATCCTTCCAACATTATGTTCTTCATCCATCCTTCTAGAAACATCTCTAATCTCTTTATGGAATCACAATAAAATGGTTTACTATGCATTAAATGCTCCATATATTCAATAAATAAAGTCAACACGATTTACATAATACAAGAATTCAACTATGTCGGCTAGGAATCTGAATTCTTCCTCAAATGTAAATTACTGACACTCGGTCAATACTGTGTTCAACTCCTCGATCATCATTGCTTAGCTCGGTCATCACTTAAAACTATTTCCCTTGGCTAATATTATCTTCCTCGGTAATAAACTGATGTTCAGTCAACACTGAATTTACTTGGCATATACTAGCTCAGTCAACACTAACATCACTCGGCTTAAATTATATTTCTTCACTTCTGCTTGGTTAAGCCTACTTTTTTAGTCTTGCTTCTCACTTAGATAAATAATACATTATCTTATCATTGTGCCACATAATCAAGTACCCATTGAAGTATCAAGATAACTCAACCTTTCTCTAAGTGTTATTGTTATCACCCTTTCCCTAATCCTTCTCAACAATCAAATAGATATAGTACTTTCTTATATAGCAATAGTCTTACTAGTTAAGGTTTGACATTAATGACAATACAACAATTTCTTCAATTGCAGTTTCCAACAAATTGTGCCTATCAAGTACTTTTTGGGATTGAATGTGCAGCAGATAGACAAAGGTATATTTATAAATCAGACTAAGTATATGAAAGAGATCTTGAAGAAATTCAAGATGGATGATTTCAAACTAGTAAGTACTCCTATGATAACAGGATGCAAGCTTTCAAAAGAAGATGATTCACCAGCAGTAGACATAACCTTGTATAAGTCTATGATTGGTAAACTTATATATCTTACTCAAACTAAACCAAACATTTCCAATGCAATTGATATTGTTGGAAGATATGTAGCAGAACCTAAGAAAACTCATCTCATTAAAAGTAAAGAGGATATTCAAATATTTGAGAGGAACTATAGACTTTGGTTTATGGTATCCTAATTTAGAGAATGTAGAGCTTCATGTATATATAGATGCAGATTGGGTAGGATGTGTGGATGACAGAAAGAGTACCTCGAGAGGAGAAGTATTTCTTGGTGATAGACTTGTCACTTGGACAAGCAAGAAGCAGAATTGTATTTCTTGGTCCATGGCAAAAGCTAAGTATGTTGCAGCAGCATTAAATTGTTCTACAATTATGTGGATTAAGAAGATGATAAAATATTTTGGTATTCAAATTGATTATCATATTGTTATTCACTGTAATAACACTAGCCCTATCAATATGTCAAAGAACCATGTGATGCATGCAAAGACAAAAAACATTGAGATAAAGTATCACTTCCAAAGAGAGAAAGTTGCAGAGAAAGAAGTAAAGTTGGATTATGTGAGTATAAAAGATCAGCTAGCACACATATTCACAAATCCTTTGCCTAAGAATACATTTGAGTATCTCACAGAGAAGCTGGGAGTAATTCCCTTCCCTGAATCTAGTTAGAGATTGTAGTAGTGCATCAATCTTCAGTGACTGATGAAAGGTTGACTACTCTACTTCAGGAGTAGTTCCGGTTCTTAATTGATTGGCACCCTTTTCCATTGATGTCAAAGGGGGAGTAAGTATATAGTCATGAAAAAAAAAATAGTAAGAGATGAAGGATTCATCCTTGAAGAAGTTTTGTTGAGGAAATGGAGAATATTATAAAAGAATTATAGAAAGGGGAAGTGAGTTTTTAGCAAGAAGATACAAAATAGTAAGAGATGGAGGATGCATCCTTGGGGGATTTTTTTTAAGGAAATGGAGAATACTATAAAATAATTTCTCATTTGGATTGGTGGTGTTTTTCATTTCATATGTTGCCATCAATGCCAAAGGGGGAGATTATTAGAGATTTGCCAGCAAGCCAGTGTTGACTGTATGTTTGTCATTGATGACAACATATGATGAGCAGTGTGGATGGAATTCTTAAGTAGTGATCCTTGAGAATATGTTGCATGGATATGTTATCAGCATTATATCATAGACGCGGAGGTTGATTATGAGTACAGATAGTTGTGTAGCAGTTTGTGTCAATAGTGTTCCTAACAGAGTTATAGATAGAGTTCAGTATGAGAATCATAGTATAGTTATCATGGTGCCTTGTGCATTTATATGAATGTTATAACATGTTAGAGAAGCTATTGTCATGGATGCAGAGTCTGATATGTAGTACAGTCTAAGTTATGAAGTTTTTAGTTAACAGTCATAGTTTCCTGAGTTTATCTGGAGGAGCCGACCGAGATTATATTGGTACTGGAGTTGCACCTATCATTGTGGTATGTGCACTTGGATTAATGTTTATTGGAGAGTTAAGAATGTTTGGTTAAGAGCGCATGACATAATTCAGCATGAGGAGAAAGTATTAGTTAATTTGGTGGAGCCTACAATGTGAAGCGACGCGTCCACTCATATTGAGTTAGATAGGTCCCAGTTTGTGTTGCATGCTTATTAGAGCTGACTGAGATGTTATTGGAGAGTTTTATTGTTTCTCTAATATGATTTCAAGATGGTTCTAATAGGCTGACTTGATTATATCATTTAGAGGAAGATATTTATAGGTAGTCATTTGTGATTGCTAAGTATGGTAGTGAGTTGAAAGAAAAGAAGTAGAGAAAAAGTTGTGAAGTGTTGTGCCATCAGTAGAAGGTCAATGTGAAAAATAAGAAAGTGTATGCTACTCATTGGAAATGATCAAGATAGCAGGTCTACCTCATAGTTCACCAAGATCCAAATATAGTGTGTATTTGTTATTCAAAAGGTTGCAGCCTTCACCATTTGAGTAGTGAGCTCTCGGACAATGCATCCTCACCCCTAACAAGGTTAATTATAAAAGACTCCTAATAGGTTCTAACCCTTAACTAGGTCACTATACTTATTTCATTGTAAAGATCAACTCCTAATAGGGTTGTAAGATCTTTTAACAGGTATCATTATACACTAGTGCAATTTAAGTGGGTGTCAATTCCCACCGAGGTTTTTACCTATTTGGGTTTCCCCATAACCAAAATTTTGTTCATGTGTTATTGTTTATGTGCTTAATTTTCTTCTATACTTAATTGGATAAATAATTGAATTTGGTAGATAACTAAGTCACCCCCCCCCCCCCTCTCATTTATCTCTTGGGACTATTCCTAACATATTCTCACAAGGATTCGAAGTCTCCTAATAGGGACTGATATGTACTAAATTTATTTCATAAGAATCCTTACATATTCCATCCTCTCACAAGGAATTTTCATATTAGTATATATTTTATGGGTACCGTCCCCACCGGGGTTTACTCTCTAATCAAGAGGTTCCCTAGTTAACAAATCTAGTGTCATCATGTATGATTATCTTTTTGTGGTTGTTGTTTATGTTGATTACATGTTTTAGACTTAATAAGGTTAATAAAAAAAAATTTTATCTGATAATTGATTCATCCCCCCCCCTATCAGTTATCTTGGTGGACTTTACTTTCTAACAGATAGTACAAGTTTGGTTATTGAGATGATCATTTATTGTTTTTTTATTGGTGTCAAGTATTAACCTAGTGTTCTTAGTGTGTTTCCAAGTATGTGAGAAGGATGAACACTATGGTTCAATTAGTTCTAGTGATCATGATTCTTAAGGGAGACTTGGGGATGTCTCTGGATGATAATTCTATAATCACAACTGTTGATTGTATGATTTGAATGAGTTATGAGTGATTGAAGTGTGACAGGGAAACTACTAGAATAGTCTTTGAATGACAATGAGTGATTTGATAGGTTTATCAAATATATGATGTTTTAAGTGGACCATTCATAGAATTATATTTTTCATGCTATGTTGAGCTTATGGTTATAACCGCAATAGATCTGGTTGACCGTTAGTATGTTTTTTGGTTACAGAAGTTGTTTCAGTGACTAGTGACAATGTTGTTGTGTTACTGTGGTAGATTTTCTATTGGCAATCAGTGATCATGTTGGGATGAGTAATTTTTATTCCAAATATTAAATGATGATGTGTCTAATTTCATTTGAGGTGATGTATTTCCATTACATTGATCGAGGTAGATTATTTTATCAAGATGAAGGTTGAGTTCGTCAAAATGTGTTTGACTATTCTAGATAAAATTGATTATTTGGATCTATCTTGTGGACTACTTGTTAGGTAAAGATGTTTTTTACATTGGGATATGTTTTTTAGCATGATCTCCATAGGTGCAAATATTGGAATAGTGATTTCAATGTGTTGGATGAGGTGTTAAGTTAGTGGAATGTTTTAGGGCTTGAGAAGTAATATTTATATCATGAAATCAAAGATTTTTATGTGTAGATCATTATTGTGAAGGTGTGGTCAAGCCAGGGTATTATAGAGTTATCTGAGGATAGATTTTAAGCATTTCAAAGGATCTAATCATGAAAAGGAGTTTATATTTTCTAGATCAATCTACTTGTTTTATCCTAATAGTTACAATAGGCTAAATTCCTTAATCGGGTAGATCCTAATAGATGTTATTTGTAACTCCTTTAATAGGGTGACACTTTAGCTATTGTTTGAAGCCCTCTAATAAAGCTACTCCTAATAGGGTAAAGATCCCAATGGAGCTAGAGGTAAATTCCATAACTAGGTGGAGCCTAACAAGTGTCTTTTGTAAACTCCTAATAGGGTTAAGCTCCTAACATGGTGTACTTCAGAAGAGTACAAAATTTGTGAGTTGCATCTCACACGTGGTTTTCACTCTTTTGGGTTTCCATGGAAAACATCTATGTGTTATGTGTTTCAAGATTTATGGTGGTTGATGTTTTTTTTTTTTAAGTTTCATATGCTTATCAATCAATAAAATAGTGAATGTTATCTTTGAGTTAAAGATGTTGAAAAGTATCAGATATTAAGATTATTGATTCACCCCCCCCCCCCCCCTCTTAATAATCATTGGACCATTGGGACTAACAATTGGTATCAAATATTTGGTCATCTTTATGGATAATCTTATCAACTTGAGGTCAAGATCTAATAATGATGAGGAAGGAAGGTCCTAAGTTCACAAGGAAGACTACTCAATGTGGAGTGGTAGAATGAAAATTTATGGTCTACCAATATTGGAATCCTATTGTTACTAAGTATGGTGTACCTACAGGGGTCATTTATGTAGATAAGATAAGAGAACAACAAGATAATATTACAACTATAGAAGCCATTGCAAGTACATTGACTAATGCAAAGTTTTTTGATATCCAAGATATTGAAACCACCTATGATGTGTGGGATAAATTAAAGCTAGTGTATGGTGGAGAAAAACATGTGTAGAAAGCTAAGGTTGATAGATTGAAAGGAAACTTTTATGACATGATGATGGTTGAAGGTGAAAACATTAAGAAGTATGGTTAGAGAATTGAAGAAGTGGTTGCTTCTATCAAAAGTGTTGGAGGAACTATTGAATATGATGATGTGGTAAGTAAAGTATTGAAGACCTTGTTACCACTTTATTTCATTAGGGTTTGTGCTATTCAGGAGTTAAGATCTTTAGGAACTACAACTACCACTCTTGATGCATTGATTGGAAAGTTGATTTCTTTTGAGCTTAGCAATTATGATAATAGCATTCCAAAGGTTGAAGATACATTCAAGGAATCTATGTCTCTTACTCCTACAAGGAAAGGAGAGGAAGTTAGTCATTCATCTTCTTCTATGTCAAATGATTATGATTCTATCTTGTATGAGGAAAATAGACAGTATGAGTTGGAACCATTGTTTTCTAAAAGGCTACCTAGAGGAACCAACAAGTATAAGGGTAAGCTACCTTTCAAAAAAATTATGTAACAATATTGGGCACATTATTTTTAGGTGTCCAAATGGTGATAAGAAGGATAAGCCTAAGATATTCAAAGAAAAGAGAAAGATGACACTTTTTGTTCCTTCAGATGAATGAGTCACCAATAACTGATGCAGGGGTAGGGTAGATACAAGCAGAATCAAGCAGAATTGACTCCACTTGAATCCACAAACAAGCCCTTGCTTAGAGTTACACAATGGAAGAAATATAATATCACATGAAATTAATGAAATCACAATGGATATGAGACAATCAACTGGCAGCAACAACAAAGAATTATATTATTTCTTTCAACATGCCCGGTTGTGAGGCCTTCCAAGTTTCAGCCTTATACAATGAGAATTATGAAATTAGAACTACATCTTGCATCATATCTTTGTCTCCAATGATATATATTGATAATCCTTCCTATATATCACTCATAATCTCCACTTCCTTCCCTACTAGATCAATCTAGACTCTTTATATAGCCAGCTAAGCCACAGGTCAGCCAGTCAGGCATTTAATTACAATATAGGTCCAGTCTGGAAGATTTAAACCAAAACTAATGCTAGAATTAATATAAATTTATGCACCCTTGTATTTAGGTCCTCACATGACCCAATAACATTCCTTTAAGGGTTCAAGGTCCCATTTGATCACACGGAACATCGCAAGAAGAAACACCACATGTTTCACCTGAAAACTGGCAGAAAATAGGTCCCAGGGAAAAATGGGCATAAATTTTTACTCATAATGAAGTAGGGCTTGATCTCTTGGTAAATGATATTAATTTAGGTCCTATAAAACTCCTTAATAGCACAAAGGCTAATTCCTTATGGATCAATATCACCAACATGAACAATCATCACCAAAACTGCAGGAAAACGCGGTTCCTACGGCAAGGAAAACAGTTGTAACTTTGAAACAGTCCATCCAATATTTATGTGTTCATAGGAGAAGGTTCCAAAATAGTTCCTCAACATAATTTAATCTTCTCACACCATGAAACCAACAAATACAACAATTATAAAGAAAAAAATAGCAAATAGGTACAGAAATTAGGAAATGTTTTTGGTTGATGCAAGATTGCTCAAAGACCCAAGATACTCCTACATCAGACACTTGGGGTAAATAAAGAACTGATGTCCACATTAGGAACTACTCATATTCTTACTTGAATCATAAAGATCCAACTCATCTTGTGTAATCCATGAGCTGTCTTCAACTGGCTTGTCTTTCCACTGAACTAGATATTCCATGTAGTCTTTTCCTCTTGTACTTTTGCTCACTCTTTTATTCAAGATCTTCTCAATGATGTCTCTATTCTTCTTAGGATAATATGGATCATCTTCTATCTCATAATTTTATTCAAATTACTCAAATATATCAGCAATGTTGAATATAGGTGATATATCCATGTCCTCTGGTAATTCCACTTCATAAGCATTTCCACTATCAAACTTCTTCAGAATCTTACAAGGTCTGAACTTCTTCATTTTAAGCTTGTTATAGGTACCAACTGGAAATCTATTCTTTTTCAAATGAATCATAACCTCATCTCCAACTTCAAAATATTTATGTATCCTTCTCTTTTCTACTCTTTGTTTATATTTCAGATTACTGTCCTCCAAATTCTTTTTAACTTCATCATGAAAAGTTCTCATGTATTCTGCAAAATGATCAGCTTCAGCACTTCTTTTGGTTTCAATAGGTAAATCTCTCAGCTATGTGGTTCCCTTAGGATGAAATCTAGTAACAATCTCAAATGGTGTCCTCTTAGTTCTTCTATTCACCAAATTATTATATGCAAACTCTACTTGTGCCAAAATCAAATCCCAATTAGCGGGCTTATCTCCAACTAAACATCTCAACAAGTTTCCCAAACTTCTATTCACAACTTCAGTCTATCCATCTATCTGAGGGTGAAATGTAGAACTAAACTTCACATCAGTATTCATCTTCTTCCAAAGTGTTCTCCAAAAATAACTAGTAAACTTTGTATCTCTGTCTGAAACAATAGACTTAGAAAAACCATGCAATCTTACCACTCCCTTGAAGAATAATTCAGCTACATGTAATGCATCAGATGTCTTCTTACAAGGTATGAAATGAGCCATCTTTGAAAATCTATCAACCACTACCAAAATAGAATCATTACCTCTCTGAGTTCTAGGAAATCCAAGAACAAAGTCCATACTCACATCTTCCCAAGGTCTATCAGGTACAGGCAAAGGTGTATACAATCCCAAATTCTGACTAGTTCCTTTTGCTACTTGGCAAACTCTGCAACCTCTAACCATTCTCTATACATCTCTATAAATCTATGGCCAAAATTATCTCTCTAAAATCAAATTCACAGTCTTATCAATCCCAAAATGTCCAGCAAGTCCACCACTATGTTTCTCCTTCATTATGTTCTCTCTCATAGATCCTCTAGGTATGCACAATTGAATTCCTTTAAACAACATGTCTTCTTGAATGAAATAATCAGTCCACTTATCACTCACTATGTGTTCCTTACAAGATTTCCAAGGTTCTGCAAAATCAATGTCAATCTCATACAAACACTTCAAATCATCAAAACCAAGTACCTCAACTCTCATCTCTGTCAAAAAACTTCTTCTTCGGCTCAAGGCATCAGCAACCTTATTTGACTATCCACTCTTATGCTTCAATGAAAAGAAAATATTCTATTCTTTCATTTCTCTTCTAAATGTTTTACCATCAAACAAGCATACTCTGACTGTAGTACAGTGACCTTCATCAAACTTCTCTACTAAAGGCAATAACACTTGTTTCTTTCCATCCATCCAAATAGTATATTGATTCAATCTACCATCATGCAAAGCTTTCCTATCATACTACCAAGGTCTACCCAAAAGAATATGACAACAATCCATAGGCATAATATCACACAAGACTTCATCATGATAATTCCCAATTTTGAATTTAACAAGGTATTGTTCACTTACAAGTAGTTTATGCTCCTTCTGGTTCCAAGCAATATGCTAAGGCTTTGGATGTTTCAATCTTTGCAAGTACAATTTGTTAACCAGCTCTTCGAATGCCAAATTATCAGAACTTCCACTATCAATGATTACCTTGCAACATTTATCAGTGATCTTACATCTAGTTCAGAACAAACTTTTCCTCATCAGCTTCTTCATTCCACAATATCCTTCTTAACATCAAGTTATCACCATGTTCAAGTTCATTAGACATTTCCTCAACTTCTTCACAAGCCAAATTATTTCTACCATTACCTCCAGTCTTCTTTCCAGAGTTAGTACATTCAAAAGCTCTATGTCCTTCTTCACCACATTTGTAACAAGTACCCTTAAACCAAGATTTCTCTTCTCTTTTTCCATTATTGTTATTCCTAGAGTAACTAGTATAGCTACCTCTAGAGTAATTACCTCTTTTACCAGTAGGGTCATCTTCCCATCCTTTATTTTGTATTGAATTTTTAGATCTACTACTTTCTCCATCAGATCTGCCTCTACTTCTCTAAAATCTACCACCTCTTCCTCTTTGTCTTTGTTCATGTCTCTTTGTCAATCTTTCCTTAGCCTTCAAAGAAAATTGGTATGCTTCTTCCACACTATCTATTTTCACATAACTGATCTCATCTTGAATTGATGTCCTCGGGCCATTCATATATCTAGCCACCTTCTCAACTTCATCATCCACATGTCCAAATCTGATATCTAATTTGTAAAATTCCTCAGTATATTCTCTCACACTCATGTCCTTCTATCTCAGATTTTGCATTTTTCTCATCAGAATAACTTGGTAGTTAGCTGGAAGAAACTTCTTCTTCATCTTTCCAAGCATCTTCATCCATGTCTTGATCTTTTCTTTTCCTCTCTTCTGTCTCTTAGTTTGCAAATGATCCCACCAAAGAGATGCATGACCTTTTAACTTTGTGACTGCTATCTTAACCTTATTATTATCAAGAGTACCTTCATACTCAAAGTATCTATCCATCTCAAAGATCCAATCCAAAAGTGTATTGGTCTCAAGTCTTCCATCATAGCAAGCAACTTCAACTGCAGGCCTAGAATTAACCTTAGACAAAACTCTCAAAGTATTTCCTCATCTTGTTCAAATTCAGCTTTAGGATTAGGTGCTGCTTCTTCTTCTTCATCACTAACATCTTCAAGATGTGCTCCTCTTCTTTGGGTTGTCTCTACAGCTTCAAGCCTAGTTGCAATCTGCCTCAACATATCCATGATAGCATTATTATTTCCTCTACCATGAACCATCTTGACAATTAGGTTCCAGCAAGATCGTAACCTTCTATAAGTTATAGGTCAGATCTCAGATCCAAAACCCTATAACCAATCCAATAAGGTTCTCCATGATCCAATCCACAAGAAATAACTCACTCTGATACCACTTGATGCAGGGGCAGGGTAGATACAAGCAGAATCAAGCAGAATTGACTCCACTTGAATCCACAAACAAGCCCTTGTTCAGAGTTACACAATGGAAGAAATATAATATCACATGAAAGTAATGAAATCACAATGGATATGAGACAATCAACTAGCAAAAACAACAAAGAATTATATTATTTCTTTCAACATGCCTGGCTATGAGGCCTTCCGAGTTTTGGCCTTATACAATGAGAATTATGAAATCAGAACTAAAGCTTGCATCCTATCTTTGTCTCCAATGATATATCTTGATAATCCTTCCTAGATCTTGCTCATAATCTTCACTTTATTCCCTACTATATCAATCTAGACTCTTTATATAGCCAGCTAAGCCACAGGTCGGCCAGTCAGGCATTTAATTACAATATAGGTCCAATCTGGAAGATTTAAACCAAAACTAATGCTATAATTAATATAAATTGATGCACCTTTTTATTTAGGTCCTCACATGACCCAATAACATGACTTTAATGGTGCAAGGTCCCATTTTATCACACGGAACATCGCAAGAAGAAACACCACATGTTTCACCCAAAAACTGGCAGAAAATAGGTCCCGGGGCAAAATGGGCATAACTTTTTGCTCATAATTAATTAGGGCTTGCGCTCTTGGGAAATGATATTAATTTAGGTCCTCTAAAACCCATTAAGATTGAAAATTCTAATTCCTTATGGATCAAGATCCCCAACATGAACAATCATCACCAAAACTGCAGGAAAATGCGGTTCCTACAGCAAGGAAAACAGTTGTAACTTTGAAACAATCCATCCAATCTTTATGTGTTCGTAGGAGAAGGTTCCCAAATAGGTCCTCAACATAATGTAATATTTGCACACCATGAAACCAAAAAATACAACAATTATAAAGAAAACAACAGCAAATAGGTACAGAAATCAGGAAATGTTTTTGGTTGATGCAAGATTGCTCAAAGACCCAAGATGCTCCTACATCAATAACGAATCTACGGATAATGATGAAGATGTGTTTACATTTGTTGTTGTTAAAAAAAATCCTCTTGTAGATGGTGAGAAAGAATTGATTTCTAGCATGGGTCATGGTGAAGAATGGGTAGTAGACATTCAATGTACACACTATATGACCGGTGATTGGATTAAGTTCACTAAGTTGGAAGAATGTGATGGTGAACCGGTAAGATTTGGTAATAACTCTCCTTGTTTGGTAAAAGGAATTGGATCTATTATACTTAATAGAAAAAAAAACTATGATGATTTCACTAAGTAGAAGGCCTAGGATATAACTTTTTGAGTGTAGCAAAATTAATAACAAAGGTTGTCTAATTGGGTTCAAAGGAGGTTTCTACAAGATACTTGGGAGATCTAGTGATCTAAGTGCTACTGGTATGCAGACTAAAGGTAATCTATTCTGACTAAGAACTACTATTAAGATTTTTTTAATTGAAAAAGTTGATGATAGTTGGTTGTGGCATAGGATATTTTTTCATGTTAACTTTGATATCTTGGTCAAAGTGAGTAAGATGAATATTGTTAGAGGTTTTACACAGCTAGTGAAACTAGAAAATGTTATGTACAATGAATTTTTTATAATTTTTGTGAAGTGTTTGAGCTCTCTTTATTTGTTTTGATATTGATATTAACTATCTGGTTCTACCTATTTATCATCATTTCATGAGTAAATCTCTTGATGGCTCGTGGGCTGCAAGCCAGGGCATCATGCATTGTTTATCAGCTCATTGTTTGATAACCTCATGACCATGCTACTATCATGGCACCATGTGGAGTATTTAGGCATTTAATTTATGCTGATATTGATGCTCACTAATTTTTCCATGCCCATGAGCTATTTTCATCATTGATTGGGTTTATCTTATTACTGATGTCCCTATTTGATTAGCGCCATATTCATGTTGTTTTGATGTTTTCTGAATCTTAAACTAGGGCATCATAAGTTTTATTTGGTACTCCATTCATTCTCTTTGATCATCATTTTTGGATATTGCTAATGCATTGGGGAGATTTTGATACATTTAATATGTTTAATCACTACGTTGAGTGATGTTGGAACTTTTATTGTTGTCATTCATGTTTTGTCACTGATGTCAACATATGTTTCTATGAAGAGAATAGGTTGGTTATTAAAGTGTATAGATATTATACAGATGTTTCAGAACATGTGAAGTCATATGAGAGTATAGGAAGGTGTTGTGATCTTATATCCAAGATTGCATCATGTAATTTTGTGTATTGGTTGAGTTACAGATGTTTTGGTGAAGACTGGTTACTGGACTGTGATAGTGAAAGTTGACAGAGTTAGTCTATGTTTTTGGTATACCTTACAAAAGGTATAGATTCATTATATGTGAGCTTAAGGGATGACAATTAGTGTATTGAAGAATGTTCATTGGCCTGTATGAGTCACAAAAAGTAGGATGATGTCATTTGTGGCGTGTGATCTAGAGAAGACTTATTTGGGAGCTGACTTCAGAGATGTAGCATGTATTATGGATGGAGAATATGAATTAAGGATGTCATTCCTTAATTATTGTAATGTAGTTTTTGTATACTTGTTTTAGATACCATGTGTATCTTAGCAAGGGGTTATGTAATTATTTGTATATTAGGAAAGCCTAATTGGCTGACCTGATCATGTAAAATGTAATAGGGTATATATGTAAGATCTTTTCTTTGGAAAAGATGTGTGTAGTATGGATATATTATGAAATATGATTGTGGAAGTTGTGATCTTGTACCTACTAGATGTAGAGAAAATAATTGTACACTAGTACATTTGACCTTAAATTTCAACTAAACAATTCGACCATCAAATAGAAATATTTTGGTTGGTTGCATTATAGAAGGAAACTTTTGTTTTTTTTAATACATGCCCCGTGTTGGTCACAATTTTGACTAACACCATGTTGGTCAAAATTGCAACTAACACGGGCATAACATAAAGTAAAAAAAAAAAGTTTGAAACTTCATTTGAGCATTTCATTTCAGCGTGCGCAAAGGAGCCAGTAGAAGTTAAGGGTGAAGAGTTGAAGCAGAGGGTTAAGGTATGTCGAATCATTTTCCAATAAGAATTGAATGCTATATATAAACTGTGGATTTAGGATTTATGAAAAGTTGGTTGAATTAGTTGTTTAGAATTTATATAAGTTGAAAATGGATAAAACCGTAAGCAATAGAAATACTCTATTTTCTGCAAAATTCATTCATCTTGAAGTCTCAATTCGGTTATTCTGATGCATTAAAGGAATTGCAATGTTTCTTTGTTTAATTCATGTCATTTTTTAATGAGTCTCATTTTATATTGAAACTGTTGTTACGCCAGTGGTCTATCTAATAGCATTTCTTATTTTAGTTTACTGTTATTGCAGTAGGAACTTAGAATAATGAGAACCATTCTAACCTAATAATGAGAACCATTCTAACTGTTGTTACGCCAGTGGTCTATCTAATAATGAGAACCATTCTAACCATGGAATGTTAATTCTAACCTGTATTATTAGATCATTAACTGTGCATATGTAGAGTTGTGTGGAGTAAAGGTGATCACAGTTAAATAACAGTGAGAAAATACAATGAAATTGGATGCAATGTGTAGTAGTGGATGATCTATCCAAATAAGGAAGGTTTTTTATGTTTGAAAATGTTTTTTCATGTTGAATGAATGGTGATTCGATCACTAATTTGATGCAGGAGTGAGTTGTAACAGGAGATTGGGGAAGCCCTAGCAAACCAGGGTTTAGAGTCAAGATTTGGGGGTTTTGGTGTTGCAGGGCCTGTGAGTCTAATTGCTTGTGGATTTAACCATTTTGAGTCATTTTATAACTCTTCTAAAGGTTTGGTGGGATAAGGGAATGTGAGGAGAGTAGTTGCTTTGAAAATTTGGTCATTTTCATGCATTGAAAATAGGGGTTTAGTCATGGTTAGGTGTGTTGGTCCAAAGTAACCCTATAAAATCTTTTGGTATGGTATGCATCAAATGTTAGTTTTTAGGTCAAATGTCCCTTCTAAGATCCCTTAGGGATTTATGATGATTTCCTCAAAGAACTAACAACAAGAGACTTCCTTCTCTGAATTCTTGATCATTCTTGTGAAGCACAATCTATGATACCTCCTTAAATGTTTATGTAATTGATTTAAGGTAAACATGTATTTGTAATAATTATTCAAGGGATAATGTTTATGGATCTAGTTAATTAATTATGCATATGTGATCTAAACCATACATCTATACTCAGTGCAATTCCTAATAATAATTATATTTTTACCATGCTTGTTCTCCTAGTCTATATATGGACAGCGACTGATGACATTGTTTGAGCAATATTACTATTGTATCAAATCAGGGAACCATCCTAGTAAGAAGAATGTATCCTATTGTATATCCCTCTATTACTAGTATATGTTTAAGGAGTGTTGATTGTCTTAATTGCTATATGTGAGATAGAATGCTGCCAGGAAATAGTTTATGGATATTGTGATAACTGATGCCTCTTATTTGCATGAACACTATGATTAAATGCTATGTATATTGACTTCAGGTGGCTGTAATGTCCCTTGGATATACTCTTAGAATTATGAAACTATTTGCTCAGATTTGCAAGACTTAAATTATTGATACCACTCTTTTATTATGATAGTCTTGATCACTATGTGATCTATAAGTAATGTATCGATACCAATTGTGTCTGGATAGGATTGGATCTTCTATTGTCTTGATTAAGGTGTTCTTTTACTAGTCTTAATATAGCTCTATGTTTAATGTGAATGATCTCTTTGATCCTTACCACTTGTCTGGTCTTCTTTGTGAGATGGAAGTATGTTCTGTCTGGTTTGGCTTCTGTAAATGCAAAGGAAACTTGTATCGACTTGTTAGGATCCTCAATTGTATACAGGTTACCTGACATTTAGACTTGTACATTTTTATGGACGTCTCATAGCCAAAGGGGTTATTGCTCCTTTCATGAATCCAAGCATATCCTCCCTTGAGCAGACCAAGTAGGGATATGAGTAAAGATAAGCCACCTTTTTTCTCCTCTCTTCCTTCCCCCAAAATCTCCTTTTATCCCATCAGCCTGTTACATATGCGGCAGGGATGATATTGCTTGCACTTGTCTATGTTGTCTACTTTCATGGAATTCCATTGCCCACTGTCAGGTTGATACCGATAAGATTTTTTGGTATGGGATGCATCAAATGTCAGTTTTGAGGTCATTGGGGGTCAATTTGAAGCATTTTTAGAAGCCTTAATTGGCTTAATTATTTTCCATCCACCCTGGAGCTTATATGTATGAACAGTCATTCATGGAACATGAAACATCATCGATATGAAAGAAGGCTTTCATATTACCCAAGGTCAAAGTATAAGAACTAATTAAACATGAGAACACCTTCTAATCATTGTTATATGTATGAAGATGATTTTGAAACAATCATGAGGACAAAGACAAATGATCCATCAATAATGCACAATCCATTAATGGGTATTTAGACATTAGTCTATTTTTTATATTTGAATCTACGTACAAGCATATGGCACATTGAACACATTAGGAAATTCTCTTGAATCTTAAGGATCAAGTTCCAATTAGTCATATTACGAGTCAAGTTCCAATTAGGCATAACCCTAAATAGACCAATTCAACAATAATGAGTCAGGATCAAAATAATAAGCATGCACGCAATACTCTTATAATGAGAAATGTAGTTTTACAATTAAATTCTAGATGTGCTCAATCTTAGATCCTTCCCTTTACATGATTCATTTGAATTGGTGTTAAATCTTAAAATACAACCACCAAGCATGTAATTTGGAATGACTCACACTTCAGCCAACTCAATGAATAATATGAAAAAGACAACTAGGTTTGAATTTTAAAATTTGGAGTTCAAATGCAAAGATGTAGAATAATCTAAATCAAACATCATTATAGTACATGACCGTACATGCACTTCTTAAATTTGTATTTATTTGTGATAATTCATTGTTCGCTTAAAAATCATTATTTAGTCTTATTGTCATCCACAATAACCAAAGCGACAGTAATGTTGGAAAGGAAAATGAGGAGCCCATCATTATGCCTTTGAGTTTGATTACAACTTTCTTTGAGCACCAAAGAATGAGATCCAAAGAATTACTTGATTTCATTGACATTTGGCAATGGTCATCTTGATCACTGGCAGACATTCAGATTTAAGAAGGATTATCAATACTCCTTTCAATCTAAACATTGTCTTATTAATTCTTATCTTTACCTTACTAGATATTTGTATGACCAATTGATTTTCATTTCATATTCTGTGTAACTATGCTTCTCCTTGATAACATTTCATCAATCCAGCAAAGCAATACACACAATTTTTTGATAAAATATACAGTAAAATATTTGTAACCAATACATCATCAAAGTCATTATGCAACTAGATACTATTGTAATAGAAAAATATATGACAAAATAATTTAAAAAAATTCTTAATCAAAGCACATATTTAAGAGATGATTCATAAAGGGACTAATCTTATTCTTGCCTAGAACATCAAACAAGTACTTGTCAAGTTTGTGGTCAGACGAGCTAAGCTCTTCTGAGTTACAAGACTATTCCTTTAATCAACATTTAACATTTGAAAAATTCCTTTTATCTACTATTGACAAGAAGTATTTCAAAGTCTGCATTTGCCTCATCAATTACATTCATTTCAGCCATTAGTTTGTTTAACTTGGCCAAGTTTTCTTCTTGAATATGGACTTGTAGAGGCAATTTAATAGTTTAGGAAACTAAGAAATGAGTTTTCATTATGGTAAGCCACAAGAATGGTCTTGGGAGTATTATTGGAGGTGCTTAACTTTGGAAAGTTGCCATGTTAATGTCATTAAAAAAATACAAAAAATTAAGGCCTACGAGATTTTATGATAATGTTCTATTAGAAATAGGGTGCTCAAGTTAACAATGAAATAAAAAAATCCATGCTTGTATTCATATGATACTCTTTACAACTATTTTTCTATCTATACACCCTCTATTTCTATTGTAATGGAAAAGCATCAAAACCATCCATTTCTAAACTTTGATTTGGTATGATAAATGTCCCTTTGCGTTGAGAAAATTATAGGTGATAAAATGGTTGTTCAGTAACGATTTGTATCTGCAGGTTGCAAACAAATCATCCTTCTTCCACCAACAAGTCATTCCATTCAAGAAAGACCATGTCTGACAATATCAACGCACAAAAAAATAGGGAGACAATTGCTAGACTATGGTCTAACTTAAAAATAAAAGGTGATGGAAAATTTTATTGTCCTTGCAAAATTTGTAAGGGCTTAAAGACTCGAAGATATCTAATCAAAATAGCTGAGGAACATTTTAGGCAACATGGTCACATTGAAGGGGGAAATAAATTTTGTCCATTGGTATGTATTTTAATAATTTATAAAATACATAAGACATGATTTGATGATGACATCATGGTCATGGTTAATATAAGGTCATCATTTTCATATAGGTCAACATCCCTGAGTTTCATGTTATGGACCATGACAATCCGGAGAATGTGGATTTCCAAATGAGGGAACATGGAGGTGTGAATATAGAAGTAGAAGGTAATGATACCATGAAAGAAGACCACGATGATCAAGATGATCACAATGATCAAGATGATGATGATGATGATGATGTTGATGTAGAGCTTGATGTACCTATGCTTGAGAAGGCACACGAGCCCCTATATGAAGGCTCTGAAACAACTCTTCTTGCCGTTGTATTGTTGTTGGTGAACTTGAAGGTTATGAATGGTTTATCCAATGTAGCAATGACACGTATGTTAAGGTATGTCATCTTTTTTCATTATTTTAGTCATAATTCCCTTACAATTAACATTGGGTGAATCATATAGCAATTAATATTCTTTAAATTAATAAATTATATTTTTGGTCGCAGGTTGATAGGTGAGTGTTTGTTACCACCATCAAACATTCTACCTCGCTCGTACTGAGAATTATCTACCATTATGAAAGATATTTGAATGGAGTATCAAACAATACATGCATGTCTAAACGATCATATTATATATCATAAACAACATGAATTTGCAACAAAATTCCCTATTTGTCATATTAGTAGATATCAATCAGATCGAATAACTAAAAAGGTGCCTCGCAAGGTTCTTCGGCATATTCCCATTATTCCACGTCTGCAATGATTATTCAAGTGCAATAGCTTGGCACAATTTATGGATTACCATGCATGCAATAGAAGTCACGATGACATTATGCGAATGCCTGTGGGTGGTTCGGCATTTAAGGAAATAGAGGAAAAATGACCACACTTTAAAGAAGAACCTCATAATCTCAAGCTTTCATTGGCAGTGAACGGTGTCAATCCGTTTGGAGAGATGAGATCTACTTACTCGGTGTGACCTATTTTTGTTATCAACAATAACATTCCTCCTTGGTTGTCCATAAAGAGGGAGCACATAATGTTGGCACTGATTGTTCCAAGTATTTTTTGATTTAATGGTCATCTAAATTAATTTATTATTAGTAATCCATCAAAATGGTCATAATAATTATGTAATATTTTTTTTCATTCAACTAGGTAAGTACCAAGTTAAAGATATCAATGTATATATTGAGCCCCTTATCGACGAGTTGATGGTGTTATGGAATGGGGTCACTGTGTATGACATCTCTAGACCAATAGGACAAAGACAATTTCAATTCCATGTAATGCTTGTCTGGACAATACATGATGCCCCTGGGCTAACACATTTTTGTGGTATGTTCTCTTCTTAACACCTCTTTTTTGGTATGTTATAGTGCTAACACAAAGTTAACACATTTAATCCAATTATACATGATCTTGTAAGTCTTCAGGCAAAGGGAAAATTTGCATGTCCAGTTTGTGGTCCAAATATGAAATCCCGTCATTCAAAAAGTTTAAGAAAGCAGGTGTTCGATGAGAATAGACACTTTCTCCATAGAAATCATAAGTACCAAATTACTGAAAAACATATTTTCAATGGAAAAGAAGAGACTACATCAAAGCCATGGAGAATGACACCTTGCCTATGGAAGTCGGCATACAATAAAATAAATCATCAAGGTAATGGCATTCCATCTGATGGTTTTTGTTTCAAATTTATATTTTGATATTGTGTTTTGTTTACTGATGATGTAATTGATGCTTGTGAAGGTTGTCAAGGCATCAATGACCAACTTCTAAAAGGACTAAAAAGTTATCCTACACAATTTAGTAGGTTTTCATACTACGAGCAACTCTCAATCGTGCATTTGTTTGATCCTATGCATATTGGAAAGAATGTAACAAAGACATTATGGAAAATCTTGGATGAAAGGCGTGACAAAGACCAAATTGTCAAAATTTGTAGTGATATTGAATAATCCAACCATGCAATGAAAAATGTCATTAGATCAAATAACAATGGAGAGAAAATTGATACAAGTGCCCTTAGTTGGTTATTGTCGAAGCAGCAGAGCAATGCTATAAAAGAAGTCATAAAAAAAAAAATTTCCCATAGGATTTGTTGCAAACATAAATGATCTCATATCAAAGAAAAGTGAATTTGGGCCAAGGATGAAAACACATGATTGGCATACATTTATTAAGGTAATTCATTTTATTTTGTATTCATTATATATTTGTATACTGCATGTATTTTTCATTGCATTCTTTTATAAAATATTGACAAGATCATTTTACAAATATTGCAGTACATTCTACCTCTATCTCTCCCACACCACTTCGCCAACAGTGTCAAACAAGTTATATATGATCTTGGAAAATACATGAGGTGGTTGTCATCTTAAAAAATTAATAAAGAAGATATAAAAAATTGGAAGAGAAAAATTCATCTTCTTATGTGTGAAATGCAAAAGTGTCTACCTTCAACTTTTTTCAATGCACAAGAACACTACCTCATACATCAAGTTGAGGAGATTGAATTATGTGGACCTGTACCAACTAGGTCAATGTGGATGGTTGAGAGGCACTTGAAATTTTTGAAAGGCTTGGTTTGATAGAGAGCACATCCTGAGGGTTCTATGGTGGAGGGATATATGGTATACCAAACCATGGTGTACATTAGTGAATATCTTCCTAAGTTTGCAGCAAAGATCCATGTAGATCGTATTTGGGATCCCAACTCCATTAACAAATTTGAAGGGGAGTACTTGATGGGCAAAGGTAGATTGAGGAAAGTGAGAGGTAAATCTAAGATGTTATTGTAGTTAATTAATTCTTATAAATCTTCAATATATGTTATTTATAATTGGTGTATTTTTTTTGATATAGTTGGTCGAGAGTGGGATGCAATACATTTGTATATTGTGAACAATCTTGATTGGATGACGGTATGGATTGAATGATGTCAACAAAATGGTTGCTCATTAACATGGGAAAGTGTTGCTTCATTGGTTAGAGAAGCTCATCGTAATGGAGATTCCAATGTTACACCAATGGTAATTGATCTAGCACATGGTTTAAGAGGTGGAGAGGTACGTACAAATTTATTAATGATCATGACTCGTATGTTTCATATCAACTCATGATGCAAATAATTTACACACGCTTGAAAAATTGTAGGTCAAGCACCACAAAGCTATGTACTATCATGGCCACAAATTTCGCATAAAAAAGTTGGATGACACAAAGAAAACTTGTGATTCTGGGATAACTGTAGTTTTCGAGGTCACCAATATATCATCTAGAAACAACATACATCCTCAACAATCTCAAAATCAATACTATGGCATCTTGGATGATATAATTGAGTGTGACTTTAACTCCTTCATAGTAGTTATATTCATCATCAAATGGTATAGGCTACGACTAAATCAAAATGATCTAAATAGAACTGTTATTCAACATGATAATAGATTTACAATGATTAATACAAGGTCATTTGAGCTAGTTGGAGATGAGCCCTATGTTCTGTTGGAAATATTCAGGAATTAATCAAGTTACTGAGAGGGGAGGGGTGAATCAGTAACTCCAAATTTTCTTCTCTTTTAACATGTATTTTACTTTTAACCTTTGCATACAGAAAGCATGAAACTTAAAAGCATTCACAATAATGACACACAGATTTGGTTACCCAGAAACCTTCCAAAAGAAAGTAAAATTGGGGTGGGGATGAAACCCACAAAGCTTTAATACTGCAGAATAAATTTGGCCGGTTAAGGCTTACAATTTGATCACTTCTGATGATCTGCCCTGTTAGGAGCAATAAGGATTGCTAAATCCACCTTGTTAAAGGATTTACAAACATACAGTGAAGTATGCACTCGGTAAAGAGATTTATACAAAGACTGTTAAGTCTACCCGGTTAAAGGATTTAGTACTGATTCACCTGTTAGAATGAAACAGTAGATCTCTGCTTTGCAACTGGATTGCTGATTGAGATTCTCTGATGTACTGATCACCTTGTGTGATGAATTTGTCTTTGCTGAACCTTATACTTCTAAAGCCTTCTGCAATTCGCTTATCTCTGCCTTTCTTTTTCTTTCACATTATATTCTTCCTTATTCTTTTTCATCTTTTTACAATATAGTTTATATATAAGTCTCAAACAATTAATTACAAATACAATTATACAGTCGGCTTGACAAATAAACATAAGTGCTACTAAGTCGGCCCAAATATGGTTACTCGGTTCCTTCACACTGACTCGGTGACTTTCTGATACTCGGCGTCCACTGCATTACTCGGCATCGTCATGCACTCGGTAGAAGTGAAGGCACGGTTCATACTGATCACTCGGTAGGTATTGAACTCGGTAAGCATTGGTGACTCGGTAGACAAGATGTTACTCGGTTTACATTGTCCTGATCGGTTTGTACTAACTTGCTCGGTTTCCATTGTCTGCTCGGTTTGCACTGTCTGCTCGGTTTGCACTGTCTGCTTGGTTTGCACTGTCTGCTCGGTTTGCACTGTCTGCTCAGTTTGCACTGTCTACTCGGTTTGCACTGTCTGCTCGGTTTGCACTGTCTGCTCGGTTTGCACTGTCTGCTCGGTTTACATCCAGAATGCAAATAAGTGTTGTCACTAGTGGCAATACTGCTTAATGCCAACATGTTCTTCCAAGCTAATGTGAGAAAGTGTTTTACTCAAAGGTTCCACATAAATAGCGTTGGTCATTTGTTATTAGACATGATCCAAGAGGAAGGCCGATAAAGTATAATGTTATGGAAGAAGAAGAAATTGAAGATGATGAAGAAGCAGATGATGAAGATCAAGATGATGGTGATGATGATGATGATGATGATGATGATGATGATGATGATGATGGTGGTGGTGGTGGTGGTGGTGATGGTGATCATGGCGATGATGATGACGGTGATGGTGATCATGGTGATGATGATGGTGATGATGGTGATGATGATGATGATGATGATGATGATGATGATGATGATGAAGATGATCAATGACATAATTGAAATGATCAATGAAATGATTGACATGATTTATTGCTTTCAATTGTAATGATTACATATTTATTGTGTTCAATTCTAATGATTACAACATATGTGATTTATAATTACCAATGTTTTGCTTACGATGCTCAATTAATTATTGTTGATACATGTATATATTGTGTTTGATTATCACCCTTTTTGCAAATAGGAAATTGACTACAGACATCGTCACCCCTTCTGTTGATGGTCTTGCATTCCATATATAAGGTAAATTTGTTCATGTTTACGATGTTGCATATTGTTCATGTTGTCTTCTAAGTTATTTGTAGCATATGTATCATGTAATTTTTAGCTAACTTAAGATAAATGATTAACATATGCAAGAAATTTAACCCCTTTGGTGTGGATCGTGCACAGTGACATGGATCAGCAGGTATAAGTCAATAAATAGACATAATTTTCTTATATTCTTCTTATTTATCACTGAGCATGTATGTTATAAATAGACATATTATATAATCATATAATATATATATAAACAAAGAAGAACTATATAGAAATATAATTATATAATCACTTTCAACTTAGTACATTTTATATCTCTCACATATAGACAAAGAAGAACCGTACGTATGGGTCATGACTTGATTATTCTATATATATTATTTAAATATTATCAAAATTATATTTGAAGCAGGGACGTGGCAATATCTCATTTGATGGACTATAGGACCCACCAAATAGGTACTTGTCAGATCTATCTACATCAAATGAGGGAATTGAGGAAATGCTAGATGAAAGTTCTACATATAGTACAGCTAAAATAGGGAGATCAACTAGAGGTCAAAAGATTAGAAAAAAATTTGATAAACACATGAAATTTTTCCTTGCTAATTGGGGGTCATGTTCTTATGATGATGAGACCAAAGGTGACATCAAGGTGCCCTTTCGGTACACACACATTGAGAAAGAATGGGTACCCAATGAGCTACCTCCAATCAACACTGATTTTTATGTTAACGAGAGGACATATCGCATTGCTCCATCCTCATTACATGGTTTGGGCCTATTTTCCATGTATGGGATAAAGGTATGTTACAACAAAGTTTTTGAATTGTTCAAGTATGTCAGTTCGTGTTACAATTACAATGATTGGATGCGGATTGTTCAATATAAAAAAAGTATGCGTAGGTATGCACTATCAGCTAATTATATACAATGGAAAGAAAATTATCAAAGTAAAAGATTTGCAATGTACATTAATGGGAGACCAAAAGCAATAGGTAATATTGCAGGTTTTATAAATAGTACACAACCTTCCTCAACTAATAAGCAACCCAATTGCATATTTGAGGCGCGTGAGGGGAATCAAGTTTTTGTATGTGCAATAAAATCAATAAGTGCAGGGGAAGAACTACTAATAGATTACCATTTAAATCGCATAGATACAAACAAAGTTTCTATCATGAGGGTGGTAAGTACTATATACCATTTTATTAATAAGTTTTTTTTTGCTAAGTCTATTGCTTTCAGTTCGCTGAAGTTTTTATATTTAATCTTTGTCACAGGATGATATGGATCCCACACATGATAGAGGCCAGGAGGATGCTCCTCCCACCCATTCTTCAGCAAGGGTAAAGCTCATTGAAATTTTACAAATTAGATAGTTGAAAAATGTTATATTATTACATTATTTTATTTACAGTTTTGGATTTTTTATGATAGTTTTACTGATATTCTTGTCACAATTTGATGTTCAGGATAAGGGAAAAGCACCTGTAGTAAGTACAGAGGCAATAGCTACCCCTTCTGATGATGATATCATAGAAACACCTAATGTAACAATTATGTTCAACAAAAAAATTTAAAAAAATCAATTTAGAAATAATGAAAATTTTGGATGAAGCAAATATTCCAATCAAGGAGACAATGAAGAGGCTATCTAAATTGAGAGTGCAAGCACGTCACTATGAAGTAAGTAGTCATGAATCTTTAGTTATAACAAAAGTTCAATAAAGGTTTATATTTTATACTCTTTTATGTTGTGAAGTAAAATATGTAATGTGTTCTTGTTACAAGAATTTTTGGCAACTGATCTAGAACCTGGTCAAGGACAATGCGGTGAGGCCGGTACTATCAGAGCTTTGGCCACCTCAGGTAAAATAATCCTTTAGTTGACAAGTTACAAGGAATTTTTTCTTTGGAACATTCAAAAACTTCTTAATTTAACTCTTACTTTTATTATTTTAGAATGTCTTTGCTAACAATGTATTGTTCAAGTCATCAAGTGCAAGAGACTCCTCCTAGGAGGTCGATGGATGTCCATTCGAGATTGCCGAGTGCAATGTCGATAACAAGGGGCATGCAAACATTGACGCCTTCACGGTCTACGCCAGCTGGTAAATCCTTGTTTTGCTATATTTGGTTTTGTGTTAATTATGATTTGATAATTTGTACTTTAATCTCGGGTGCATCACATAGTGGATTATTTTTTTGGAGTAGGAGATACACTGGCAGCACCATCTGGTATGCTAGATACAAATCAAAGTACATGTATTGGTGATAATTCACCATCATTTCCTGGATCTACCCGTGTTTCTAGCACGGGAGTTATGCAAACGTCATTGTTGATTGACAATAATGAATTGATGCCTTTAAAATGTCCTAAGCTTCCAGGTACTTTAAATAATTATTTTTTATATTGTAATATGCATTTACCTATTCATAACAAGTTTTGGATTGATTATCCCATGACATTTTTTGCAGGAAATGATACATTTTATAAGAAGCTTTATGACCTCACACTACATATATTCGGGCCCACCATACGTACAAGGTGGAACATCATAAGTGAACTAACTTTATCCCACTATTTTTTTTCATATCATTAATTGGTATACTATTTTTCCTTTCATTCGGGTCTTTTCTTTTACTAGCTATATCTAACAATTTTGTGTTTTTTCTTAAAAGGTGGAACTTGCAAGAAAAAAAATTAAAAGATCAGCTCGTTAAAGAATTAGAGCATGAGTTTGGTAATAATATTTTTGATGAGAAGAAAATTTTAGAAAGAGCTTGCAAACATCTTAAGACTGTGAGGGACTCATATAAAAAGAGTCTCGTCCAAAACCCAAAGTATGAGCGTCCTCCCTTTATTTCAGTGAGGGATTGGAATGAGTTCATTTTGGATGCAAAGGAGAAACGGGATGCTCAAAGAGGAATTACACCAGAAAATGTGAGAAGGTATGCAATAGTATTAACTACTAGTACAATGTAATAATGCACTAATTAGTGATCTTTATATCTATATCATCTAACATATTTCAAACTTTTAATAGGTTGCAGGACACATCAATGGCAACAAAAGCCAAGCTGCAAAAGATTGGGTAGCACAGACTTGGCTCTGGTGGATATTCAAAAATTAAAGCATGAATTGTAAGTAGCAGTAAATGAATTGCAGAGAAAAACTATTTATAAAATGCAAATAATTTTGTTTAATCAAAAAATGCAGGGCTCTAATTTTAATTTAGAGGCCACGGAAGAACACCAAAAAATTGCCTTCAAGGAAGGCTATCAAGCCATGGTTGAACGCCTACGTCAAGCTTCCACTGGCCCAACTAAAGAGTCTCCTACATCATGTGCACAGGTAAATATGCCAAAAAATATATTATAAATTGAATATTTGAGCAACAATCTATTTGATAATAATGTGCATGACATTGCAATGCAGTCTCTTAATCATGACACAGATCATACGCCACATCATGAAGCCCCTAATGTGCATCGTACTATCCATGGAGGTGCTCATTTGCTATTTAAAACTAATTATGTAATTATTAATACAATTTAACATCTTAAATTGAACTTGGTGTAACCTTTTTGTGTATATTTTAGAGGATACAGAATCATGTCATGCTAAACGAGTGCTGGAGGATGTTCAAACTAATCACCATGTAGATCATGTGGCACATTCAGGTAAAGAAAATCTATGTTTTATTCTTTTAAAATAATTTTTTGATTTATAGTTCTTTTACTTAAATAAATACTTGTAATTCACTAATATAAAATGGTGTGAATTTAACTCATGAAGTAGTTGTTATTGCAGTGGACCCCCCTTTGGTGCAGCGGCCTCGTGTTCCTGAACAGATGAGGAGGAGACACACGTTGAAATTAGAATCAGTAGAGGAGGGGAATGAAGAGGACATTGATCTTCCTCTTAGAAATTACATGATTAAAAAAAATAGCAAGAAACCCAAAAAGAAATGATTGTAATTAACATTTTTTGCTAATGAAAGAGCGTTGTCTTAATGGATGTAATTTTGTACTAGTAATGTTGATGAATGATGTGTTAATGAATTCTTCATGAATGTTGTGTGTTAATAAATTTTATGTGTTAATGAATTATTCATGAATGTTGTGTGTTAATGAATTATTCATGAATGTTGTGTGTTAATGAATTTTATGTGTTAATGAATGTTATCATGTGATTATAATGATTGAATGTTATATTTCAAAAATGGATGAATGAATGAATGTTATTAAATGTTAATGGGGAATTTAGAGTGATGTTAGGGGGGGGGGGGAGGGGCCAAATGAGCTTCCACCTTCATGTGTTTGGCCTTGTTTAGTAGAGAATATTAAACTATTCTCAAAACCAATTGAAGCTCAAACTTTAAAGACAAGCTTAGAGTTAATAGTGACAACCAATTAGCAAGTCGAAATGAAGTTCTTCGTTACAGGTACCTTTTTAGTTTTTAAAGCACAATGTCATGTTTTAATATTTTGTAGTTTTTTTCTTAAGTCAAAGTATTCTTTTACTATAAGAACATAATTTATGACCATTTTAGTAACTATTCTAACATTGCTTTATAACAAATCTTGTTTTGGCAAAGATGGCGATAAGTGGTGCTGTCTATTCCTTGGGAGATTGGATTGCATAGGTCTGTATCTCAAAATCATTTGCATGTGGCAGAAATGCATACTTACAACCGTTTCATTCTAAATTTAAAAACATTGGTGACACTCTAGACACAAAATAATGCTCATGATGTTAACTTGACAATGCTATGAAGGCAAACCAATTTTTGAATTTGACCAAACCCAAATGTTCAAATCTAGTCTCCTTGGATTTAGTCTTCATGGTTCTTTGTCTCATTATTACTATCATCCTAGTGAGGTAACACCTTTTCCTTCTTTCTTAGTCTCTTACAGTTCATACTTGTTTAATTTGAATAATTTTTGACTTCCTTGCAAAAAGGGTATGACAAACAAATATGGTTATATAGGCTCTATTTCCTTTACTTGAACTTGATGTTATGATTTATCATTTGACATTTTAATATTTTGATGTTGAACTTGAAGCATATGATGATACAATGGTATGATCATGATGCTATGATTACAATTTTATGGTGTTTTTTTTGTTTATATGATATTATGTGACATTCTAATTTGGATTCATGCTTATAGCCTATATCCATTCATAATGTTTCTCCAAATCATCCCTTTGTTGCTGCATCTTTTCTATCAATTTTGTTGGCAATTTGGCAGAGCTGAGTACATAGATATTGTCATTATGGCAACATATGATCCACATAAAGAGTGCAAAGGTCAGAGAGAAAGTATAGCAAAGCGCATTGCAAATTTGTCTAAGTATGAGATAGTATTTTCACCAGTGTACCCGAGGATACTTTTTGTTTGTGACATTGACTAGAGTAAGTTTAGTGCTTACACACTTGAACATAGACTCTATGATGTCTAATGATGACCCATCTCAGAGTGCAAGTTAGTATGGCATGTACGGAATTAGTTATGATAATTTTACCGAAGACAGTGTTAAGCCAACAGGATAGTTTTGAAGACAGAATTGGTAAAGAGTTAAGGGATTATTTTGTTTATCAAAATAATGTCTTAACAATATAAAGGGATGAAATCTTAGATGTTAACCCTTAGATAAAGATATATGGAAGCTGACCATGTAAAGTTATTAGCCTTAATAACTTGTATATATATTTAATTGTAATTGTAAGAAGAAGAAGAGATATGTGGTAATATTGTAATGATATGATGTGAATGTAAGAGCAGCGAAAAGATATTGATGCAAGTAGCATAAGGTTATGTACCTTAATCCATTTTGTAATCAGTATACATTGTACATTATTTTTTTGGGCAATGGGCTCATCTGGTAATCATATTTTGTATTGACAACTCCTAACAGGGTCGAGGCTTCTAACAAGGCCTATAGTCCCTTAATCAGGACTGATACACTATATGCTTGTAATAGACTCCTAACAGGGTCAATATCCCTAACAAGATACTTTTGATTAGTGGATCTTTGTGGGTACCATCCCCACCAGGGTTTTCCCTTGGCTAGGGTTTCCTCGAGAATATATCATGTGTTATGAGTTCTTTAGTTTTATTGTTATGCATGTTGTTTAGCTTCTTATGTTATGCATGTGTAAAGATAATCTGTTATATCCATAATTGGGCAAAAGATAAAGATTGTAGAATACTGATTCACCCCCCCTCTCAATATTCCCTTTTTCTAACAATTGGTATCAGAGCTTAGTTACTCGAAAAAGAATCATTCAAAGAAAGCCTAGCAGCTTGAGTAAGATCTCTATGGATATGGATCAACTACAAAAGAATCTTGAAGAAGCTCTTGAACAGATTGATATGCTTACTGATGAAAGAGACACTCTGAAAGGGAAATATGATGATGCAAAGAACCTCATTGAGAAATTGAAAAAGAAGTTGGAAGATCTAAAATCTAAAAAGGAATCCGAAATTCTTATTGAAGATTGTGATGACAATTTAGAAAAAGAAAATGTGATCCTTAAGCCTGAACTAAAGATAGAAAAATTGAAATTAATCTTGAAAGATGGAAATAGAAAGAATGAAGAAAATCTAAGATCTGATAATGAAAAGTTGAAGATTGAAAATGAAGAACTAAAATCTGAACTTGGCAATGTAACATCTGAACTTGAGAAAGTCAATTTGCAGTATGCTGAACTTGAGAAATACAAAAAGATTGTGAAAGGCAAATTGACTCAATCCAAGCAATAACTTGAAAGGCTATATTCAAATAGTGAGAAGATCGATGAAAAAGTATCTTTTGGGAAACCATCCTATGATAAGACTAGACTTGGATTTAACATATTCAGAACAAATGTTGAGAACAAGGAACCAGATCTGAAAATATCTGAAAGTCTAGATGAGAAGAAGTCTGATGAGATCAACAAATCAAAAGAATCACCTAAAGGAGAAGAACCACCTAAGCAAGAAGAATCACCCAAAGGTATGCAAAGAGAATTCAAAGGTAGATGTTTTGGTTGTAACACTATTGGTCATATGAAGAGAGATTGCATAGGTAAGAAATTTAAACCTCTTAATGGTTATTGTTATAATTGTCATGGTTTTGGACATAGAGCTATTGAATGTAGAAAACCTAAAGTTATTGAAAATAATAATGGTAGTAGAATGTTTAGGAATACTAACAATGTAGATAAGAGACCTACTGAAGATATGCACAGAAGAAATGGAGCAGTATGTTATAGATGCAACAAGGTTGGACACATTGCTAGAAACTGCAGATCACAAATCAATCAGCAAGGACCAAGATATGGAAACAATGGAACTGTTTGTTAGATATGAAACAAGATTGGACATATAGCAAGATTTTGCAGAATGAACAATGGAGTTTTTTATCCTAACCCTAACCCTAGAAATCATGAAAGAAGAAATGAAGATGCAAGAAATAGTCAGAAAGGTTGCTACAGTAATGCAGATGAAGTGAAGTTTGTTAAAGGCACAGATCAAGGAGACATATTCAACATTGAAGGTAATCAAAAAGGTGAAGTATCAAGTGGTAAGAATGAATCCTTACCTAACCTATTTGGAAGCACTTGATTTATGAAAATTACAGTAGATTAGGAACTTAGAATTAGTGTAGAAGTATATTTATGATGAATTAAGTCTTGTACAGTTAGTGTAAGGTAGTTTATGATGTACTGATGTTATGGTTAAGAGTGCAAAAGAAAATATTATGTTTTGCAAGATCGCAAGAATTTTTAAGTTTTTGTAGGTTAACAGAAATAGCTTTTTGGAAAGAAGCAGCAAAAGAATTGAATGCGATGTCAAACCTAAGTGAGATTGAAGTAATAAAAGGTTATGATCAATTTTATTTTATTATCAAAGTGATTTGAAGTGTTTAGGAGAGCAAAAAGTAGTGATTGGAAGCATTTTGCAATGATTTGGTGAAAGATTTGAGTGTCGAATCTATGCAAGCCCTAGAATCATGAATTTGAGGTATTTTACTTGGAAAATATTTGAATCAATATAAAGAACTAGAAGAAATCATGGATGTATCTTTAATTCATAATGTTAAAAACAAAAATAGACCTAGAATGAAGAGGGAACTAGTAGAACCCTTGGAAGAAGATAACCCTAGTTTAACATTATCATCCGTACCAGATAGAGTTTTGCATCTGGAGAATGTGAGAAGTTATCTTGGATGCAAGCTAGAAACCATCAGTGATAGTGATTTTACCAGTGAATATCAGAAGATTTACAATCAGGATATGACATTGAAACAGGGATATGAACATTTGAAAGACAATGAGATTGTTAAGTATGCATTGCAATATGAATTTGACAATGAAGAAGGCACTAAGATTATTTTGAGCAGAATTCACAATAGAAAGTTTTGGCTAGAGGATAGAGTGATAGGCATTACAGCTGACTTGATTCATGAAGTCACTGGACTATCTAAAATTGGTGCTATTCCTTTAAATGAAAATAATATGAGGAAAATAGTCATGGACAACACAAAATCAACCTATAATGGCAGAGGAATTGTGATTAGCAAGATCAAACAACATGATGTTAGATATTTATGTAAGTACCTAACAACTAAGTTTTGTGCAAATTCTAGAGAAGATGACATGGCAATAGAATGGTACACATAGCCTACTTAATGTGTATTGACAAGGTACCAGTTGATATGTGTGAAATTCTAAGAATACAATTGTTTGAAAACTTGGAGAAGATTAAGAAAACTAAGTATGCACAATTTAGATTTTCATCCTTAATCACATACATGTTTTTCTACCTATTGAGAAAATTTTTGTACACCATTGCAAATGATTGGAATGATGGTCAATCTACTATGGAAAGGATAAATAAAGTATATATGAAACATATTATTGACAAAGTGAATGAGAGTGCTATGTTAGTGATGAAGACATTTCAAAAATTGGTAATCAGCAGATCAAGGATTCCACAGTCTATTGTGGAGAAATATAAAGATGATATATGTTTTATGGTTGACACTGAATTTACCTATATTGAAGCAGTGGAGCCTAGAATTGAGTTCATAGACCCTCTTGGCTATGAGATATCTGAGATAGAAATATAAGAATATGTTGGCAAGTTACTTAAGTGTAAGTTGGACACTCAGTGCAAAAGGTTTGGAACTTTTGAAGAGAATTTCAACTCTGCAAAAGCTATAATTGAGGAGAAGTAGTCTAAGAAGAAAGTTGATAGCACCATAAAGAAAATATTGAAAGATTTAGGATTGACACAACATGAGTTTGAGATAGCAAAGAACACAGTAGCAGTAATTAGAATGAGTGAACAGAAAAAAGTTTTGTCTACCCCACCAATTGCAGTACAGCTGAAAGAACCTCAAGTCAAGGTAAAAGTAGAGGAACCAGAGATGGAACAAGAAAAAAATAGACCTACTAGGTCTACCTCCTCCACTCCTAGCAAGAGAATGAAAGAAATTGCTACTGGACCTGGTAAGAGGCAGAAAGTTTTGGTGCCACCAGTTCCTAGGAAAGTTACAATAATTAAAGATGATGACACTACTTTGGTTAAGAAGAAAGCTTGGAAACCTAAAGTTGAAAAGCTTAATGAGAAGATTATTGAAAATGGAGACTTTACTAGAATGAATAAGTACTACAATCTTTATGATTATTTAGACAGACTTAACTTGGAGAATGCAATTGTAAAGCACATGGTTTTTACAAATAAGAAGTTTGACACTATTCAGGGTCAAATACTTGATGACTTGTCTAACAAACTTGTAAATAGAAAGAAGAGAGCACAAGAAGACACTTCTATTAGAGAGAATCTAGTAAGAAATCTTTGTGATGTGAGAGATCATGCACACCTGAAGTAGATACTGAAGGCCTTAAGAAACCACCTGAGAACCAAAAGGAGAACCATTCTAATTATGGGAAGTAGATATGAAGAAGTTGATTCTGATACAAAGAAGGCAATAATCAAGGTTATGGTAGAAATTGTTGGAGAACCATCAATTGTAGCAGATCAAGCAGGTGAAGCAGAACAAGAGGATATTTCTTTTCCTCTAGCTATTAGCATTGAAGATGAATCAATGAATGTAGAAGGTACAAAGTTCACATTGGATACTGATGACAATGTATTCAAGAATTTAGGAAACATTGTTGACAATTTGGCTTTTGATGAACCTGATACAGAAGCAGAGTAGACATAAACCACTATTGAAGAACCCAAAGAAACAGAGATTCAAGAACCTATTCCTATCAAAGAAGACATCAATCTTACTCCTGAGACTGGAAAGAAGAAGGAAATTGGATCTTTATTTGAGGATTTAGGAAAAGAAGTTGATGATGATGACCAGCTGGAACTGATCACTTCTTTAAATAAGATTATTGGCAAGAACAAAAAAGTGAAGAATCTTGAAGGGAGTCTGAAAGAACTAACTGAGAAGTTATAAGGCATTGTAACTACACAAATTATAGAGGCACACCCTTTGGAGAAAGCTAAAAAGGTAATGAGCACTTTTGATGATGAATTCACTAATCTATCTGATATTGCAAAAGTGAGAGCTCAAGCAGCTTATGAAGCTGAAATGCTTTTGAATATTAGTCAGACTATCAGGAATGATATTAATAGTCTTGATATTTGTATCAAGGACTTTAGAAAGCATTTGGGAATAGGAAAATCTTTGTACATACAGTGTACAAAATCAGAGACCTTAACAGCAAAAGAAGATCAAAAGATAAAGTTGAAAGAAGTAGAAATTCAAAATGAATGTAACCTTCTTTCTAGCCCAATGTGAAGGTATTAGATATTGAGAAGAAATTTAGGAAGCTTTATGATGAAATTAGAGTTTTGCAAGATGAAAGGAATAGAAAAATGAGAAGATTTACTCTTTTGAGAGAGCACACTTCTATGAAGTTATTTGTAATTGAAGAATAGTTGGAAGAATGTCTTTTGGCAAAGGTATCTTTTTAGAAGTTTAACTTTGAAAACCTTCAAGCATGTCAAATAGTAGCTTATGGACTGAGCACTTTACTCAATATGGTAGATTCCATTAAGAAATCATGGGAGAAGGAGATAGAAGCAATGAAAGTTGATTTTTCAGATTGTGTTGCAAGCCTACCGGCTTTGCAATAAGGAACTAAGGTGTAATCTTTTTGTGACACAATTTTGTAGCCCTCCCTAGTTTATTTTGTCATTGTTGTCAAAGGGGGAGAGATATAGAGCAAAAAATTGTTGTATATGATATGGATTGATACTCTTAGGGGGAGTATTGTATTAGAAATTATATTTTGAGGAGTTATAAGGATAGTATATGTATATGTTATACTATGGCCATAATTTTGAGACAATTTTGAGATTTTGAGTTGTACACTTAGCCAATTTTCTCATATGTTGCCACTAATGACAAAGGGGGAGATTGTTGGAAATTTGGCTGAGCTGAGTACATAGATGTTTTCATTATGAAAACATATGATCCACATGAAGAGCACAAAGGTTAAAGAGCAAGTATAGCAGAGCGCATTGCAAATTTGTCTAAGTGTGAGACAACATTTTCACCAGTGTACCTGAGGATAGTTTTTGTTTGCGATGTTGACTGGAGTAAGTTCAATGCTTGTACACTTGAACATAGACTCTATGATGTCTAATGATGACCCATCTCAGAGTGCAAGTTAGTATGGCATGTATGGAATTAGTTATGATAGTTTTACCGAAGACAGTGTTAAGCTGACAGGACAATTTTGAAGACAGAATTGGTAAAGAGTTAAGGGATTATTTTGTTTATCAAAATAATGTCTTAAAAATATAAAGGGATGACATCCTAGATATTAACCCTTAGATAAAGATATATGGAAGTTGACCATGTAAATTTATTAGCCTTAATAACTTGTATATATATGTAATTGTAATTGTAAGAAGAAGAGATATGTGGTAATATTGTAATGATATGATGCGAATGTAAGAGCAGCGAAAAGATATTGATGCAAGAAGCATAAGGCTATGTACCTTAATCCATTTTGTAATCAATATACATTTTACATTACTTGTTTGGGCAGTGGGCTCATCTGGTAATCATATTTTGTATTGACAACTCCTAATAGGGTTGAGGCTTCTAACAAGGCCTATAGTCCCTTAATCAGGACTGATACACTATATG
This sequence comes from Chamaecyparis obtusa, assembly GCA_027943335.1. Classification (NCBI taxonomy): domain Eukaryota; kingdom Viridiplantae; phylum Streptophyta; class Pinopsida; order Cupressales; family Cupressaceae; genus Chamaecyparis; species Chamaecyparis obtusa. The sequence goes on along the minus strand of BSBK01000141.1, from coordinate 1,010,821 downwards.
TTTGTAATAGACTCCTAACAGGGTCAATATCCCTAATAGGATACTTTTGATTAGTGGATCTTTGTGGGTACCATCCCCACTGGGGTTTTCCCTTGGCCAGGGTTTCCTCGAGAACATATCATGTGTTATGAGTTCTTTAGTTTTATTTCTATGCATGTTGTTTAGCTTCTTATGTTATGCATGTGTAAAGATAATCTGTTATATCCATAATTGGTAAAAAGATAAAGATTATAGAATAATAATTCACCCCCCCCTCTCAGTATTCCCTATTTCTAACAAATTTGTTTGCCATCTTCTATTGAGATTATGGAGATAAGTAAGATCAAGGCTCATGAACTTCTAGAGCTTACTTTCTCCATGTGGACCTTGTGTGAGTATACATGCAAAATTTGAAGAAGGATTTAGATGAGCAACTCCAATACCACTAGGATTTGATAGACAATAATGAGGTGCTCTGATGCTATTGACCTGAGGCCAAGTTGTGCTTGAAGGACAACACACTCAAATGAATTCACATTTGTTATAAATAAAAATGAATATCATCTCCCTAAAATCCCCTTTATTTCCCTTTGCATGGGTGAGCTTTGATAGTACAAAAAAGAATTATATTGACCTCAAGTTCACTATTTTAGTGATTTTCATTTTATCTATTCAAGCCATATACACTTTTGGAAGCATCTTGCTTATATTTGAGTCAAGATAGATAATTTTTGTTCACCTATTGAAGCAACTAGGGTTACTCTAATTATTTGATTTGAAGCTACAAGTAGCATATATGCTTCCTATCAATTTTGAAGAAGTGGCAACTGGTATTTTGAAGATTATGAATAATTTGGCTCACTTGAATCTTACTGTTGTACAAAGTATGTTGGTGAGTTATGTACTATTTTGAGTAACTAATCAACTAAAATATTGAATGTTTCTTTACTCTTCTAAAGACATTTATTTATCATCTTGTAGAAATTATCTTCTTTATTATTTGGATTTGATTATTTCATCATCGTTTAACATATTTTAATAGCTATCATCAATTAAATATTATTAGGCTTCCATGTATACTAGTCAATTAAAGGATTCAATATGCATGATTTGAAATAGTTTTGTTTTTTATTATAGTGTAAAGAAACATTCTGATGTAGAGGTGGTGTGTGGTATCCATCTTCATCATATCAAACAGAAAATCCATTCCACTTTGCAATAACTTCTTTACCTCAATGTCCCTCCATGACTTGTCTCCCAAGTGTACCTAGTTCCTCCTAGACACCATATCTTCACCCAAAGCCCCAACCTTTGTTCTAACTTCATGAAACACCTCCATATAGCCTATCTACCATGTTTCATCAACCCATTAAGTCTGGATCACTCATCTTCTATCCAACACACACAATCAGTCCTTGAAGCTAGTAGCCGTCACTAGTCATTAATTTGACTTTTCCTCCAGCTTTCCCCAAACAACTAAGGAAACTAATACATGATTCTGATACCCTTTTGGCCTAATTCTCCACTTTTACAAAGCAACCCCTAACTCCACTTTCTCCCATGACTCCAAATACTGAAATAGTCTTTCTAGAGGTTGAGAAATAATGGATTCCAAACTTACAAGGTTCTACCCTTCACCGAACTCATTTTCCACCAAACCCTTGGTTCTAGGGTCACTAATCTAGGGCATGTTCAACAGGACCTCTAAACTCACTCCCAAATTAAAAAAATAGCACAAACACTTCATAAATGATCCCCCCATACACATTCCATCACCAAATATCCACTTCCATGGATCAAATCACTTTCATAATGACTGGTGTCTCAATCTGGGCTTAGTCTCCATCAGCAAACAACCAACTTTTGTGGTTCTTCCAACAAATCTACACTACACTGCATACAATTCAGTTAGCATAGCTTAGTTAATTTAGTTTCTTTCTTCCGCATTGCATTTCCCATAAGTCTTAAATTATATTTAGTCTATTAGTGTCATTGATTGCCTTAGCTCACCAAAGTGCTAGTGGAAGTGAGGTGGTGTTGGGACGATTCATCTTTGAGATTTCAATCTTGAGGATGGTAAATTCCCTTCTCCACAAGCACAAAAGATAAGACACTACCTCAATGAACAAGCAGCAGACAAGACCTACATATTTAAACCGCATCAACTCACAACAACCGGATTATGAATTAGAAAAAATTTCTTTTAAAGTTGAAATACTCTTAAAGTTGGTGTTGCAACAAGCACTCACCCAACAATGACAAGTCATGGCTTCAATACTCAAATAACTCACCCTTCCAAAGTTATTGTTCAAGGATAGTTCAATATGGTTGACCTGTTGAAATGCTTACTATAACTATCGTGGATTGATGCACAAGTTATCACCAATGAACCAAAGTTTGATTAACCTATAAAACTAATTTGGCAGCTTGTTATAGACATTGCAATGCTAATTGTAATGTATATAAAATAACCCAATTGAATGATTTGATTTCATTTGGAATGATATTGATGTCTCTTTAATATGCTACAAAAGGACATGAATATGAAAGACTACAACTCTTCACTAATCCTTAGTAAATCAAACCACTTAGCAATTAATTATTTAACTCTTGGCAATCACGATTCACACCTTTTATGTTAATTGGTGCTTAATGCATTGTTTCATCATCTTATCTTTTGCATGTGATTAACTCAATAACTTCTCCTTTGATCGGCGATTATGGAGATTTTATGCTTTATGCTTATGTCGATCTTGATTAAGTATATGTATCACTTGATGTTAACTCATAAGCTCATTAATATAACAAGTCACTCTTGTGGAAATATCGATATATGGATTGCAATCTGTTGTTGGAAATATTTGTGATATATTGTTGTTATTAATATCAAGATCATCTACTTGTTATCTCATAACTATTTTGTATTCATGGTTTAGTTGTTTTGATTCGAGTCTTGAACCCATGAACAGAAGAGTAGCACTTATATTTAAGACATAGTTGATCACTTGGTTTTCTAATGTACCGTTCATGTATCAAAGTGGTGTTGTCAATGGTACCATGCTTACTCTTTCACTCTTATCAACAATGGCATACAATCTTTTCTCTTGATATCAAATGATTCATCTTGTTGTTTATTGTGAAGTCTTATAAATAAGATGACTTTCATAGATATGATATTAGTTCAACTTTGATTTCCTTGATGCTATTCTTATTCATATTTTCTGCCAATTACTTACATGGTTCATAAAACATCCTTCAATATTGACTAACTATTTGTAACTATTTAATGCTATGTACAATTGATACTTCTACTTCCTAACTAACTTGAAAGTGTCCCAAGTCTGCGTCACCTAGTCCAAAACACATGTTTTATGCTTGTTTGGTTTCATGGATATGATGGAGACATCACAGTTTAGAAAACTAAACTAAGACCTGAATGCAAACTTTTTGATGCTAATAGGTAAGTCCCAAAATATTAATCAGATTTTGTTTCACTAGATTATATTACAGCTACAACAAAATAGATGCAATCAGGAATACTTCATATTTTTAGACCAGTACTAGTCATTCATTAAAACCATCTAATAATCTAGATAAATAAACAACTAATGTTTGAACTTAAGTTTGTAAATATATGGTTCAAACAAACCTCATCAAATATCAATATCAATAAATTTTAAATGGCTTTGAGAAGCAAGAAACCATGCTAACATTCATGTTGCATTTGACATTGCAATGCTAATTATAGACAACCAATATATTCAACTAAAAGTAGGAATATATTGAAAATGGTGTACCACATTTTTTTTTAAACAAAAGTTTGGATTGATCACAATTTTGACCTTTACATAGTACTATTTTTGACCAAAATGCTATACATTCGACGGTCTATTGGACAAATGAGGGTGGATAATTCAAGGACATAAAGTTTGACATTTTGACCTTCACACCAAGTGACTTCGATGAGGTGATGGTATTATTCTTCCAGTTCCAAGGGATTGTTTCAGTGGATAATTCGATGACTTATCTTGTCAAAATTTTGACTATTATTCACCATGTAGAAAATTTGATGAAAAAAGATCGATGATAGTTTTAGTCGTCTATTCAACCAATTGTTGTAGAAAATTTGACCAATGCTCATCGAAATTTAGGGTAAAATTTACTAGTGGTATGTACTTTGTTGGAACTAATCAAGAAAAGATACCTACTATTAGACAATTCACAAGGATTGTGTATTTCCTCATATACACTTGTGTTGCGAATAGTATGTTCTAAAGGTGGACTTAACCTTCTTTGGGTAGTGAGCCTAGGAAGTGAGCCTACCCTTTTCTTTAACTCCTAACAGGATCTATCCTCTAACAAGGACTATGTACTGTAATGCTTTAATCAGCTCCTAACAGGGCTAGATCTTCTAACAAGGATACTATACTCTTAGTACATCATTATTGGGTGTTAATTCTCACCGGGGTTTTACCTTTAATAGGTTTTCCTTGACAAAAAATATTATTTTATTGTGTTTTCATTCATTTTGTTCATTTGATTTTATATTGTTGCTACTTAAAAGTTTAAAACTTAATATTTTGTCATATAACTGATTCAAACCCCCCCCCCCCCCTCTCAGTTATATTGGTGGACTGTTATTCCTAACAATCATGGGTTCACAACTTGTGGTTTCTATTGATGACTTATTGAAAACCATTGAGCCATGGCTAGGGTATCCATTTTGTGTGGTCTTTTCTTACTTACTAGTTTAAGGAAACCGTGAGCTTGATCCTATTGTTGTTATTGACATTTGATGTTTACTATTCCTTGAAGGCTCATGAGTTATTGAATCACCACTTTCATTCTATTAAGATGCTTACTATTGTGAATTCCTTTAAGGACCCTCGAGCTTGATTCTTTTATTGATTCATTTTGTTGAGGTTTACTGATTCATGGAGCCCGTGTTTGAACTATGGCATCTTTTTTTCACTGTTGATCTTATGGCCCTCATGCTTTCTTGATGATCCTCGGTGTTCATTGATGGAATCATGCCATTGGCCGGTGCTCTATTTTTTATATTTCTTCTATTAGATCATAAATTAATAGACTTACTATTTTGAATTTGAGCTCGGGCATCATGCAATGTTATTATTGTCATTGCATGCTAGTTGCTATTGTGCACCATATATTGTTTTATACACTGTTTATTTCATTGAGATCGTGAGCTTGTCACTTATAATGTATTTGTTATTATTGGATCAATGTTTCCATGTTGTTGAGGCTATAGATGCATTGAATCACCACTACCATTCTATTTTGATAGCATGCTAGCTTGAAGATCTTGTGAGGTTTGAGATGTGAACCATTGTATCACTGTCATCTAGGCTTAATTATCTTGCATACTATTTTATCAAGATGTCCTTTTACTAATCTTGTGTAAACAAAATACCATATTGACTCACATCCCATGAGCTGTTGCTTGATAACACATTTGACATCATACTTTTTTCTCCTTTTTGGTCTTGATTTACTCATTGTATGCGGATTTAACACACTTCATAGATGACTTTGACCTCCGATTTGACCTTGATAATGTCCCCTCCATTGCTTATGCTTGATCATGATTGCCTTGTGTTGATGGGAATGGTGGGTTACTATTGTAGATATATCATTTGGAAATGATGGCATAGCAACACCAGATGGAATAGCAACATCTAGTGTTGTTGTTGCACTATTTGGATGATGCAATCACAACACTAATTCACCAGGTGTTCATAGAGACATAAATGCAGCCACTTACTTCTTCTTTCAATGTTGATCTCCTTTCTTTGCTTCCATGCTTTTTGTCTTTTATATTCTTTCTTCATGGTATGAATGCTCCATGGACATTGCTTCTTAACTGAGCTTACACTTCTTAGACCATTACTCCTTGATTCTGTCAGGGTAGCCAGAAACTCTGTGAGAATAGGGCTTCTGATAACCATGATGGGTTCAATGTAGGGTACTAGGAGGGACTAACACTTGATCATGGGTGCTCTTGGCCTTTGATGTGGTCTTTGTTAAGGAAATTTGAGGTTTTTCCTAACAGAGCCCACATTATAGGGCAACATCATCCATTTGGATTCCAGCACCTATACACTTCTATTGTCCAAGAAATAGAAACCCTTGAGGATGTCCCTCTTTTTAGGGAGGTCCATCCTCTCAATATTTCTATTACCTAGTTGAGGGAAAGCAATAGTGTCAAAGCTTCTTTCGTATTTGCATATGGAACAAACAAGCTAGTAAAAACATGGTATCTTCTTTCCTTTTTGTAACATTTTCCTAAGTTCACATGTTTTGTAGCATAGTTCCTTTTAGAAGTGTATGGCTTGACTATGCACATGCATAATTGTAGATGAGGATCAGTAATAGGGTGCTAGGAATTTCTTAGATCCTTTGAATCTAACCCCATCTTTTCCTTCCTTGCAGGTTCTATATCATACTAGAGCATGTTGGATTCAACCTTGAATCAACACTTCATTACTTCAAGAAATGTCTGGTACCTTCATTATTTATGTTCATCCACTTATGTATGTTTGCATTCATTCATATTCTTCTGAAAGTTGGCTATAATCATATTCTTCTTGTGTCTAATTATTCCAACTATGATCAATTTAATATTGTAAATCTTGACATATAATTCAATATCAACCTATCATATATCCATTCCAAATGATATTTGAAGTATAATTTATTCAGAAATCTAATGACATTATTATCAACATTTTAGATCTAATAAAAATGAATTCTTATGGTGTTACGAAACACTATTGAAACTCCATTTGAATAAACATACATGCCAACCATTTGAAAAAATGTCCATATGAAATCTAGAGCAATACATTAATTTTATAGTGAATTCATGATTTATAATTCAGTTGTAGCAGCTCAATGTGTTCGAACTCAAGAATACCCCTTACTTGGTTTCCTACAAAGCATTTGGTAAAATCTGTCAGAAAATTAAAATTTTGGTTGAAATAAGTGTATACATGAAGGATGAAACACATAGGAATCTATGAGAAGGTGACATGAAAATTGAGTTATTTTTATCATAATAAATTAATCATGGTATGAATCTATAATAACCCTATAGATAATAAAGGCCAAAGGCCACTAAATTGAAGAAGACAAAGAAATAAAGACAAAAGAACAACGATTTATTCAAGAAGATCTGTGTATCAATTCACTTTTTATTAAAATGATGCAGAGATTAGTTGATAAGAAGAAATTAAATTTTTTAAGGTGACATCTTTGTCGAGAATTGATTCGATTAATCATGCGGTGATCCATTAGAAAACAAAGTTTATGTTTATACAAAGTGCTTAACAAGGGAAGTAAAGAGCACTTAGTAAAAGCATGTGACACATCTTTGGGTTGTGACTATTAATGAAAGGAGGCATCTCTAACAAGAATTGCCCTTTTGAGAGTATATGAGATGGATGTGGGGGAGTCGAAGAAAATATATTTATAGTTATAAAACCTAAAGTTAAATTTACAAAGTAATATATCATTTATAAAACCTACCATAACATGTCATTTTTTGTTTGACATTTTTTGTCACAACTAAAGAGTTCTCATGGCAAAAAAATAGAGTGACCATTTGCTATCAAAACTATATGTGTAGATATAAACATTAAGTACAACATGTCCAATTTTTTTTTAGATATACACATTGAGGATCATGTCAGATAATACAAGGTAATTCGATCAAAATAGGGACACAAGATTGTTGTCTAACTTTCAAAGAGAAGGCGATGACAAATGTTATTTTCCATGCAAGAGTTGTAACGGATGAAAGACAAGAAGAATCAAAATAGAAAAGAGACATTATAGGGAGAATGGTCACATTGAAGGGGGGTTTTGTTAGAAATAGGGAATACTGAGAGGGGGGGGTGAATCAGTATTCTACAAAATTTATATTTTGCCCAATTATGGATATAACAGATTATCTTTACACATGCATAACATAAGAGGCTAAACAACATGCATAGCAATAAAACTAAAGAAATCATAACACATTATTTGTTCTCGAGGAAACCCTGGCCAAGGGAAAACCCCGGTGGGGATGGTACCCACAAAGATCGACTAATCAAAAGTATCATGTTAAGGATGTTGACCCTGTTAGGAGTCTATTACAAGCATATAGTGTCTCATTCCTTATTAAGGGACTATAGGCCTTGTTAGAAGCCTCAACCCTGTTAGGAGTTGGCAGTACAAAATGTGATTACTAGATGAGCCCACTGCCTAAAGAAGTAAATATACAATATTCACTGATTACAAAAGTAGGTTAAGGTACATAACCTTATACTTTTTTCATAGATATCTTTTCACTACTCTTTCACTATTGCTATTACATGTACATCATATATCTCACATCATATCACTTCTTGATTATATCCTTCTTACAATTTACAATTACATTTATACAAGTTATTAAGATTAATAACTTTCTAGTTGGCTATCATATTAAAAAATAACTTTATCTAAGGGTTAACATCTAGGATGTCATCCCTTTATATTTTTAAGTCATTATTTTGATATACAAAATAAGCTCTTAACTCTTTATCAATTTTGTCTTCATATTCTATCTTGTTGGCTTAACACTATCTTTAGTAAAACTGTCATAACTTCTTTTGTACATGTCGTACTAACTTGCACTCTAAGATGAGTCTTTAATAGTCACCATAGAGTCTATGTACAAGTGCACAAGCACTGAACTTGCTCCAATCAACATCACAAACAAAAACTATCTTCAGGTTCACTAGTAAAAAGTATTGTCTCAGACAATTTTGCATTGCACTCTGACATACTAGCTCTCTGACCTATGCAATCTTCATGTAGATCATATGTTTCCATAATGACAACATCTATGTAACCAACTCAGCCAAATTGCTAACAATCTCCCCCTTTGTCATTGGTGGCAACATATGAGAAAATTGGCTAAGTCTTACAACTCAAAATCTCAAAATTGTGGCCATAGTATAAAATATATATACTATCCTTATAACTCCCAAAAATCTTATCTCTAGTATAGTAATCCCCCTAAGATTATCAATCCTTATCATTTTCTTATCAATTTTCTACTATATATCTCTCCCCCTTTGACAACAATGACAAAATAAAGGTAAGGAGGGTTACAAAACTGTATTCACAAAAAGTTATACCTTAATTCAATATTGCAAAGCTGGTAGGCTTGCAACACAATCTGCAAAATCTATCTTTATAGCCTCTAACTCTTTCTCCCATGATTTATTAATAGAATCTACCACACTGAGTAGTGCGCATAATCCATAAGATGTTATCTCACATGCTTGGAGATTCTCAAAGCTAAACTTTTGAAAAGATGTCTTAGCTGAAAGACATTCTTCCAATTGCCCTTCAATAATACTTAACTTCATAGAAGTGTGCTCTCTTAAAAGAGTGAATCTTTTCATTTTCCTGTCCTTTTCATCTTGCAAAATTCTTATTTAATCATATATCTTACAAATTTTCTTCTCAATATCAAATACCTTCACATTGGGGCTTGAAAGAAAGTTAGTTTCATTCTGAATTTCTACTTCCTTCATCTTCATCTTCTGATCTTCTTCTACTATCAAGGTCTTTGATTTTGTATACTAAATGTACAAGGATTTTCCTCTTTCTAAATTCTTCCTCAAGTCCTTTATACAGATATCAAGATTTTTGATATCATTCCTGATATTCTGGCTAATGTTCAAAAGTGTTTTGGCTTCTTAGGCTGCTTGAGCTTTCACTTTTTCTATATCAATTAAATTGGTGAACTCACTGTCAAAATTGTTCATCACTTTCTTTGCTTTCTCCAAAGGGTTAGCTTTTGTAATTTGTGTAGTTACAATGCCTTGTAACTTCTCAGTAAGCTCCTTCAGGCATCCTTCAAGACTTTTTACTTTCTTGTTCTTTCCAATGATCTTGTTCAAGGATGTGATCAATTCCATCTGATCATCATCATCTACTTCCTTTCCCAAATTCTCAATCATAGATCCAATATGATTCTTTTTTCCAATCTCAAGAGTAAGATTGATATCTTCTTTGGTGGGAATAGATACTTGTTTTTCTATCACTTTAGGTTCTACAATTGTGGTCTTTGTTTTCTCTTCTCCTTTGGTAGTCTCCTACTCTTCAAAAGCCAAATTTTCAACAATGTTTTCCAGATTCTTCAATACATTATCATCAGTATCCAAGGTGATCTTAGTTCCTTCTACATTCATGACTTCATCTTCAATGTTTAATATGTCTCCTTGATCTATGCTTCTGATAAACTTCACTTCATCTGAATTACTACAGCATCCTTCATGACTATTACTTGCATCTTCATTTCTTCTTGCATGATTTCTAGGGTTAGGATTGGTATGAAAAACTCTATTGTTCATTCTGCAAAACCTTGTTGTGTGTCCAATCTTGTTGCATATCTGACAAACTATTCCATTGTTTCCATATCTTGGTCCAAGTTGATTGATCTATTATCTATAATTTTTAGCAATGTGTCCAACCTTGTTGCATCTATAACATACTACTCCATTTCTTTTGTTCATATCTTCAGTAGGTTTCTTATCTGCATTGTTAGTATTCCTAAACATTCTACTATTATTATTCTCAATAAATTTAGGTTTCCTACATTCAATAGCTCTATGTCCAAAACCATGACAATTATAACAATAACCATTAAGAGGTTTGAATTGCTTACCTGTGCAATCTCTCTTCATATGACCAATAGTATTACAAGAAAAACATCTACCTTTGAATTCTCTTTGCATACCTCTAGATGATTCCTCTTGCTTACGTGATTCTTCTTCCTTAGGTGTATCTTCATATTTGTTAATCTCATCAGATTTCTTCTCATCTATGCTTTTAGATATTTTTAGATCTGGTTCCTTTCTTTCTTCATTTTCTTTAAAAGTGTTGAATCCAAGACCAATCTTATCATAGAGTGGTTTCTAATAATATATTTGTTCATTAATCTTCTCACTAGTTGAATATAGCCTTTCAAGTTGTTGTTTGGATTGAGTCAGTTCACCTTTCACCATTGTATTGTATTTCTCAAGTTCAGCATACTGCAAATTGACTTTCTCAAGTTCAGATGTTACTTTACCAAGTTTAGATTTTAGTCCTTCATTTTCAGTCTTTAGACTTTCATTCTCAGATTTTAGATTTGCTTCATTCTTTCCATTTCCATCTTTCAGACTAAGCTTCAGATTTTCTATCTTTAGTTCATGCTTAAGGATCTCATTTTCTTTTTCTAAGTTGTCATCACAATCTTCAATAAAAACTTCAGATTCCTTTTCAGATTTCAGATCTTCCAACTTGTTTTTCAGTTTCTCAATGAGGTTCTTTGCATCATCATATTTTCTTTTCAGAGTATCTCTTTCATCAGTAAGCATATCAATCTATTCAAGAGCTTCTTCAAGATTCTTTTGTAGTTGATCCATATCCATAGAGATCTTACTCAAGCTGCTAGGCTTTCCTTGAATGATTCTTTTCCGAGTAACTAAGCTCCAATACCAATTGTTAGAAATAGGGAATACTGAGAGGGGGGGGTGAATCAGTATTCTACAAAATTTATATTTTGCCCAATTATGGATATAACAGATTATCTTTACACATGGATAACATAAGAATCTAAACAACATGCATAGCAATAAAACTAAAGAACTCATAACACATTATTTGTTCTCAAGGAAACCCTAGCCAAGGGAAAACCCCGGTGGGGATGGTACCCACAAAGATCCAATAATCAAAAGTATCATGTTAAGGATGTTGACCCTTTTAGGAGTCTATTACAAGCATATAGTGTCTCATGCCTGATTAAGGGACTATAGGCCTTGTTAGAAGCCTCAACCCTGTTAGGAGTTGGCAGTACAAAATGTGATTACTAGATGAGCCCACTGCCCAAACAAGTAATATACAATATTCATTGATTAAAAAAGTAGGTTAAGGTACATAACCTTATACTTCTTGCATTAATATCTCTTCACTACTCTTTCACTATCACTATTACATATACATCATATATCTCGCATCATATCACTTCTTGATTATATCCTTCTTACAATTTACAATTACATTTATACAAGTTATTAAGATTAATAACCTTCCAGTCGGCTATCATATTACAAAATAACTTTATCCAAGGGTTAACATCTAGGATGTCTTCCCTTTATATTTTTAATTCATTATTTTGATAAACAAAATAATCCCTTAACTCTTTATCAATTATGTCTTCATATTCTGTCCTGTCGGCTTAACACTGTCTTTAGTAAAACTATCGTAACTTCTTCCGTACATGCCATACTAACTTGCACTCTAAGATGAGTCTTCAATAGTCACCATAGAGTCTATCTTCAAGTTCACAAGCACTAAACTTACTCCAATCAACATCGCAAACAAAAATTGTCTTCAGGTTCACTGGTAAAAATGCACTGTCTCATACTTAGACAATTTCGCATTGCGCTCTGACATACTAGCTCTCTAACCTATGTGATATTCATGTAGATCATATGTTTCCATAATGACAACATCTATGTAACCAACTCAGCCAAATTTCCAACAATTTTGATTATCATCCATTGGTAAGTTGTTTGTTATATTGTTTTTTGAATTAATATACATATGTACCATGGAAGGAGGTTTGATTATCACATTGAAGGTGGGTTTGATTATTATTATTTTTGTATAGGTCGATCTCCCTGGTGTAGTACATGATATGGACCACCACATCTTAGAGGAACATGGGGGTGTGAATATAGAGGAACATGGAGGTGTGAATATTGAAGCTAAAGATCATGATCCCATGGAAGATGACCATCATGTGCCAAAAAACACATTCGAAGATGATGGTATGAATGCATTGATCATTGACACATTTGGTACTGGTGATGCTAATGATGATGATTATGATTATGATTATGATGAGGATGAAATTAACATCATCCATGATATGCCTCTACTTGAGAAGATGAACATGGCCCTTTACAAAGGTTCCCAGTCTACTCTTCTCTCTGATGTATTGTTGTTGGTTAATTTTAAGGTTATGAATGGTTTATCCAACATAGAAATGTCATGTATGCTAAGGTTTGTCATATATGTCATTATAGTCTATAAAGGGTGAAACATATACCATTAAGATTATTTATATTAATGACTTATATTTTTTGATGTAGATTGATAGGTGAGTTTCTATTACCACTATCAAATGTTCTCCCTCACTTGTACTGAGAATTATGTGCCACTATGAAACATATTGGAATGGAGTATCAAGCAATAGATTTGTGTCCTGAAGATAGTGTTATTTATCATAAAGAACATGAAAATGAAATAGAATGCCCTGAATGTCATACGAGTAGATATCAAGATAATCAAATAACAAAAAATGTTCTTTGTTACATCCCCATTATTCCACATCTGAAATGATTATTCAGGTGTAATAGCTTGGCAGAATTTATTGATTACCATGCACATGGCAGGAGTCAAGATGACATTATTCAAATGACTGCGGATGGTTCATCATTTATGGACATAGAGGAAAAGTGGCTACACTTTAAAGAAGAACCTTAAAATCTCAGGCTTTCTCTGGTAGTAGATGGTGTCAATCCATTTGGAGAGATGAGATCTATTTACTTAGTGTGGCCTATTTTTGTTATCAACAATAACCTTCCTCTATGGATGTCAATAAAGAGGGAGCACATTTGTTGGAATGTGATGTTTTGGAGTATTAGGAACCACTTGAGGTTTTTCATTTATGGAAACACTCATTTTGGAGTGATCACATGTTGTGGAGATTTCCACTGGAGTCACACTCATGAAAATGACTAAGTCCAGAATCTAGATAACAGGGTATAGTGCCACAATTTTGGTTAGCGATGAAGATATATGAGGTATTATGGCCTACAAATTTAACTAGAGGTATTTTGGGATGTACACATGCTTCAATTAAGAGCGCATAATTTTTGGTTATCATATCTGTGAGATATAGTGTTTGAAAGGTATGCAAAGATAATAAAATAGTGTAATAGGGTATATGAACAGTTGCAAAGATTAAGGAAGGTAAATTGAATATGGTAGCATCCTAAGACAATTTAATAAAGTATATTTCTAACTCTTTGGTAATGTAAGAGTGTCGACTCCATAAATAACATTTTCATGAGTTATTATTATGTTTTGCATGATAATTCTAAAGCTGACTCGAAGGCTGATTCTGTATAAGTATGGAGTGTTTTTGTGAAAGTGAAGAATCATGATTATTATGATGATGGAGTAAGTTTTCAAACATAAGAGAAGATATTAGATGTGAGATCAGTAAGAGGCCAAGCTACAATTGCAACTATCTAAGCAAGATAAGTGCTTGTTTTTTTTCCCTTTTTTAGAACTATTTTAAGACAAGTGTTGATTGTAAGAGTAGTGTGCTCACCACCTTTAACCAGGTGTTTTGTATACCCCTAACAGGGTTTTGTATTCCTCTAACAAAGAAATGTACTATTTAACAATCAGCTCCTAATAGGGCTAGATCTCCTAACAGGGATATTATACTTTAGTGTATATTTTTGGGTACCATCCCCATTGGGGTTTTCCCTTGGCCAGGGTTTCCTCGAGAATAAATCATGGTGTCATGAGTAATGTGTTATTCCTATATGTTATTTTTATTTCTACATCACTTTGGATTGTTTATAATTGTTTAAAGTTGAAATCAAAGTTCTGTAATACTGATTCACCCCCCCCCCCCCCCTCTCAATATAACCTAATCCTAACAATTGGTATCAGAGCTATTCACCCTTGGAGAGAAAGTTTAACAACTTAAGGTAGATCAAAATGGATTAGGAATATTTTCAAGAGAACTTTGAAGCTGCACTTGAAGATCTGGATAAGATGAGAGCTGAGAATTGTGAAGTAAAATCAAATTAAGAAGAGCAGAAGGTTTCATGAGGAAACTAAAAGAACAGCTTGGGATTTTAAAGATTTAGAGACAAGACCTTATGGAGAAGTTTAAAGAAGGTTTAGACAGTGATACATCAGACAAAGTAAATATGTTGGAGCAAGAAAAAGAACAAATCAATCTATTGATGATCAAAGAGATTCAGCATGAAAAGGATGAAAGAAACAAAGTTGAAGAGTCGCTAAAAGAAGCTAACATGTAGATAGGACAAATGAAGACTGAACTTGACCAATACAAGGATAAATATAAAGAATTATAAAAATACAATCAGATCATTAAAGGTGAACTCACTCAAGCCAAATTAAACATTGAGAAGTTACACATGAGCAGTGACAAGATTGATGAACAAAGAGCAAGACAAAAACCTAAAGGAGATATGAGTGGATTTAGATTCAATGAAGTTGAAAGTTCAAAAACACAAGAAGAACCAAATGAAGCCAAGAATGAGGAAAGACCTATTCCTGAAGAGAGACCTATCAATGAAGAACCTAGAGATCAATTCAGACCCTTCAGAGGTAGATTTTTTGGATGCAACAAAGTTGGACATATGAAAAGAGATTGCAGAAGTAAAGGTAACTCTAAGCCCTTTACCAGCTACTATTTTAATTTCTATGACTATGGACACAATAAAGAAGATTGTAGAAAACATGATCAGTCTAGGTATAAGCAAGACTATGTGAGAGAAGAATCAATAGCCAAGATTTCATGTCAAAAATGCAATAACTTTTGGCACACAGCAAGGTATTGTAAGCTATAGACTAATCAAGATAGAAGAAGACCACCTATTTGATACAAGTGTAACAATCTAGGTCACATTGAGAAGTTTTGTAGATATAATGGAGATGACAATAGAAGAGGACCAAGAAGATCTAGTGAACCAAAAGTACCACCTCCTATGGTTATAAGGAAGAATGTTGGTGACAATGGTAAAAGCCTAAATGATTACATGAATTAATTTGAGAGTCAATTCAAGAAATTAGAGGATGAGAAGACATGGAAAGTAAAAGTTCTAAATAAGGCACTACTTTAGGGAGAGAAAACTGATGATGTTGTGTCTTCACATGATAATTTCTTTGAGGTATCAACCTAGAAGGCCGCGTGGCCTTATGGGAAGCATTAGATGCAGTGAACAAAAATTATCGAGCCCCTGTATATGTGGAGTAAGCACATGCGAGCTTATTAATGATGTGTACAAACATTGTGGAGTCTTTGGATGAGAGCGCGGCACTTGGAGATTCATCTTCTGTGTTTGTGAGTTTTGTATCAACTAGATGGTATGCAAAGTTGAGCTATCTATGTTTAATGCACACACTTAATTTGTGATGGATAAAAGACTTGAAAAACTTCACTTTTATACCATTTTTTGATCAGTGACTAAGGAAAGTAGAAATGTGAAAGAAGAGCAGTGATCTCACAAAGAGATTTCATGTTCGCATGAAGCAAAGCATTAGATTCAAGCTCATTTAAGGTGTTTAGACCTAATATCTTTGGGAAGGCATGGATGAACTAGTAGTTTATGATATTGTAGACAAACCTAGGTATAAGTTCAAGAGGTATCCATTCAAATCCTATGAGGATGATCTGGAAGGGGCATTTTCACAAACCCTCGTAGGCATCTTGCACATGGAACATATTAGGGCATACATACACTGCAAGTATGAGATTATTGGGGAGGTTAACATCTTCAATGAATTGAACAGTATGATAGAAGTTAATGGATCTCTGGAAGATGAATTTAAGCACCTAAAGGATCAGTCAATCCTTAAGTTAACCCAACTCACAAAATTCACAGAAGTCAAATGGTTTAAGATCATTCTTAGCAGAGTTCATGACCAATTTTTGTGGATAGGTGAAAAACCTATTAAGATATGTGCATAGTTGATTCATGATATCATAGGCCTTGAATATAAAGGAGCCATACCTATAGCAAAAAAGAACATAAAGAAACTACCAGAAACCCTAACACACTCTAAATGGGATAAGAGGGAAATGATAGTAAATGATATTTATTTGCAAGATGTAAGATTGGTAACAATGTTGCTAGGCTACAAGTTTTTTTTGATGGAAAGTTGACTATACTAGTGTATATGACTAAGATTAGTGTTTTCATTATGGCAACAAAGTCATATGGAGTTTTGGTGTCAGCACACTTACTCAAAAGATTAGAATTTGGCTAAGTATGGAAGATGGGATAGTCAATGAAGCACCTGATGAATAGAGCATCAGTGCACGTGTGTATGATCTAGTTTTGGTATGCACTCTTGAAGATAAGTTGTTGATTATGTAATCATGCTAAGTCTAAGAACGCATGATCAGATCAGTTAGTATGAAGAAGTTACAGTGAGTTGAAGTGACACAATCAATGAGCGGCAAAACAAAACAAAGCATGCAGCCGATAGGAAAGATTTTATTCAGCGTGTATAATATTGTTTTGTAAAGGCTATGCACCTATTGTATTTATGTTCTAGACTTGTTAATATCATTGTATGTAAACACACTTGATCCAATTCATTTGGAAGCATTGTCTATAATAGATTATAGGTCAACTTAGTAAATGGTTTTGTTTGCACCTATATATAAGACATGTGCTTTTGTATTAGAGCATGATCTAGATAGAAAAGATGAAATAGAAGAGTTGAAGTATGCAAAGTATGTGTTAAGAGCAGTAAGAATTTTATAGAGCTTTACAAGAGGTTAAAGTATTAGTGCATCAAAGGAATTGATCAGACAAGTAGTTTCATAGTAGCATTTCATGTTAGGAATGAATGCAAAGTATTTTGGTAGTCATTCTGTGGCAGTTGTTGTTGCATTCATGACTTGGATTGTCATTGATGTCAACACAGTGATATTCTGGATATTAGCAGGAAAGTAGGTACAGTTTTGTTTTGCACACATGTTGTATTGTAGATTGCCTTTTGTGCAATTGATGGTATGTTCTTTGGTGTTTTATTAACCTATGGTTAATAGCACAAAAATAAATTCATTCATTTGTGAGAGTTATGAGCATTTTGGTGAAAGCAGTGTTTAGACAGTGTTTCTGTGAAGCGATGTTCAGAAATCAGAGGATATCTCTTAGCTGGGATGGAATCTAATTTTGTGCAGTTAAAGGGATGTTGGAGACTCATTAATTATTATGTGGTTCATAGCACAAACTTTGAGGATATGTTTGGAGAAAGTTACAGTATCTGGAAGCTGACAGTTTTATGTGAATTCTGTGTGTAGCGTGTAGAATTTATTATTTTGTAATTGAGGACCGACTCATTTGTAATTATTTGAGTTTGGTATATAAGAAGGAATTTTTTCCTTTTTGTAATGTGTACTATGAAGATTGAGATGTGAATATATGCATGAAGTGAAGAAAAGAGCTAATTCAGTGATGAAGGAAGACTTGTGAGTACAGAGATCTGGAATTGTGATCTTGTGTAGCAAAGAGTGTAGTTTCGGCACAGTGTGAAGGAGGTAATATATTTCATATTATTCTATTAAATAATTCTAAGATCTTTTGGACAGTGGGTCCAAAGATCTTGCCTTGAAGCTATTTGGGCAGTGGGTCCTTTTGTCTTCCATAAACTCTTAACCGGGTTAGAATCTTTTAACAGGGATTCAAAATCTCCTAATAGGGATTTATATATACTGAATATATTTCATAAGACTCCTAATAGGGTCCATCCTCTAACAAGGAACTTTCATATTAGTGCATCATTTTGTGGGCATCATTCCCACCGAGGTTTACTCTTTTCAAGAGGTTCCCTAGTCAACATATCTTGTGTTATTGTGCAATTGTGTATGATTATCTGTCTATGGTTGATCAGTACATTGATTATATTGTTTAAAGCATTTGAATGGATAAATTATCTGATAACTGATTCACCCCCCCCCCCCTCTTAGTTATCTTGGGGATCTTTACTTTCTAACAATTGGTATCAGAGTAGCAAGTCCTTGAAAGAAAAGTTTAACAACTTAAGGAGATCCATGGTGAATTTCAGAAAAGAAAGCCCTAAGTTTGATGCAGTAAATTTTGACAGCTGGAAAGAAAAGATGAAGACACATCAATTTTGTTTAGGACCAAGTTATTGGTTGATTACAAAGAATGAGAAGACTATCATTGAGGAAGACAATCTAGAGGCGGGAACTAAAGATGAACTAGATCTATTCATGTGTAACATACTTGCAAGAGAAGCACTTTTTTCAGCACTACCAGAGAATGAATATAGTCAAGTAAGATGTTTGAAAACATCTCATGCAATTTGGAAAGCTTTACATTCTACTTTTGACGGTGATGAACATGCAAAGAAGGCTAGATTACATAATTGGATTTGTGCATTTGAAGATATCAAAATGATGGAAGAGGAATCTATTAGAAGCTATATTGGTAGGATGTCTGAACTTGTAACAATAATAAAGTCTTGTGGAGGTGATAAGACAAAGAATGAAGTGATATGGAAAATTCTGAGAACTTTGACACCAGTATTCAAGCAGACAACATAGATGATTGAACAAGTGATACCTTGTACATTGAACTTTTCAAGAAATACTCTTCTTGGAAGATTAGAAATAGCAGAGATGAACTTGAGATTATCAGGAGAGCTACCTAGAATGGAAACAGCATTCAGTGCTCTTAACATTAGACCTACAAGAAGTACTAGTGTGAATGGAGATTATGCCAGCAGTAGCAGATCTAAGGAAGATAAGAAGATTGAAGAAGGTATTGCATTACTTGTAAAAAGAGAACCAGATGGTAAGAAAATCTTTAAATGTTGGACTTGTCAAGAATATGGTCATTTTGCATCTAAATGTCCTAAAATATTTAAGAAGTATAGAAGCAACTTTAAACCTAGGAGATCTAAAGAATGTTATTATGCAAATGATGAAGATCTTGAAGCAAGAATTGAAAAACATTTAAGTGACAGTGATAATGATAACTTTGAGGAAATAGGATTTGTAGCAATTAAAGAAGAAAGTTTTGAATCCGATAAAAGGGAAGAAAAAGCATTAGTTTCACAAGTTGAAAAGAAATCTGATTGGATTATAGATAGTGGTTGTTCACATCATATGACTGGAGATAAAAGAAAGTTTGTTAAGTTAGATAATTATGATGGAGGAATTGTTAGGGTTGGTAACAATGCACCTTGTTTGATTAAGGGTATAGGATCTATTACTCTTGATGGAAAGACTAACACTGATGATATTTACTTTGTTGATGGACTAAGACATAATCTACTAAGTGTTGGACAATTGGCTGATAAGGGTTATCAAGTTTGGTTTTCTGAGAAAACTTGTGTGATAAAAGATAAAGATGGAAATCTAATTGGAAAAGGATCCAGAACTAGAGGTAATGTATTTCAGTTGAATCCCACTGAGATGACATGTTTGATAACTAGGATTGATGACAGTTGGTTATGGCATAAAAGGTTTTGTCATATAAACTTTGATAATATTGTCAAGGTGAGCACTACACTTGCGGTAAGAGATTTACCTAGAATTATGAAACCTACTAACATGATTTGCAAAGAATGTATGATGGCAAAGTAGAAAAGGAGTTCATTTCCCAACAAGAAGTTCACATTGACAGAGAAGCTAGAGATTGTTCATACAAACTTGAGTGGTCCTACAAGAACTAGAGGATTCTATGGAGAAAGGTATTTTATGATTCTTGTTGATGATTTTACAAGAATGATGTGGATTGCATTTTTGAAAGAAAAATCTGAAGCATTTGATAAATTTAAGATCATGAAAAGAAAAATTGAGAATGAATCTGGAATGAAGATTAAGTTTCTAAGATCTGATAGAGGTGGTGAATTTACATCTAGAGAGTTTAACACCTTTTGTGAAATGAATGGTATTAAGAGACAACTTTCAGCCCCTAGAACACTAGAACAAAATGGTATTGCAGAAAGAAGGAACGGGTCAATAACTGAAGCAGCAAGAGCTATGTTGTTTGACAATGATTTGGCTAAGAGTTTTTGGAGAGAAGCAGTGAACATAGCAGTATACACTATGAACAGAGTACAAATCAGAGCAGATACAAACAAGACACCTTATGAATTATGGTTTGGACATACACCCTTAGTTAAGTATTTTAGAATTTTTGGAAGCAAATGTTATATAAAGAGAGATGATGATATAGGAAAGTTTGATCCTAGAAGTGATGAAGGAATATTTCTTGGATATTCTTTAAAAAGTAAAGCATATAGATGTCAAAAGAACTAAGACTATTGTTGAAAGTGCAAATGTAAAATTTGATGAGAAGTTTAAAATTCAGGAAAGAATGCTTGATTATGAATCTGATGGAGAAGCACAACCTCAGCCTAACATTGAAAATGTAGAATTATTTTTTGAAACTAACAATGATTTGCTGACTGAAAGTCATACTGAAGAAAATAGAGAAGAAAATAGAGAAGAAAATAGAGAAGAAAGTAGAGAAGAATCTATAGTCAGAACAAGATCAGTAACTATGACACCTAACAGGTATACTTCAAGACATCACCCTATTGAGAAAGTTATTAGAAGTTTAGATAGAGGAGTTTTGACTTGAAATAAGGTACATTTATGTTTGATTTCTCAAATTGAACCTAAGACTACTAATGAAGCTTGTGAAGATGAACATTGGATTAATGCTATGAAAGAAGAACTAGAGCAGATTGAAAAAAATAAGACATGGGAATTGGTCCCTAGACCTGAAGACAAGAATGTGATTGGAACAAAGTGGGTATTCAGAAACAAGATGAATGAACAAGGAGAAGTGATAATAAACAAAGCAAGATTGGTATGTAAAGGATATTCACAACAAGAAGGAATTGACTATGAAGAAACTTTTGCACCTGTGGCCAGACTTGAAGCAGTGAGAATGTTTCTAGCATATGCAACTTACAAGAAATTTAGAGTGTATCAAATGGATGTGAAGTCAGCATTTTTGAATGGTGAATTGGAAGAAGAAGTCTACATTGAGAAACCTGAAGGTTTTCCTTTGACATAAGAAGGAGATATGGTATGTAAGTTAAAGAAAGCTTTATATGGATTAAAACAAGCACCTAGAACCTGGTATGCAAGATTGGATAAGTATTTATTGAAATTGGGATTTATAAAAGGAACAGCAAATAGTAACTTATACACAAAAGAAATTGAGAATGGTTTGTTGGTTATAGTTATATTTGTTGATGATATTATCTTTGGAGGAGAAGATGAAGCTAGTGACAAATTTTCAGATGAAATGAAGACTGAATTTGAGATGAGCATGATTGGAGAAATGAAATATTTTTTTGGGATTATAGATAACACAAAGCAAGGAAGGTATATTTGTAAGTCAGAATAAGTATTTGAATGACTTATTGAAATGATTTGGAATGGAAGATTCTAAACCTGTTGGAACACCTATGGTAACCAGACATAAGTTATCTAGCAAAGATGAGACACCAGCAGTTGAGCATAAAAAGTACAGATCTATGATTGGAGGATTGCAGTACTTGACACATACAAGACCTGATATAGCACATTCAATGGGGATTGTAGCAATATTTTAAGCAGAACCTAGAGAATCACATTATGCAACAGTAAAGAGGATACTGAGATATCTGAAAGGAACAATGGATTATGGATTATGGTATGAGAATTCTGATGATTTTACTTTATGTGCCTATACTGATGCAGATTGGGGAGGCAGCGTTGATGACAAGAAAAGCACCAATGGTGGAGCCTTTTTTCTTGGAGGAAAATTGGTCTCTTGGCTAAGTAAGAAGTAGAATTGTACTTCATAAAGCACAGCAGAAGCAGAATATGTTGCAGCAGCAAATAATTGTAATCAAATTATTTGGATGAAGTAGATGTTGAAGGATATTGGAATAAAGTTTGATGAGCCTGTTGTTATACATTGTGATAACACCATTACAGTAAGTATGTCAAAAAATCCTATTTTACATTCTAGGACTAAACATATTGAGATCAAGTATCATGTTGTAAGAGAGAAAGTTGCAGAAAAAGAAGTAAGATTGGAGTACATAAGTACAAAGGAGCATATAGCAGATATATTTACAAAGCCTTTACCTAAGGATACATTTGTGTATCTGAGAGGTATGCTTGGGGTTATGCCCCAACCTATTTTTTAGAATTGATGTAGATGATTGCATCTGTCCAGTGGTATATGAGCCCTATCTTTCTTCTGGATTGGATGTTGGAACTTCCTCTATGGGGGAGTTTATGAGCTGAGTCATGAGGACTCTTGTTATTGTATTTTTCTGAAAAGTGTCTTTTGACATTAAGTTGTTGTTGACTTAGTGATGGAATTTATGTCATTGATGTCAATGGGGGAGAGATATACATGAAAAATATTGTGGATTGTATGTGAGAGCTGAATAGGAAAACGAAGCAAGATTTAATTTGATATTTTTGCAATGATGTTGCAGTATTGGATTTTTGGAACATTGGATGTTTTTCATCTATGTTGCCATCAATACCAATGGGGGAGATTGTAAGGAATGAATGCAAAGTATTTTGGCAGTCATTCTGTAGTAGTTGTTGTTGCATTCATGACTTGGATTGTCATTGATGTCAACACAGTGATATTCTGGATATTAGCAAGAAAGTAGGTATAGTTTTGTTTTGTGCACATGTTGTATTGTAGATTGGATTTTGCACAGTTGATGGTATGTTCTTTGGTGTGTTATTAACCTATGGTTAATAGCACAAAAATAAATTCATTCATTTGTGAGAGTTATGAGCATTTTGGTGAAAGTAGTGTTTAGACAGTGTTTCTGTGAAGCGATGTTTAGAAATCGGAGGATATCTCTTAGCTGGGATGGAATCTGATTTTGTGTATTTAAAGGGATGTTGGAGACTCATTAATGATGATGTGTTTTATAGTGAAAACTTCGAGGATATGTTTGGAGAAAGTTACAGTATCTAGAAGTTGACAGTTTTATGTGAATTCTGTGTGTAGCGTGTAGAATTTATTATTTTGTATTTGAGGACCGACTCATTTGTAATTATTTGAGTTTGGTATATAAGAAGGAATTTTTTCCTTGTTCTAATGTGTACTATGAAGATTGAGATGCGAATATATGCATGAAGTGAAGAAAAGAGCTAATTCAGTGATGAAGGAAGACTTATGAGTACAGAGATCTGGAATTGTGATCTTGTGTAGCAAAGAGTGCGGTTTTGGCACAGTGTGAAGGAGGTAATATATTTCATATTATTCTATTGAATAATTCTAAGATCTTTTGGACAGTGGGTTCAAAGATCTTGACTTGAAGCTGTTTGGGAAGTGGGTCCTTCTGTCTTCCATAAACTCTTAACCAGGTTAGAATCTTTTAACAGGGATTCAAAATCTCCTAATAGGGATTTATATGTACTAAATATATTTCATAAGACTCCTAATAGGGTCCATCCTCTAACAAGGAACTTTCATATTAGTGCATCATTTTGTGGGCATCATTCCCACCAAAGTTTACTCTTTTCAAGAGGTTCCCTAGTCAACATATCTTGTGTTATTGTGCAATTGTGTATGATTATCTTTCTATGGTTGATCAATACATTGATTATATTGTTTAAAGTAGTTGAATGGATAAATTATCTGATAACTAATTCACCCCCCCCCCCTCTTAGTTATCTTGGCGATCTTTACTTTCTAACATTTCACCCTTGCAGATATTATGAGTATCTGATATCCATGAGGTTGTAGTCTTCTCTATTGAGAAGTGAGCTCTGGCAGTGAGCCTTCCACCCCTAACAGGGTTTGTTACTTCAAGACTCCTAACAGGGTCCGACCCTTGACAAGGTCATTGTACTAAAGCATTGTAATGATTGCTCCAAATAGGGGAAAGGAACATTAATAGGTTCATAATAAACAAGTACAATTATTAGTGGGTATTAATTCCCACTGAGGTTTTTCCTTTGGCCAAGGTTTCCTTGTAATCATATCTAGTGTTATGTGTTATGGTTGTTTACTTTACATGCTTTGATATTCAGTTCAGCAATTAAGTTATCAAGTTAAGTTTCAAGTATCAAAAATTAATATTATAGAACACTGATTCACACCCCCCCCCCCCCCCTCAGTTTTCCCATTCCTAAAAATTGGTATCAAAGCTTTGGTCCTCTAAAGATAAGTTTAACCACTTGAGGAGATTGTGGATATAGGAGAAGTGAAACATCTGAAGAAGAATATTGAAGCAGCTCTTGAAGATCTTGACAGATCTGAAAAGGAAATAGAAGAACTAAAATTGAAGGTCAATGGTGCATAGGTATTCATCAAGAAACTTAGAAAAGACTTGAAGGATTGTTCAAAAAATGATTTTGAAAAAATGGTCAAAAAGATGAATGAAGAAAACATGTCTCTAAAGGATCAAATTAAAGAGTTGGATGAAAAATTATTCAACAATCATGATGCCTATGAAGAGTAGATCAAAGAGAACAAACAGTTGGATGAAGAACTAAGAGAAGAAAACATGAAAATCTTGGAGTTAGAGAACATCAAGAAAAAGGTGGAATCTGAATTTCCTGAAGCAAAGAATCACATTGACAAATTGCACACAAGTAAGGATCTAATAGAGTCACAGTTGTATGCAGAGAAGATTAAAGGAGATATCACTGGTATTGGATTCATTGAAGCTCAAGTTCAGATTGATGCTATGTGAGATAGAATGAAAACTTCTAAAGAATCTACAAAAGCCAAGAAGACTAAAAATCAGATTGAAGTTATAGAAAAACCATCTAAGGATAAGCGCAAGCCAGTAAACTAAACTTGTTATGCTTGTAACAAGCATGGACACATAGAAAGAGATTGTAAAGAGGTAAGACCTTTCAATGGTTATTGTTATTCATGCAATAAGTTTGGTCATAGAGCTATGAATTGTAGATCAAATCAAATAAGTCAGACTCAGCATAATCAAAGAAATCAACCACAGTAGAATGTTAGAAGTCCTCATAATATTACATGTCGGATATGCAATTATAATGGTCACACAGCTAGACAATGCAGTATGGTAACTCACATCAATGCGTCAAAGAATATAAGGACTCCAATTATTTTTCACACTTGTAACAAGGCTAGACACATCTCAAAGTTTTGCAGATCACAAGTGCAAAGACAAGAAAGACCTAATGAGTCTCAAAAATCAATTTTGGATGAATCTAGAGAAGTTAAGTTTGTGAAAGCTACAGAATATGTGAGCATGATTTGGATAGAAGTAAAGAAATACAATGTTGATGATTATGTATTGGATGCATCTATAATGGATGCACCCTCTACTTCTAGATAAATGACCCTTATGGTCATATGGGGAGCTAGATTAGCTCTAGACCCCTGCATGGCTGGTATACTCACCCTTAGAGTATGCACCTTTGGTTTTAAATATTTTGATACTAGTTGATGTTGTACGCAAGAGCGCATAGCCTGATTGTAAGTAGAAACAAAGATTGGAATTCTCTATTATATTATGTGTTATGGAAGCAAGCATTAATGGCAAAAAGTTGTTTTAAAGTCATCGAAGATCCATTATCCACACATTTTCATTCAAGTTCGAGCCTTTGGAGAGCATAGGAGATTAAAGTAGTTAGTTTTGAAAGATTGCAGTTACTTTCATCAGTGAAAGGAAGTTAAGATTGTTGTGGAACCCTAGTTCGATCATGATGGTAACCCTTTGGAAACCCATTTGAGTGATTGATCAAGTAATGGCCACTCCAATTGTATTTGATGTTGCATAAAGGAAGAGATACATTTTAAAGAAGCATCCCTTTAAGTGAGTCTTAGATGATTTGGAAGGGGTATTCTCTAGGACTTCGATGGGAGTTATGCATGTAGAAGACATATGCGCATATATATACTGCAAGAAGGAACCTATAGGATTGGATAGGATTAGGTCACACCTAGAGTCAATGATGAAACCAGACATGACATTCATAGATGAGTTCACGCACCTTTCAAATCACCCAATTATTGAGTATGCGACTACATATGAGTTCTATGAATCCGAATGGATCAAAATCCTATTGAGAAGAATTCATGATGACCTATTTTGGAAAGGAGAAGTTCCAATTCGCATCACTTTAGATCTCATTTATGAGATGATAGGATTATCCAAGACCGATGCCATTCTTCCCACTGGTAATGATGTCAGGAAACTAGTTGAGCAAGCTTGTAAGTCCTGTAGTGATAAGTGCGGCATGACAATTGAGCCAATAGAGGACATAAAGCTAATGTCTATGATTCTAGGTTATAAGTTCCAGCATGCAAACAGGGTGAATAGTGTGTCTAAAACCACTATTGTAGTAGCTATCAGAATTATAAGGGAAAATGAAGATTTCAAATTGTGTGAAATCTTGCATGCATAGTTGATGGATAACATAAGGGCTATTAAGCATGACAAGAGAAAGATATTCAGGTTTGGGTCACTTATTATCTATATGTACTTCCATATTGTTAGTAAAGTATCAGATCTTTATCTTGATAGAAGTCTACCCACAATGCCACAAATTTCACTCAAGGCATCATCTAAGAGCACCTTGAAGGATTTCATGGACTTAGAAATCAAAATATTCAAAATCAGAATGCAGAGAAGGTATAGGATACCTAAGAGTATTGTGGAAAAGTATAAGGACAACATTTGTTTCATGGTAGAGACAGATATCACATGCATGGAAGAAGTGGAACCTAGAACTAAGTGGATTCATCCACTTGCTTATGAAGTGGAGGAACATATTTTGGAAGCTTATGCACAAGTCCTCTTGTTAGTGCCCAAGGATCCTAATGAGCCAAGATGGTGTACTTATGAGCAGAAGACAAGACAAGTAGATTCAGTCTTGTACAGTGCTACGACCAAGAGAAAAGCATCACTAATCACCTCTGACATACTAAAAATTCATGGTGTTACACAAATAGACCTACATAAAGCTAGGGAAGCCAAGATTGCAATTCAAGTTGAGAGTGCACCCTCTTCAGAAGTAAAAATAGAGAATTTTGATGATCCCAAGGAGAAGAAGAAGAAGATAGAAAACACTCATGTGCCCAGAGATACTATTGATCTAGAGTCCACACCATCTCTTGAGCCAAGTAAGATGCCTAAAAGGAAGAAGTAGACCACCTCAAGCCATCCATCATCAAGATCAACAAGAAGCCAAGGTAGAAAAACTCAAGCACCTCCTGAGGTAGGATTCAGACTGAATCTTGAAGTATTGAGAACAAGAGTTGTAGATGAAGGAAGAATTGATCAAATTTCTAAGTTCTATGATAAATATCATGAGATAGATAAATCTGAGATCCACAGTATGATAATCAAAGACATGATTAAGTTCAAGAAGTTAGTCTTGGAACTTAAGATTGTTATTCCTAATCAAGTATGGAACATACTTGACTCTTTGAAGAGACAAGCCATAGAAGAAGATTTTAGAATAAGGGAAAAGACATTAGATGATAACCTCCCAGTATGTTCAGTTGAAGAAAAAACATTGTTGTTGGATTTGGTGAAGCCTCACCCTAGAACCAAGATGAGAACTCTATAGATTATGAACAAAGAGTATGAGTTGGTTGTGAAGGAGACTAAAAAGGCATTTGAGAAGGTATTTATGGATAAACACATGTATCCATCTTTTGTGCCTACAACCCAAGTACCCTATAAGCAATTAAAAGTAGTTGAGATTCATAAAGCACTGATGACAGGTCCACAGGAGTCTGCACCCATGATTGAAGCTAAGAATAACACTATCATGATTGATAATGTTGAAATATCAATGGCAGCTACATATAAGGACTTAGATAATTTTGAGGAAGTATTAGTAAGCACTGAGGAAGTAGAGACTCTATGCATTGATGAATCTCCTAAGTATCAAGAAGAAGTGCAGATTGAAGACATAATTGGACAAGAAGAGGAAGAAGAGAAGGAAGATGAACATGTAAATGAGAAAGAGGATGAACATAAAGATGAGCCCTCTATTGAATGTTAATATGATTTAGAACAAAAAATAGGGGGGGTGAATCAGTTGTTCTCAGGTCCTGATGTATAAAATAACTTCAAAATTCTTTAAATTAGATCAAGCAACCAAAATAAACTTGGTCATCACTGATTCAATAATAGAAACATATAACACTGCAGTCCACTACCCAGCTATAACTAACTTGTAAAACACAGAAATGTTCAAACCAAAACATTCACACAAGTATTGACACCAGGATTTATAGTGGAAACCCAATATGGGAAAAACCACTTTGTAACATGCTACTATTATTTTCACTCTTCTGAAGTGAGCTTGATTAAAAGCCAACCCTATCAAAGGTTACAATACACACTGTTAGGTGTGACCCGGTTAAAGGATTTTAATCACCCTATTAAAAGTGAGCCTTGTTAGAGGATTTACATACACTCCATTAGAATGCAACCTTGTTCAAAGGATTTAACATATGACTGTTAGGTCAACCTCTGTTAAAAGGATTTTGACTTTTACAATGGTTAGAAAGTAGCAGTATTGATCTGAAAAAAATACAACTCACTTTGAAAATATCAGATCCAATTCCATACATAAATGTTGGTTTATTGACTTTGAAACTTTTCCATTTCCATCTCTGATCTACTCAAAAAATTTCTTCAAGAAATCACCACACTCCTCCTTTAGCATTTTTGCTTATACAGTCAATAAAACTTACTATTTTTCCAGCATCTCCTTCACCCATGCATTCTCATACCTAATGTTTTGGTTCCCTTAATACTTTTCTCTATTAGGTTAACTTATCTTTTGTTGCTTAATCTCCTTCGTAGATCTTAGGGTTAGGTCAGATTCATTAAATCTACCCACTTCATGTTCTTCATCTCCTCTTCTAGAATCATCTCACATCTCATAAAGATTTACAATAAAACATTTTACAAAGCATTAAATGCTTCCATACAATCAATAAATAAAGTCAACACATTTTACATAATCCAAGAATTCAACAATGTCAGCTCCAAATCTGAATTCTCTTCAAATATAAAAATGTTGATGCTCGGTCAATACTGTGATCATCCACTCAATCTTCATGTAAAATGCTTGGTCACTACTAAAACTATTTCCTCAGCATATACTATCTTCGTCGGCAATTAATTGATACTCGGTCAACACTAGATTTTTGCTCGGCATACACTAACTCGGTTGACACTAACATAACTCAGCTTAAACATGATTTCTTCATTTTTGCTTAGTTAAGCCTTTTAGTCCTCAATCTTACTAAGATAAACAATACATTGTCCCATCATTGTACAACATAGTCAAGTACACTTTGCAGTATCAAGATAACTCAACCTTTCCCTAGGTTCTATTGTTACCATCATTTCTTTCCCTTCTCACAATAGATATAGTACTTTCCTAAGTAGCAATAGTCTTACCAGTTAAGGTTTGACATCAATGACAATACAACAATTACTTCAATTGCATTTTCCAACAATCTCCCTCTTTGGCATTGATGGCAACACCATATGATATCACTTGAATAACACATGGATTACCAACCAATCCAACTTATCTGTCCATCAGAGAAAATTTATAATATCCTTAGCTTCATTCTGATTCAAAATCTATAAATCTCACTTCTGTGACTGTCAAAAGTATCTGGATCATCCTCTATCTTGATCTTTCATTTATGTTCATCATCCCTACTCTTTAGTTCATGTGTTATAATATCATTTTAGTTCAATCTCCCTCTTTGACAAAAATGCCAAAGCAGCAACTAAAACTTACATCCAATAGATGTAGATATATCTGTGTAGCTTAGTGTTTCTCCCTCTGTCAACTTGCTTATGACTAATTTATTATCTTTGCTTCTTCTTCACAGCTCTAGGATAGTCCTAAAGTGTGACAATCTTCTGCATCAATTTGTCAATTTTTCTATTGTAGCATATTTGATGCAGTGCTCCTAGCTTGACTAGGTAACCTTAGTAAGGGGAAGGACCCCTAATTGACTTCTCAAGTACTCATGAGCTTCTTTAGGTAAAGCCTTAGTGAATATGTCTGCTAATTGTTCTTTTGTATTCACATATTCCATTCAGACTTCCTTGTCTTGTACCAATTCCCTCAAATAGTGATACTTGATTGCTATATGCTTAATCTTAGTGTGCATCACTGGATTCTTAGAAATATTGATGGCACTTGTGTTGTCATAAAAAATAACAACAGGTTCATTGATTTCTTCTTTCATGCCTATCAACAACTATTTTATCCATATTAAATTTGAACAGTTTACTGTA
The DNA here is from genome assembly GCA_027943335.1 of Chamaecyparis obtusa. Taxonomy (NCBI): domain Eukaryota; kingdom Viridiplantae; phylum Streptophyta; class Pinopsida; order Cupressales; family Cupressaceae; genus Chamaecyparis; species Chamaecyparis obtusa. The sequence continues at coordinate 979,678 of BSBK01000141.1, read as the reverse complement.
GTAGCAACATACTCCGCTTTAGCAGTAGATTGGGAAATGCAATTTTGTTTCTTGCTTGTCCAAGAGACTAATCTCTATCCAAGAAAGAAAGCTCCACCACTAGTGTTCTTTTTGTCATCTACATTTCCTACCCAATCAGCATCAGTGTATACTCTAAGTTCAAATTTGTCATTCTTCTTGTAATATAACCCATAGTCAGCAGTTCCTTTCAAGTATCTCATGATTCTTTTCACCACCATCATGTGTGTTTCCTTAGGATTGGTAGAGAATCTTGCCACAATCCCAACAGCTAGTGCAATATCTGGTCTACTATGTACAGCATACTGCAATTTTCCAATCATTGATCTGTACAAAGTCTGGTTAACTTCTATAGCATCATCATTCTTAGATAACTTTTTTCTAGTAACCATAGGAGTTCCCACTTGTCTAGCATCTTCCATTCCAAAAAAATTTAGTATTTCATTAATATACTTAGACTGTGTAATGAAAATTCCTTTCTTCATCTGATATACTTGTAAACCAACAAAGAATTTGATCTCACCAAACATACTCATTTCAAATTCAGTTTGCATTTCTTTTGAAAAAATTTTACACAATGCATCTTGTCCACCAAAAATAATGTCATCAACAAAAATTTTGGCCAATAGAATACCTTTTCCTTCTTCATCCTTCAAGTACAGATTGCTTGTTTCATTTGTTCTTGAAAATCCAATATGCTCCAGATAGTTATGCAACCTCTCATACCATGCTATGGGAGCTTGTTTCAATCCATACAATGCTTTGTTCAGTTTGCATACCATGTGTCTTCTATTTGGATCAATAAAACCTTCTGGTTGTTCTATGTGGACTTCTTCTTCCAATACACCATTTAAAAATGCAGACTTGACATCAATTTGATATACCTTGAAATCTTTATAAGCAACATATGCAAGCAAAGTTCTTACTCCTTCCAATCTAGCTACAGGGGCAAATGTCTCCCCATAATCTATTCCTTCTTCTTGTGTGTAGCCTTTGCATACTAGCCTAGCTTTGTTCCTAGTGATTTCACCTTTTTCATTCAACTTGTTTCAAAACACCCACTTTGTTCCTATAACATTCTTATCTGTAGGTCTCAGCACCAGAGTCCAGGTTTCATTCTTCTCAATCTGGTCAATCTCTTCATTCATTGCTTGTATCCAGTCTTCATTTTCTAATGCCTCTTTAGTTGTCTTAGGTTCAAACACACATAGTAAGCATGTTGGATCCTTGGTTTTTCTTCTGGTCTGAATTCCAGTGTCTTTATCTCCAATTATTTGTTCAGGCTTGTGATGTCTTCTTACATATTTTGCCAAAACAGGTTCATCATTTTTCTCCTCTATTTCATCAAGTTCCTCAACAAGATTGTCAGATTCAGCCTCTGAATGCTTGGCAACCTCTTCCTGATACTCGGCAGCATTGTCTTGTAGCACGGAATGTTCTTGTTCTCTCTCGGCACTATTTTCCTGATGCTTGGCATTATTTGCCTGAGACTCAGAATCAGGTGCAAGTTTGTTACCTGCCTCTTCTATTTCCTCAATGTACACAAAAGATTTGTAATCTTTTTGTTCTCTTTTGCTATCAACTTCATTTCTTTCTACATACTCATCAATTTTTACATTCACACTTTCCACAATTTTGTTAGTGTTAGAGTTCAAACACTTGTAATCTTTTATTTTTTTGGAGTAGCCTAGGAATATGCCTTCATCACTCTTGGCATCAAACTTTCCATTCCTATTGTCTTTTAATAAGTAACACTTGCTTCCAAAGATTCTAAAGTATTTAACACTCGGTGCATGCCCATACCATAATTCATAGGGTGTCAAATTTGTACCTTTCTTGATCTGTACCCAGTTAAGAGTGTAAATAGATGTACTTATAGCTTATTTCTAGTATTTCTGTGCCACATTCTTTTCAATCAATAATGTCCTTGCACAGTCCAAAATAGATCTGTTCCTTCTTTTTGCTATACCATTCTGTGGAGGTGTCCTTGGTGCAAACATCTATCTTTTGATTCCTCTATCATTGCAAAATAGATTAAATTCATTTGATGTAAATTCTCCACCTCGGTCAGATCTAAGACATTTCAGGTTCCTACCTATCTCCTTCTCAACTTTTGTCAAATACCACTTAAAAAATTTAAAAGCATCATATTTTTCTTTTAGAAACATTACATGCATCATCCTGGTATGATCATCAACAAACAAGATAAAGTATCTAGCTCCATAGTAACTTTGTATACCCATAGGTCCACAAAGGTCAGTATGAACCAAATCTAAAATGTGTTCAGAAGTAAAGGTTTTTCACTTGAAACTTGACTTAGTCATTTTTCCTAACCAGCATTCTTTGCACATCACATTCTCAAGTTTCTTCAATCTAGGTAGCCCTCTTACTTTCTTCTTCTTACTTATCTCTACCAGATTGTCAAAGTTAACATGACATAGCCTCTTATGCCATAACCAAATGTCATCAAGTTGTGCAATCATACATATTTCTTCAGATAGGTCAAGATAGAACAAATTACCTCTAGTATTCTCACCACTTCCAATCAGTTCACCAGTAGCATCAAATATCTTAGCTTTCTTGTGATGAAATTACACTCGGTAGCCAGTTCTGTTGAGCTGAGCAACACTTAGCAAATTATAATTCAATCCTTCAACCCAATAATCATTTTCACAAGAGATTTTATCAGTCAATTTAATCAATCCTTTTCCTCTAACAAGACATGGTGCATCATTACCAAATGTTACACTTTTACCTTTATAATGATGTAAGGTCTCAAACTTACTTTTGTCACCAGTCATGTGATGTGAACAATCACTATCTATAATCCATTTGTCATTCTTTTTCACATAGGAAATCAATTCAATTTTCTCATCCTCATCAGATTCATCTTTCATTACAACATAGACTACCTCAATTTCAAAATCATTACTATCAGTGTCAGTCTCTTCTTTAGCAATGTAACAAGATTTCTTACCTTTTCCTTTGTAGTCTTTATACCTTCAGTATCCTTTTTCATCTCTTCTTTCTTTATGTTTGTTGTTTCTTTCTTCATCTTTATCCTTCCTGTCAGGACATCTAGCAGCTATATGACCGACTTTATTACATGCAAAACATTTAATAGGGAGTTTACCTTTATATTTTCCTTTTCCTCTTCTTAGTCTTCTAGCCATAAGAGCTTCTAGAGCTTCACGATCTTCATCAGTAGTGTCACTATCACTTTCACTTTCACTTTCACTGGTGCATCTTTCTTTTTCTTTCTTCGGCTTATTCAGAACTAACTGTGACTTAAAAGAAGATTCAACATTTCCAATACTACCAACAGTGAAATTTTCATAGTTAGATAGTTCAAAAGTAGTCAGTTTGCCAATCAAACCTTCCAAAGTAAGCACATTTCCAGAGTTACATCTAGATTCCTGAATAGCTGAGATCTTAATAGCATATATAGGACGTAGGGTTCTTAGCACTTTTCCAATTATGGTCTCATCATCAATAGTTCCATTTTCTCCTCTAATAGCATTCACAACTTCTTTTATTCTACCACAATATTGTGCAATGTTTTCATCTTCATTCATTCTCATTTCATCAAACTTACCTCTGAGACTCTCAGCTTTGGCTTTCAGCACATATAGATCACCACCATAGATCTTTGCAAGAGTGTCCCACATATCTTTAGCAGTTGTGCAGTCCTTAATATCCTCAAATTTTGGATAGCTTAGGGCAGATGCAATTTCCAGCATTGCCTAATTATGTTCTTTCTTAGCTCTCATTTCCTCGGTAGTCAAAGGTGCAACAGGTGTGACATAGTCATGCTCAATGTAATATTTTGCAGAATCACCAATACCAACCAAATGCAGCTTCATCAAGCTTTGCCATGTAGGGAAGTTTTCTTTGTTCAGCTTTGGTACCTCCTTCTTATACATCTTGATCATTTGCTTCAAGTCCCTTTAAACTTGTTTTCTATAGACACCAATAAGAAACATAGCTCTGATACCAATTGTTAATATGATTTAGAACAATAGAGAGGGGGGTGAATTAGTTGTTCTTAGGTCCTGATGTATAAAATAAGTTCAAAAACTTTTCTTTAAATCAGATCAAGTAACTAAAACAAACTCAGTCATCACTGATTCAATAATAGAAACATATAACACTGCAGTCCACTACCCAGCTGTAACTAACTTGTAAAACACAAAAATGTTCAAACCAAAACATTCACACAAGTATTGACACCAGGATTTATAGTGGAAACCCAATATGGGAAAAACCACTTTGTAACATGCTACTATTATTTTCACTCTTCTGAAGTGAGCTTGGTTAAAAGCCAACCCTGTCAAAGGTTACAATACACACTGTCAGGTGTGACTCGGTTAAAGGATTTCAATCACCCTGTTAAAAGTGAGCCTTGTTATAGGACTTACATACACTCCATTAGAATGCAACCTTATTCAAAGGATTTAACATATGACTATTAGGTCAACCTCTGTTAAAAGGATTTTGACTTTTACAATGGTTAGAAAGTAGCAGTAGTATTGATCTGAAAAACATACAACTCACTTTGCAAATATCAAATCCAATTCCATACATAAATGTTGGTTTAATGACTTTGAAACTTTTCCATTTCCATCTCTGATCTACTCAAAACTTTTCTTCAAGCAATCACCACACTCCTCCTTCAACCTTTTCACTTATACAGTCAATAAAACTTACTGTTCTTCCAACATCTCCTTCACCCATGCATTCTCATACCTAATGTTTTGGTTCCCTTAATACTTTTCTCTGTTAGGTTAACTTATCTTTTGCCGCTTAATCTCCTTCGTAGATCTTAGGGTTAGGTCAGATTCATTGAATCTACCCACTTCATGTTCTTTGTCTCCTCTTCTAGAATCATCTCCATCTCATAAGGATTTACAATAAAACATTTTACAAAGCATTAAATGCTTCCATACAATCAATAAATAAAGTCAACACATTTTACATAATCCAAGAATTCAACAATGTCGGCTCCAAATCTGAATTCTCTTCAAATATAAAAATGTTGATGCTCGGTCAATACTGTGATCATCCACTCGGTCTTCATGTAAAATGCTCAGTCACTACTAAAACTATTTTCTCGGCATATATTGTCTTTGTCGGCAATTAACTGATACTCGATCAACACTAGATTTTTGCTCGGCATACACTAACTTAGTCGACACTAACATAACTCAGCTTAAACATGTTTTCTTCATTTTTGCTTGGTTAAGCCTTTTAGTCCTCAATCTTACTAAGATAAATAATACATTGTCCCATCATTGTACAACATAATCAAGTACACTTTGTAGTATCAAGATAACTCAACCTTTCCCTATGTGCTATTGTTACCATCCTTTCTTTCCCTTCTCACAATAGATATAGTACTTTCCTAAGTAGCAATGGTCTTACTAGTTAAGGTTTGACATCAATGACAATACAAAAATTGCTTCAATTGTAGTTTCCAACATTGAATTACCAGTGAAGGTAAAGACTAAAGTTATGGGTATTTCACTCCTTTCCCCTAAGCCATCAATGTCATTATTGTCAAGTTTGACCCCTAACACAACCAGTTTAGATTCATGGGGAGAAGAAGACTTGATGAAGATTAGTGTGTTAGCAATGGAGAAAGAAAAGGAGAAACAAGTAATGAGGAATCCATTATTTGTTGAATCAGTAAGCATACTGAATAGCATACTACCTAAGGACAAGAAATTATCAAGTATACATTCAATAGATAATGTCAGCACCATCTTGACATGCTTCAAAGAAAACTTCTCAAGTCTTAAGGAATCATCATCTAAGATTGCAGAAGAGAAATATCTTAAGAAGTGGTTGAATGAATTAACATGTAACTTTGCACTTGACCTCAATTCTCTTAAGGTTGGTCAAGCTATGTTAAAGGAGATATCAGCTAAAGGAAGAGAAATAATTGCTGATTGTATGAATAAAGACAAATTTACATCAAACCTTTCCAAGAAAATTTAGGAAGTTAAATCTATGATGGCAGCTATCATCAAATCGGTGATAGATCCCTCCCAAGATATCAACATGTGTAATAATGTCTTTCAAGGTAAAATAGACAAGATTGAGAAGGCAGAGAAGGAGATAGCAAAGATAAGGGTTAGGCAAGCATAGTTGAGACATGCCCTTGCGCCCTCATTGAATGTACTCAATCAGAATATCAAAGAGATAGACACTACCATTGTAACATATGATCAAGGTCCCTATACATAATTGGAGAAGATGGAGAATCTAACCTATACACTATGTGCCCATCTCCAGACAATAGATGCACTTAAGGCATTTTGGCAGCAAGAGATCCAAAATCTTAAGATTGCATACCCAGATGTACTCACTGTGTAAGTACTTGAAGATCCCATTTTTTAGCACCTTTGTCATTAATTTCAAAGTGGGAGTAGAGTAATATTGAGTAGTATATATGATATAAAAGGGGAGTAGAGTATATAGAAAAAGGGAGATAGAAGAATATATGATGTAAAGAAAAAGATAAGGATATATGCTAGAAATTTTTTTGTAAAGATGTAGTTTAGTAACTTTGCCATATTCCTTTGTTTCCATTAATGAAAAAGGGGAGATTATTGGAAAGTTGACTATACTAGTGTATATGACTAAGATTAGTGTTTTCATTATGGCAGCAAATTCATATAGAGTTTTGGTGCCAGTGCACTTACTCAGAAGATCAGAATTTGGCTAAGTATGGAAGATAGGACAGTCAGTGAAGCACCTGATGAATAGAGCATTAGTGCACATGCGTATGATCAAGTTTTGGTATGTGCTCTTTAAGATAATTTTTTGAGTATGTAATCATACTAATTCTAAGAATGCATGATTAGATAAGTTAGTATGAAGAAGTTACAACAAGTTGAAGTGACATAGTCATTGAACGGCAGAATATAACAGAGCATGCAGATGACAGGAAAGATTTTGTTTAGCATGTATAATATTGTTTTGTAAAAGCTATGCACCTATTTTATTTATGTTTTATACTTGTTAATATCATTTTATGTAAACATGCTTGAGCCAATTCAATTGGAAGCATTGTATGTAATAGATTATAGGTCAACTTAGTAAATAGTTTTGGTTGCGCCTATATATAAGACATGTGCTTTTGTATTAGAGCATGATATGGATAGAGAAGATGAAATAGAATAGCAGAAGTATGAGAAGTATGTGTTAAGAGTAGTAAGAATTTTATAGATATTTACAAGAGGTTAAAGCATCAGCGCATCAAAGGAACTGATCAAAAAAGCAGTGTCATAGCAGCAGTTCACCCTTGTAGATATTGTGAGTATCTAATATCTAGGAGGTTGTAGCATTCTCTATTGAGTAGTGAGCCTTCCACCCCTAAAAGGGTTTTTTACTTCAAGACTCCTAATAGGATCTGACCCTTGACAAGGTCATTTTACTAAAGCATTGTAATGACTGCTCCTAATGGGGAAAAGGAAAATTAATAGGTTCATAATACACAAGTACAATTATTAGTGGGTATTAATTCCCACTAGGGTTTTTCCTTTCGCCAAGGTTTCCCCGTAATCATATATGGTGTTATGTGTTATGGTTGTTTACTTTACATGCTTTGATATTCAGTTCAGCAATTAAGTTATTGAGTTAATTTTCAAGTATAAGAAATTAATATTATAGAAAACTGATTCACCCCCCCCTCCTCTTAGTGTTCCCATTCCTAATAGTTTTACAATAGAAAACCTAATTTTGTATCTGCTCAAGTCATCATGATGGCATAAAGAATGGTAAAAGAGAACAAGAAGTATAATCTTTGTGAAATACTAGCTTAACAGTTTATTGAGAATGTAAAATCTATAAAGAAGGATAAATCTAAGGCATTTAGGTTTGGTTCATTGCTAATTCACATGTACATTCATATCATTCACAACTTTTCGAGCATGCATCCTAGAGCATGGAAAGATAATGAACCCACTGGACTTTAGATCTTAGAATACTATAGAAGATAGAAAAAGAATTGGGTTGATGGAGAATTGTTTGGCATGATCAAGATATTGTAGAGGAAGATGAAAGAAAGGTACAAAATTCCATAAAACTTAGTGGAAAAATATGAGGACACTATATGTTTCATGATTGAAACTGATTGTGTCTACTTTGAGGAAGTTGAGCCAAGAACCAAGTGGTCCTATCCTATGGGATATGAGGTAAGTGCTAAAATCCTAACTATGCAAGTGGAGCATGCATTGGCAGTAGAAAAGGACCCTACCCAAGAAAGATGGGGAACATACAGGGAGAAATATGAAAAATTTAGAGAAGAGAAAGAAAAGGTGACAAGGAAAAGAAAAGTCAACAAGATTTTTGAAGAAATTACTGCTAAGTAGGAATCACAAAGAAGCAATATTTAGATCTGAAAAAAAAAATGGAGGCATCTTCCAGCATTGCCACTAATGCACCCATTCCCTTGGAAACACAAAAGGTAGTAGTTCCTACTAATGACATTGTGGATTTATCAAGCTCTCAAGAGGAAGAAACATAAGAAGTTGTGGCTGCAATTGTTCCTAGAAGATAAACAAGGAAAAGTAAGCAAGATAGTCCCAAAGAAAAAGAGACAGAGGTGAAGAGTTAGAAGAAGGAAGAGAAGGCAGTTGAGAAAGAGGAAGAGAAAATAGTTCAAAAGAATCCACAAACCGTGTGGAAACCCGATATGAAATCACTATAGAAAAGATTTATCAAAGATGGAAATATGTTAACAGTGAATAGACACTATGAAAGATATAACTCTGAGGACCAAGAATTCATTGAAGATACTATTATTGAGCATCTACTTGTCTTTAAGAAGAATTTGTTTGAAATTGAAGGAAGCATTCCCAAATCCCTATATAGCAAATTGGAAATCAGAAAATAGTTGGCACATTCAGAGGATGAAAAAATAAGGAATAAGACAATTGAAGACATGTTACCAGTTGTGTCTTTATAGGAGAGAGAGAGGATCATAAATGCACTAAAACCCCTACTAAGAACAAAGGCCAGACTAGTCAAAATCATGGCTAGGAAGTATGATGAGGTTATTGAGGAAACCCAAAAGGCATTAGACCAAGTTCTAATGTATGACATGCCTAAGAAGGTTTCACCTCCTAAGGCTTCTAAACCTATGTCTTTGGGTTTAGGAGAAATTTCAAAGGCAGTAGATGAAAATGTTCAAGATAGCATACAACCAGATTTCTTTGTTGTTGGTGTGCTTGTGTCCCTTGACACTTTGCAGGATGTAAATGATCCATTTTTGGATAATGTGAAGAGTGCAATGGAGATTGAAGACCTAGAGTAGATAGAAGAAGAAGAATCAGAAGAAAAACAAGAAGAAACAGTACAGGAAAAATAAATTCAACCAAAGGAGAAGAAGGCAGAACAGATAAAATCAAAAAAAGTTACTAAGGCCAGTTTGGACACTTCCCTATTGTTGGAAATTATGTCCAATCCAGTAAGTTCTGATGTGGACAACATGGATGAGGATGATCTAATGAGACTATCATTTATTATTTTTTCTAAATCTAAGGAGAGATCAGTTCATAAAGGAGACAAGAGAGCTAAGGTAATGGTCAGGGTTGTAGAAATAGTGAACAAGATACTTCCCTCACCAGTTATCTTCAAAGACAAAGATGAAGCTGAGAACCTTGGTATAGTATTAGATAGCTTTGATAGTCATTTTGACTCATTGCTAAAGACAGCAAAGGAAAAGGTTGAAAAGAACTTCTTGGAGAAGAAGTTGAGTGAAGTTTGTAAGTCAATTTCATGGGACTTGGATATTCTTAAGGCTACTACTCTTAAGGGAAAGAGTTGTGTAGCACAAGGTAGGAAAATTTATAGGTATTGCATTAACCCCTGCAGACATTTAAAGAACATTGAGGAGATCATAGCCAAAGACGGGGCTACCCTTGACAGTTTTATGGATAGTTGTGAATCATCTTCACAAAATATGGGAGAAATAGATAAGAAAACATCCAGACTATTGGATAAGATAGGTGTACTAGAAACAAAGAAAGGGAGAGTTGCAGATAGATTTGGCTTATTGAGAAGCCTATTGACTCCTAAGCTCACAATGTTGGAGACTCATCTTTTAGAGATGATAAAAGTTGAAGGCTCAATGTCTATATCTACTCTTACTTAGCTTAAGGTAGCAGAGATAGTGTCATATGCACTGAATGAATTAATCCATGTCAGTGAACTATTGATAAATTCATGGATTGAAGAAGTTAAGACCTTGGAAAACTCTTTCCAAGATGTCTTAAATCTAGTGAGTAAGCACTAAACCATTTGTGCTTAAGTTATACAATTTTGAATATACCTTTGCCATTGATGTCAAAGGGAGAGGAAGAAAAAGGAAAAATGAGGAAGAGAAATAAGTATGTAGAGTTATATGTAGAAAAATAAATAAAAAATATGTAGACAAGAAACAAAAAAAAAGAGAAAAGAGAAAAAGAAAAAGAAAGTTGTATTGTAACACTTAGTCATTTTTCTAAGTGTTTCCATCAATGCCAAAGGGAGAGATTGTTGGCATGTGATGTTTTGGAGCACTAGAAATCACTTGAGGGTTTTCATTTATGGAAACACTCATGTTGGAGTGATCGCATGTTGTGGAGATTGCGTCATGAAAATGACTAAGTCTAAAATCAGGATAATAGGGTACAGTGCCACAGTTTTAGTTATCGATGAAGATATATGAGTTATTATGGCTTGTGAAGTTAACTGGGGGTATTTTGGGATATACACATGCTTTAGTTAAGAGTGCATAATTTTTGGTTATCAAATATGTGAGATATAGTGTTCGAAAGGTATGCGAAGATACTAAAATAGTGTAACGGGGTATATGAATAGTTGCGAAGATTAAGGAAGGTAAAGTGAATATGGTAACATTCTAAGACAAGTTAATAAAGTATATTTCTAACTCTTTGGTAATGTAAGAGTGTTGACTCCATAAATAACATTTGCATGAGTTATTGTTATGTTTTTCATGATAATTCTAAAGCCAACTGGAAGGTTGATTCTGTATAAGTATGGAGTGTTTTTGTGAAAGCGAAGTATGGTGATGATTATGATGATGGAGTAATTTTGCAAACATAAGATCAGAGATCAGATGTGAGATCAGTAAGAGGCCAAGCTACAATTGGAACTATCTAAGCACAATAAGTGCTTGTATTGTTCCCCTTTTTTAGAACTATTTTGAGACAAGTGTTGATTGTAAGAGCAGTGTGCTCACCACCTTTAACCAGGTGTTTTGTATACCCCTAACAGGGTTTTTTATTCCACTAACAAGAAAATATACTATATAAAAATTAGCTCCTAATAGGGCTAGATCTCCTAATAGGGATATTATACTTTAGTGCATATTTGTGGGGACCACCCCCACCGATGTTTTCCCTTGGCCAGGGTTTCCTTGAGAACAAATCATGGTTTCATGAGTAATGTGTTATGCTTATATGTTATTTTTATTTCTGCATCACTTTGGATTGTTTATAATTGTTTAAAGTTGGAATCAAAGTTCTGTAATACTGATTCACCCCCCCTCTCAGTATTACCTAATCCTAACAACATTATGTTGGAAATTATCATTCTAGGTATTTTATTATTTTATAGTTATCTACATGTAATTATAAGTCTTGGAGTGAAATGGCCATAATAATTATTTGATGTTGTTGTTAATTCAACTAGGTAAGTACCAAGTGAAAGATATGAATGTATATATTGTGCCTCTTATCAACAAGTTGTTGGTGTTATAGAATTGTTTCACTATGTATGACATCTCTAGACAAATTGGACAAAGATAATTTCAATTCCATGCAATTATTTTGTGAAAAATTCATGATGCTCCAAGGTTGACACATTTCTGTGGTATGTTATGGTAAATTCTAGTTGCATGCGATAATTCTGATTCTAAAAATTAACATATTTAATCCAATTGTATCGTTATCTTGTAGGTCTTAAAATAAAGAGAAAATTTACATGTCCAATGTGTGGTCCAAAGATGAAATCTTGTCATTCCAAAAGTTTAAGAAAGCAAATGTTTGATGAGTATAGGCACTTCCTCCATAAAAATTTGGCAAAATTTGTAGTGACATTCATGATTCCAATCATGCAAGAAAAATATCATTGAATCAGATAGAAATGGAGACCATATTAATGCTAGTGCTCTTCCTTGGTTATTAACAAAGCAAAAAAGTAATGTCATAAAAGAAGTCATAAAAAAAATTTGATTTCATACAAGATTTGCTACGAATATAAGAAATCTCATATCAAAGAAAAGTGATTTTGGGTCAAGGATGAAAACGCATGATTGGCATACCTTCATCAAGGTAAGTCATAGTCTTTTGTATTTACAATATATTTGTGTAATTGCATTCAATTTTCATTGTATGAAATGATCAGTTGATAATTGTTGCAGTATGTGCCACCCCTATTGCTCCCAGAGAACTTCAACAATAATATCAAACAAGTGATATATGATCTTGGAAAATACATGAGGTAAGCAGTGATATTTGTTCAATATATCAAATAATAATATCAAATAAGTAATATATTGTAAAGTTTCATGTTTATATATTTTTGTGTCTTAAATCCCTTGTAGGTGGTTGTCATCTAAAGAAATCCATAAAGAAGATATAAAATATTGGAAGAAAAGAATTTATTGACTAATGTGTGAAATGAAAAAGTGTTTACCTTAAACTTTTTTCAATGCACAAGAACACTACCTCATACACCAAGTTGAGGAGATTGAATTGTGTGGACCTGTACAGGCTAGGTCAATGTAGATGGTTGAGAGACACTTAAAATTTTTGAAGGGTTTAGTATGACAAAAAGCACATCTCAAGGGTTCTATGGTTAAGAAATATATGGTATACTAGATGATGGTGTACATTACTCAATATCTTCCTAATCTTGAAGAAAAGACCCATATAGATTGCATTTGGGATCTCGACTCCATAAAAAAATTCAAAGGGGAGTACTAGGTGGGGAATGGTAGATTTAGGAAACTAAAAGGTAATAAATTATGAGATGTTATTGTAGTTAATTAATTCTTAATCTTCAAAATAAATCTATTGTAAGTCATCTATTTACTTTTGTATAGTTGCTAAAGAGTGGGATGTGATAGATTTGTTTATTGAAAATAATCAAGATTGGATGACGGTATGGATTGAACAATGTCAACATTATGGTCATAGATTAAAATGTTAATATGTGTCTTCATTGGTTATACAAGCTCATCGTAATGGAGATCCCAATGTTACACAAAAGAAAATAGATTTAGCATATGGTTTAAGAGATCACCAGGTACTTATAAATTTTTTAATCAACCGTATATTTTTCAACTTGTGATGCAATAATTTATACATGTTTGATATTATTGTAGGTGAAACACCACAAGGCTATGTTATGCAATGGTTATAAATTTCACATCAAAAAGTTGGATGACAGGAAGAGAACTTGTGATTCTGGGATAAGTGTAGTCTTTCAGGTGACTAATATTTCATCTAGAAATGACTTACATCCTTGAGAGTCACAAAATCAATACTATGGTATTTTGGCTGATATACTTGATTATGACTTTAATTCCTTCAAATTGGTTCTCTTCATCGTGAAATGGTACAAACTATGACTCAATCAAAATGATCCTGATAGAACTATTATTGAACATGACAATAGATTTCTAATTATTAATACAAGGTCGTTTGAGCCAGTTGGGGAAGAGCCCTATGTTCTTCCAAGCCAATGTGAGCAGGTATTTTACTCAGAGGTTCCACATAAACTAGTTTGGTCATTTGTTGTTAGACATGATCCAAGAGGAAGGCCAATAAAGTATAATGCGATGGAAGAAGAAGATATCGAGGAAGAGGAAGAAGTGGAAGATGATGTATATCATGATTACGATTGAGAATTAGTTGAAGAAGAATATGAAGAAGAAGAAGATGATGATGATGTTGCTACTAATCATGATGATGATGATGAGGAGGAGGAGGAGGAGGATGATGATAATGATGTTGATGTTGATGACGATGATGACAATGATGATAGTGGTGGTGATGATGTCATCGACTATGATGATCTTGATGATGAGATGGATGAAGAAGAATATCAATTACATGAATGAAATGTACAATTATGTGTTCAATGCCTATGCTATTCAATATTGAATTCTTGATATATCAATGATTAATATTGAGTTCTTGATAGATCAATGACATAAGACAATTGATTTACATATGCAGAAACCCAAACCCCTTTCACGAGAATCCCACACAGCCTCATGGATTGTTAGGTATAAGTCAATACACCCCATAGAGATTAATGTGTTTTACCATTTATAAAATATATCTCTCATTGCCACTTGTCTCTCTCATTTCATGGAGTGCAGGTACCAACAAATAGGTATTTGTCATATTTTTCTTCCTTGAGCGAGGAAAATGTAGGAATGGAAGAAGAAAGTGAGATATTTAGTATGTCTAAATCAAGGAGATCGACTCGAGGTCAAAAGATCAGAAAGAAATTCAATAAACACATGGAATTTTTCCTTGCTCAAGGGGGGTCGTGTTTTTATGATGATGAAAGAAAAGGTGACTCTGAGGTGCCCTTTAGGTACAAACATCTACACAAACAATTGGTCCTCGATGAACTTCCTTCAATAAACACTTATTTTTGTGTTAGGGAGAGGATATATCACATAGCACTGTCTTCATTACATGGTTTGGGCCTATTTTCTATGGATGGCATAAAGGTCTCTTACAACAAAGTTGTCAAATTGATGGAGTATGTCAGACCTTGTTATGATTACAGTAGTTGGATGCAGATTGTTAGATATAAAAAAAGTATGTGTAGGTATGCACTCACAGAAAATTATATACAACAAAAATTCATTGAACAAAGTAAAATAGTAGCTTTATACGTTGACGGAAGGTCAAAAGAATTAGGGAATATTGTAGGTTTTATAGACAATACACGACCTGTGTCAACTAAAAAGCAACCCAATTACATATTTGAGGCGCGCGAGGGAAATTGTGTATTTGTATGTGTGATCAAATCAATACGTGGAGGCAAAGAGTTGCTTATCGATCACAATTTGAATCACATAGATACAAAAAAAACCCACTATCATGGACAAGGTGGTACGCACTATGCACCATTTAAAATTGTATAAAAATTAAAAAACTATCTCTTCTTTTAATTGAAGCATTCTAATAATTGTCTATTATTCAACGTAACTTAGAATAAGAACATGTGTGTTTTAGAATGTCTCAATGATTTTTTTTAAACACAGGGCTATAGTATGGATCAACAACCACACAATATGCATGGCGATGATAGTTCTCATGGGACTTCTTCTTCCTGATAGGTAAAACTCATTGTTGTTGTACAAATGCACATACAAGAAAAATGTTAATGCGTATTTTTTGTTATATTTTATTCTTTACTACTATTTTGGATTGCTTTTAAATAAAGTGCTAATAATATTGTTCTCACTAACGAGTGTTGATCAGAAAAAGGGAAAGGAAAAAGTAGTCCATGAGGAGCCACAGGATGAGCAAGATCCATTCATTGTTGATTTTTCATCAGATGATCTTGTCATTGCACTGCAAAAGGTCCTCTGTGCACTATGTTGGGACTTCAATTTTTCAAGCATAAATTTTATACTTTTTACGAAATGAGGTATTCACCAATTGATTAAAATTGAGAAAAAATTGCTGCAAAAAATATATCTTAAGTTCTTTTACAAAATTTCCAGAACCTTCATTGAAATCATGAAAGCCCTAGTTTAAAACCATGTTTGAAAAACCCTAAATGTTTTTTCCTTTAAAGAAAACCCTAGGTTGCTTGTCTATTTATCTATTTGAGTGTTACCTTTTACAAGCCACGTTAGTTTTTCTTAATGCATGTATTTAATTTTGTCATTAGGTGGGACATTTTTTCCTAATACTTTCTCTTACCTAGGCTGATGTTTAATTTCCCTAAGTCTAAGTCTTGATGACATTATTAAATTTCGCTAATTCCTAATTGTTTTATCCTACTAAGTTTTTTGTGTTGGATTAAGGCTTTTAATCTCCTTCTGATACAATGGTTGTCGTATGACCACAAACAATCTTTTCATCCATTGTGATCCTGTGACAGCCATTGATCTTACTTACCATGTAGCGCTTCAAACAGGTGGGTCTGCTTCCAGGTGTGCACAAATGTTCATCTTTTATTGGTTGTAGTGAGTGGTGATGTGGATCTTGTTAGGTGGGGCCTTGTTCTTCTTATTTATTTTTTCCTTGATCAGATTTTGATCTTATGGTTCTCGCTTCTTCGCAAAGCCTTTGTGATGTCAAATTCATCCTTTGTGATCTTGTGACCGACTGCCACCTGTCCAATGGGCCTAGTTACTTTTAAGAACTAGTAACTCGCATATGATCGAACGGTTATCATATGTCCACAATCAGAGGATTCATCCTTTGTGATCTTGCCACAGTCATTGATCTTATCTTGAGCCATGATGCACTAATTTATGTCTAATTAGAAAAGGGAAGAATGTTGACCATTAGATGAAGGATCTAATGGTAGCAATATATCCAGGTTGTCAAGTGGGTCCTGGATGCTGCAAGTATAATCTACCGTTGATTTGTTTTGATCAAATGGATTTTGTATGACCGCAAAGATGAGATGAACAATATTTTATTCATTGTGATGCTACGACAACTCGTAGATTGTTCTTTGGTAAAGATCGACGGTCGAAATTTAAAGTTGAAACAAAACTAGTGTGAAAATGTATTTGCTCATTAATTGATGATAGTTCAAATTTTTAGAGAAGTTATGTCTGGATCGTGTGGAGTAAATTGCTAAGATATTTTGTTTCTAATGCTAATATATCATAGATTCATGTATTCTCAGAAATATAAATTTATAGAGTTTGCAGAAGCTTGGGTGAAGAAAATTGCAGAGCTGGTTATTGTCTTCTGAAGATTTTTCTAAGGTTGGTTAATTTCTTGTGAATTTTAACCCCTGCTAGTATCTTTATAATTTTTCTCTAATTCTCTTGCATAATCGTAAAGAGTTATAAACCCTAAAATGGCACCAAGAAGAGAATTGACTAGTAAAGTTGAATATAGTGAGAGGGGTGTGCATGAAGACCTCTTAGAGCAACTTGATCATTCAATGACTAATATAGTTAGGGCTAAGGGTTTAGTACCAAAAGACCCTAGAGTTAAAATAGAAGATGGCCTTTATGACAAAGGGAATTATATGAGAGACACCAAAATTGGCACGATTGGCACAAATGGTACCACTGGCATCACTGGTTTAGGGTTATTCAGAGTAGGGTTCAATCAAAGAAATGCCCTCCCCCCCACTAGTAATATATGGCAGTTTGACCTAGGAAAACTTGTTGTGCCAAATGTTTTCATGGATGCAGATGTTATGATTCAGATAGAAAAACATTATGATCCAATTACTAGGGTAATTAGGGATGCAAAGGGAAACCTATTAATCAGTATTTCAGCTAAAGAAATTAGAAAAAAATTTAGGTTAAGTTAACCTTCTAATGACCTAGAAAA
Organism: Chamaecyparis obtusa; assembly: GCA_027943335.1. Classification (NCBI taxonomy): domain Eukaryota; kingdom Viridiplantae; phylum Streptophyta; class Pinopsida; order Cupressales; family Cupressaceae; genus Chamaecyparis; species Chamaecyparis obtusa. The sequence continues at coordinate 962,093 of BSBK01000141.1, read as the reverse complement.
AATAGACTTTGAGGAATTGAGACAAGTCTATAATGCCCAGAGGGATTATCTCAAGAGTGGTCCTCTGAAGGAATTCTACAATAAAATTGGGGGAATGATCACCATGGGACCAAGTACACAAGAGCCTTTCAAGGTGGATTATTTTAACCTAAGGGTAAAGGGTGTGTATTGGTCACTATGCCAATTTTTGGAGAAGATGTTCAAGAAAGAATGCGAGTACACATAATGTATATGATGATCCAAATCTTTCACCCCTTCCTGGCAGTTACATTTGACTTTTCTCCTTTCATAGCTGATTTAATTCATGAGGGATTAGTAGGAATCCAGAAGAACAAAGTGGACAAACCCTTTTGCTACTATTCTTTCATAATGTACATGTTTCTATACAAAGGCGCAAGTTACTTTGAGAAAGAAATGGACTTGATGAAACAGAAGGATGGTGAGGATATGCCAATACAATTATGGAACCTCAACATAACGTGGGATAGGAGTGAGAATAGTTTTGTTAATTTTGACAGATGTTTTGCATCAAGGCTCAAGGCTTTGTTTTCTCAGGAGAATCCAAGAATCCCAAAGGCCTTAGCTGAACTTGTTAGGCCAAAGCAATTCACTAAGGACCTCAAGATTGTGCACAAATATTGTGTGATTTCATCTTCTATCTAGTGTCCATTTTGATTAGATTGTATGGTTTTAGAGGGACCCCTTTCATATTACCTTATCAAGTACCCCTCAAAATTGGTGCTACAAAATTTCTAAGGCAACTAGGGGAAATACAAAAAAATACTCTCACAGGGAAGGCTAGAGGAACTCTTTTCCCAACTGTCATGGTAGCCCACCAGTTTTTAATCACTAAGGGTGGATGGACTCATATGGATAAAATCTTGCTACCATATCATATGGCTACCTCAATTTCTAAGATAGCAGTTCCTGAGGGTTTTTATAATGAGATGTTTAAGAAGAGGTTTAAATTCCCCTTGATAGATCACATCTTTAATTTCCCTGAAGATATCATTAGGAATATTCCAAACATACAAGAATAGGAGATCAGGAAGGAAAAGTGGCTAGTGTACAAAAAAACACTAGACTTTGTGTAGCATTTTGACAAAGGTTATGATCCCCTAAAAGATGGCACCCCTTTTGGAAAGAAAATAGAAACTCTTATGAGTCACTTTGAGAGTATCATCGAGACCCTAAATGAGAAGAATGAGAAGGTCATGTAAGCTGAGCCAGAAAAGGCTAGGTTAGTGTTAAGCAAGCCTACATTTTCCAAAGTGTTACCCCCGGGAAAATATATGGTACAAAAGAAGACTGGATACAATGTGGTTTTACCAGGACCAAACAGGCGGGAAAAAAAAAAGAGAACAGAGGATATCCCTTCCACCTTAAAGGAAGTAGAAATGCATGACAAAATTGTGGAGATTCTAGACTCACCATAGGATCAACTAGTTGAGGTTGTTCCTGATTCCCCACCTCCATCAAAGAAAAAAAAATTGAAAGAGAGGCCTATACAGGTTGAAGAGGAATACTCTCCCTCCCAATCACCTCTAAACCTTATGGATTATCAATAGGTTGCAAAGCAAGTACAACAATTAGGAGCTCTAGGTTAAATTTTTATGACCTATGAGGAAATAAATGAAGGAGTACCAGAGCCACCAAAGGAGCCTGAATCAAACTTAATAGTGGGAGAAATGGCTGGTACAGAGCTAGACCCCATAATCAAGAAGGCATGTGATGAATTCCTAGCAGATGATGCCTTTGTAAAGGCTAGGGCTTTCATGCATTTTTTGTGGAAATTGTACATAAATTAGTTCCAGGAAATATGTGAGAAGAAGCAAGAGGAAAATCCATAAAAGGACATTAAGGTCATAGAGAGTGAGGTTAGAAAATAAATTACTAAGACATTGATGATGTAGTGGTCTTAGATGATGTTAGAAAATAGACAACACCAATTCATAATACCAAAGAGGAGGCGGAGAAAGCTATCAAGGGAGTCACTTTCATTGATGATCATCAAGCCTTGTTCATGTGGTCCTTGAGAAAGAATAAAAATAACAAAGGAAAATAGATTGCCAAGGGTGAACTTATAGGTAGCCTCCTAGTGAAAAGGGTCAGTGAGACCTCATTAATTGAGGCAATAGGCATAGTAATGGAAACAACCCAGATTACATCAAAGGTGGCAGAGAAGGAAACCAAGGAGAAAGAAGATCTTACACTAAGGCTAGAAACAGTGTTAAAAGCCTATGGGGAAATGAAATAGGGGATGTATGAGAAGGATAAAATAATTGCAGACCTAAAGAAAAGGTTAGATGAATAGGGCCCAATCCAGACACCAAAGTAGTTGCAGATTTCTTCCTCCCATGTTGTTCCTTCTTCTTCAAGTCCTATAATTGAATACCCCCTCTCTCCTTTACCCCCTCCTATGGATGATGAAGACATAATACAGAGAGAGAGGTTGAAATATGAAAAAAGGATAAGGGACACAATTTTGCAATTTATTGCAAATGTAAAGCCAAAATAAATTTATAAGGTTGGTAAGAAATTGTCTAACATCTTGATCTCTTTTAAGGAAGAAATGGCCATTGTAAAACCAATTTTGGATAGGTGGGTTTCCAGAAAAGGTAAGTTAAAGTCATTCTTTTCTTTGATTAAAAATTAGCAGATTGTGGATGTACAACTGACAAATACATATAAGTTTGTTAAAGACCTACTTGAGTTTGAAATCAAGAGGGAAAATTTGAAGAGAAAGGCAGAGGTCCTAAGGGAAAGATACTTCCATGACAGTTTTCAAATGTTTCCCGGTCTTGTTAAAGCAGATGGAGCCATAAGGGACAAGGAGCAATGGTTAGGACAAACTGATGATGAAATATCAGTTAGAATAAACACCATTTTTAATACAAAGAGCAATACTCCTTTTGTACAAATAATTGAAATATTACAAGATGCCAGAATACATTTTACTAATATAAGAAGTGAAGTACATAAGGTAGTTATTGATTGGGACAAATAATTGGTACCCAAAAGAGATGAAGTACTAGCTTTCCACTAGCCAAGTGAGGATGTTTACACATCTTGGGAAGCAATGTACTCTTTGGAGATTACCAAGGAAGAAGAGACATCCACTGAGGCAACAACAGATGGCACTTCTTCAACTCCTTAAAGCAAAGCAAACAGTACAAAGGATATCATATAGTTTAAGTAAGCATGGATGCCACACCTGGCATGAATTGAACTAACTTTGGGAGTTGTTACAAATTTTTGGCACTCAAGTCAATGACCAACTTTGTAAAAATGTAACAAGAAAGTGTTATATTTATCTTCTTTTTCTTATATGTTTGTCACATGTTTGTCTTTTCTAAAAATATCCAAAGCTTGTATGCAATCCTTAAAATCTATAAAAGGATTACTAGGATCAATAGGTAGGGACCGGAACTTGAACATTCTTACTGACAAGTTTCTAAGTCTAGGATACAGTAGACTGTATTAGGTCATTTTCAAGAAATAGAAAATATTAATGGTTTAGCCAATTTTCAGATGGTTTTGCATTTTGAAGCATTATGTATACATATAGATGATATAGAAATTTGAATAAAAATCCAGAGTTTATATCTCTCCTCTGTGTACTTTTCTTTGAATTATGAGTTGTCAGATTCATTGCATGGATTATTTTCTATGCATGTGTTGATATTTTTCAGTTTTGATCTAAGATCAAATTAAATAAGCTTTGAATATAACACTAATTCTCTGAGGTTTTCATAAGGATATAAATAAGTAGTGTGAATTTAGGAGTCCTTTGATCAAAATCACCACAGGGTGATAATATTTTCTAACGATAAAAATTACCAAATTTCAATATATTTGTCTATATATCTCATTATGCAATGAAGATGTCACCCAATGGATAAGGCACTGACCAACAGTGGAGCTAATAATCAGTACCTGATAAGGTTTTATTCTATTCCTAAAATTTTATATAAATCTGTTGAAGTTTTGAAGTTTTGTGACTTACAAGTTATCTTGCATAATGGTAATGGAGAATCAATAAATGAATGGTTATCATTTAGTATTTTCTTATCATTTATCTATTGTTCTTAAAATCCAGTATGTCATTTATTGAAGTAAGGCTTGTTTTTACTAGATTAGGAGTACCCTCCTTGGTTTTGTAGAGCCAAAAGTGCAGAGGGCATTCTTGTCCCTACAGTTGGTCCAATCATCTTAGAGCATATATTTGGATCTAACCCATCCTTAAAACTATAGATGTATTGGTTTCTTTTGAAAGCATAAAGTCCATTTTGAGGAACCAACACACTATCAAGAGAGTTAACTCAATTGGAAAATATTCAACATGAGACTCCTCAAATACAAATGAGAGAGGATGATTTGATTCACCGTGTTCAGACTTATACAATAAGTATTAATGTAGTTTTTAATTATAACAAAAGTTCAATAATGGTTTTTATAGTATACTCTTTTATTTATGTCATTAACTAAAATACATATGTGTTATTTTTACAGAGGATGCAAAAAACATTAAAGGGTCATGCCCTAGATGCAGATAGTTTTTGTGGTTCAAGTACATCGCATGTTCTATCATCCACTTGTGTTTTTCTCAAACAATTTTTTTTTAATAGCTCTAACAATCTTGTCCATGGTTGTCCATATTTTTTTATGCTCTAACAATCTTATTTTTCAGCACCTACTATTGATCCTATGTTGAGTACATCACTTTCTACGAGGATTAGAACAACAGAGGTACTATCACCTATAATGTCGGCAACACATAGCATGGCCACAGATGCGATAGCAACGCCTATTGGTAAGTAGATTCCTCTTTTTCTCTCTCATTTATCATGTGTTTATTTCACTTGAACTATTCTTTCTTAGGGGGCATTTTGTAATATTGGATTCATTTTATGTAGAAGGTGATGAGGAAATTCCTGGATGTACTCATGTTATATGTACAGGAACAATAGAGAATTGTGATCAATTGCTCGTGAGCATTGAAGATGGACTTCCCTTGAGAGTAGCTCAGCTTCCAAGTACTTTAAAGATTGATCATTTCTTTTACTATACAATCTTATACTCATAATGTAATTCACTAACCCCCTGTGCAATCCCTTACAATAACTAATAATCTCGTTATTATTTTGCAGGGAATAATCTATTTTATGAAAAAAATAATGATGAATGTTTGTGCATTTTCAGGCCGATCATACGCACATGGTATCATATTTTGATTTCATTGCTAGATCATATTTCCTTTCATCCCTTTCTTCAAGTATATTAAAAAGTAGCTTCACTTCATTTATGAATCTAACAGATTTATTTTCTTAAAAGGTGGCAATTATAAGATAAAGAGTTAAAGGATAAACTCATTGACTCTAAGACAAAACTTTTTGGACCCAATGTCATTCAAAGACTTAGGCTCCTTGACAAAGTGGGCCAAGATTTCAACTATATTAGGGACAACTACATGTCCCAAATAGAATGCAACCCTTATTAAGAGTGGCCCCCCTATGTTCCTATTAATGAGTGGGAGAATCTTTAAAAGGATGCACTTGAGAGAAGCACAAGACATGGTGGATAAATACTATCACCTGAGGAAAGAAGGTACATGATAATCTTAATAATGAAATTATGTACTATTTACTCTTTGCACTTATGTGATCTAACATATTTTAAACATTGCATAGGTTTCTTGACACATTAAAGGCAATAGAAGCAAGAAAACAAAAGCATGGGCAACACAAGCTCGGCTCAGCTCGGCTCGGGTGGATATTCAAAACTTGTTTCACGAGTTGTAAGTATTAGTAAATGAAAACCCATATGCAAATATTTATAAATTGCAATCAATTTAGTTTTTATAAAATTCACTACAATTAAAATTCATGATACCAAGCAAAAATGTAGGCCTTGGAATTCAAAAAAAATTACAGAAGAGGACAAGAAAATAGGCTACAAACAAGGCTATACAGTCGTGGCTAAATGATTTCAATCAATGAGTGTGCAAGGTTCTTCTGGTGGATCTGTCGATTAGGTAAATAAGCCAATTGATTTTTATTTCAAGTTGAATACTTTACCAATTACTATATTTGATGTTAAGTTCTAACATAAGTTGAATATATTTGTTTTAAGTAAGGAAAAAATGATTATATATTTGTTTAAAACTTTAAAGTGAATATATTTATATGTATTAAATTGAATGATTAACATTTCTCAGTATTTGTCTTGTATTTATATGTTTATATTGTCGATAACTGCACTAATTATTTACATTAGAATGTAGCCTGTTGATCCTAATACACCGTCTGAGCATGACGGAGACGTCGATTTGAATGTGCATTTTAGTACTCAAGGTATACATTTTCTATTCAAATTTTGATTATTGAATTATTAATACAAGTAAACATTTTAAATTGAATTAGGCGTAGTAATAAAAATTTAATTATAATGTGTTGGGATTAATATAACATTTTGTATTGCAGTTGCAAGGTATGTAGAGGTTGTTCCTGATGAGCGTGTTGAAGTTCAAGTCACCAAGCAAGATGATGTGGTTGGACAAGGTAAAGAGTGTTACATTTATGTTTTTTAAAGCACTAAAATGCTTGTAACAATAATGATAATATGTTTTTAAATTAACCCCAATTATGATAATATGTTTTTAATTTAACCCTTTTATTTGTTATTGCAGAGGACCCGCCTTTGCAAAGGATGGTGAGATCACGTGCACAGGCAAGAAGAAAGGACAATGACGACATGCATATGCCTCTACAACAATTTAGGGAAGTAGAAAAAAAAAAGTCAAAAAAGAAATGATTCTCATTTGTGCAACTTATTTGATAATGACTAATGTTTATGTCTCGATGTTTTAATCTGATGTGTTAATGAATGTTATGATGTGTTAATGAGTGTTAATGAGTCTTATGAATGCTAATGAATGTGCATTAATGAATATTAATTAATCTTATGTGTTAATGAATGTTGTTTGGAAATGATTTGATATTATAGTTTTTGAGTTATTAATCATTTCCATGAAAAGTTTTATGGTTTTTGTGAAGATTTGATCAAGGAAATTCATTAGTTTGTTGATTGGAAAATTGGTGTATGCAATCAGAAATTTGCTTTGAAGACACCATGAATGAATAGGGCCTCCTCACTTACTATGGTTAGTGTGACTGTGGGGAGAGTCTATAATATGTACCATATGTTTCCATACATGTTTGTGTGTAGGGATGGACAAGGGATTGAAGAAATGGATCAGACATTGTTGAAGAATGTTGATTGAGGGATGTTGATTGGTTGTGTGATTAGAGAATACTTTGCATGATTACATTCCCCAAATCATTACTGACAAAATTTTGAACATATCTAAATGGAATACTTTGGGCCTGACATACTTAAATGGAATACACCAAGAAGTACCAAATGATGAATGCTCAATTATTGTAATGGAAAAGCATCAAAACCGTCCATTTCTAGAACTTGATTTTCTAGTCTTAATGACTTTTCTATAGTCCTAATGATTTTTATTATTTCTTTTCATTTGTCCCTTTTTTATTTCCTCTGTCTATGCATTGAATTTGACTTTTCCCATGTCTGAGTTTGTGCCAATTATGGAGTTCACCTTCTTTTGATGGTATATTTAATTCACTCTATGTAGAATACTATTTTGTTCAATGTTTTATTTCAGCTTGATATTTCATTCATTTTTCATATACACAGAGAAATGGATAGTTCTGAGACAAGTTTCTATGGCTATGATAAATTTCCCTCTGTGTTGACAAAATTAGAGTTGACAAAATGGTTGTTCAGTGATTGTATCTTCCATTAGAGCCACTTCATATGCACAGGTGATGAACATGCAGATTTTCCTAAGCAATACTAGGAGCTGACCCAACAACACATGTAATATTGTGAAAATCATCACAAGCCCATTTGTTGTTGGATCTAGTTCCCAAAAAAATTTGGTCAAATCTGCATGTTTTTCACCTGTTCATATACCAAATGATGAATGCTCAATTGTTGTAATGGAAAAGCATCAAAACCGTCCATTCTAGAACTTGATTTTCTATAGCCTTAATGATTTTTCTATAGTCCTTAGGATTTTTCTTATTTCTTGTCTTTTATCCCTTTTTTATTTCCTATGTCTGTGCTTGGTGACAGGATTTTGAACATTGTTCACAAAGTGTGTTTCTTTTTTTGATTATTTGATTGATCCTCTCACCTTTCCTTACTTTGTAAATTTCATTGTCCCAATCAAGTTTGACAGTGTTTTTATTAGGTTTCATGTTTTCGATTGTGGGGTTCCGCATGTTAGAATAACTAAGAGGGGGGTGAATTAGTTAGATCAGTTATCCTATAGTCCCAAATACAAAGATGTACCATACAAAACAATTTTAACAAATTATGCAGCTCGATAACATAAAATATCAATATATCTATCTAGTTTACCGATTACCAGTAATTATCCAACTGTGATTACCAACTAAATCAACTATGTTGTCAAGTTGACTATACTGAGGTATATGACTAGATATAGTATTTTCATTATGGCAAAAAATTCATATAGCATTTTGGAGTCAGCGCACTTGATGTAAAGATCAAAATTCGGTTAAGTGTTGAAGACTAGACAGTGTACAGAGTTCCTGCAACTCAGAGCCTCAGCGCACATGTGTATGGATGAATTATGGTATGCACCCTAGAATTTAAGTTGGTTAGACTATATTCTTGCTTAGTCTATGAGTGCATGATTAGATGTGCAAGGATGATAAAGTTACAGTCAGTTGAAGTTGCATAGCCAATGTGTGGCAATAGAGAATAGAGCATGGAGCCGACAGTCAGTATTTTGGTTTGTGATTGTAATGTAATATTGTAAAGGCTATTCGCCCATTGTATTTGGTTGCCGACATGTTTTTATGTATAATTGTAAGCACGCTTAAGCCAAATCATTTGGAAGTGTTGTTTGTAATTAGTTATAGGGCCGACCTAATTGTGTATTTTGTATGAGCATATAAATATAAGGTGTGCCCATTGTATTTGGTATGGAAGTTGATAGAGAGTTGTAATAAGAAGAGAAGATGTGTGTGAAGATACTAAAAGATTTATTAGAGCTTTGCTAGAGGTCAAAGCATCAGCGCATAAAAGGAACTGATCTGACAAGCAGTGTCACCATGACAGTTCATCTTGCAGATATAGTGTGTATATGAGATTAGAAGGTTGTAGCCTTCACCACTTGAGCAGTGAGCTCTTGGATAGTGCATCCTCTCCCCTAACAGGGATGATTGTAAAAGACTCCTAATAAGGTCTGACCCTTAACAAGGTCTACTGTACTTAAAGCATTGTAAAGCTACTCCTAACAGGGTAAAGGATCTTCTAACAAGGATCACAAAACACTAGTGCAGAATATTAGTGGGTGTCAATTCCCACTGGGGTTTTTACCTATTTAGGTTTCTTCGTAATCATATTGATGTCATGTGTTGATTTCATGTTTCATGTTTATGTGAATGTTTATTTTAGTACTTAAGCATTTAAGTTCATAATAAAGATTAAAGTGAAAGTTAAAATATAGTGAACACTGATTCACCCCCCCCCCCCCCCCCTCTTAGTGTTCCCATTCCTAACAATTGCTATCAGAGCTCTAGTCCTCAGCATAAAAGTTTAACCACTTGAGGAGATCATGGACAAAACTAAAAAGAAACATTTGAAAAGAAATCTTGAAGCTTCTCTTGAAGACCTAGACAAGTCAGAAAGAGAATCTGAAGAACTAAAGGATAAACTCAGTGATGCTCAATTAGTCATCAAAAAGTTAAGGAAAGATTTGAAAGAATGCTCTACTAGTGTTCTAGGGACAATGGTCAAGAAGCTAAATGAAGAAAATAAATCCTTGAAAGAACAACTTGAAGAGTTTGATGATAAGCTGACTAATAATCAGAAAGTCTTTGATGAACAAATCAAAGAGAACCTTCAGCTGAATGAAGAACTAAGGCAAGAAAACATGGAAATCTTGGAGCTAAGGAATAAAAAAGAAAGCTTGGAGTCTGATTTGAAAGAAGCAAAGAATCATATTGACAACTTACACACCAGTTCTGATTTGGTAGAATCTCAGTTGTATGCAAGGAGAGCCAAAGGAGACACTAGTTGTATTGGATACAATGAAGCACAAAATCAGATTGACAATATGCGAGCAAGAAAGGATTCACAAAAGGACTCTACTGATGCTGAAAAGATTGAATATCAAACCAAAGATAATGGTGTACCACCTAAGAATGAGAGCAAGAAAGGAGAACGCACTTGTTTTGCATGTAACGAGCATGGACACATTGTGATGAACTATACAAAGGTAAGACCTTTTAATGGCTACTATTATTCATGCAACAAGTTTGGTCATAGAGCTATGAATTGCAAGACTAGTAAGAAGAACAGGATTCAACAAGATCAGAGAAATTAGAATTAGACAAATGTAAGAAATTCTTAGAATGTTACATGCCAGATATGTAACTATAATGGTCACACAGAAAAATAATGCAAAATGGTGACTCATGTCAATGCACCAAGGAATATAAGACCTCTAGTCATTTGTCACTCTTGTAACAAGGTTGGACATATCTCAAGGTTCTTTAGATCAAGGACACAAGATCAGGGAAGCCCTAAAAAGGTCGAAGAACCAATTTTGGATCACGTAGGAGAAGTTAATTTTGTCAAAGCCTCAGATGATGTGAGCATGATTTGGTCAGAGAAAAAGGACATGACTAATGAGAATGTATTGGATGCATCCGCAGTGGACGCACCCTCTACATCTAGATGAATGGCCCTCAAGGTCATAAGGGGAGCTAATTTAGCTCTAGACCCATGTGTGGCTGGTATACTCATCCTTAGAGTATGCACCTTTGGACTTAAGCTTTTGGAGTATAAAGGTACCTATGTGCTGGAGCGCACATGCTGATTGTGAACATAACTCAAGTTGCAAATTTTGAAGTGACAGCCTGGTTTGCACGACCTACATTAATGGCAAAATTTTCACTTTTAAGTACATAGAAAGTTATTTGATTGCTCATTGCATTCAAATTCAGAGTGATAGAAAGTAGAAAGAGCCTTGGAAGTTGTTTTGAAGACTTGGAGATTAATCCATTAGTGTTTGCAGTGCATTTGGTCAGTTGCAGAAACCCGACTAAGCTCGTTGCACTGATTCGGAAGCCTTCAGATTATCTCAGAGTTCAGTTGGAAAGAGTTTACAAGTAATTCATGGCCACTCCCATTGTTTATTATGTCATTGAGAAGAAGAGATATTTTTTCAAGAAACATCCCTTCAAGTCAACCCTAGATGATTTAGAGGGAGCTTTCTCCTGCACGCCTATGGGCGTCATGCATGTGGAAGATATTAGGGCATATATCTATTGTAAGAATGGACTAGTTGGACTGGATAGGCTAAGAGTGCACATGGATACCATGCTGAAACCAGATAAAACATTCATGGATGAATAAAGTAAATGGAATGATCATCCTATTATTGAGTATGCTATGGCATATGAATTCTATGAGACAGAATGGATAAAGATTTTATTAAGTAGAATTCATGATGATTTGTTTTGGATTGGTGATGTACCAGTTAGAATCACCAATGACTTGATTCATGAGATGACAGGCCTTTTTAGGACAAGCATCATCCTTCCTGTGTGCAAGGATGTTAGAAAGATAGTTGAGAAGACATGTAAGTCAAGAAGCAATAGGCGCGGCATGACAATCAAGCATATTGAGAAAGTAAACATCAAATTGATGTCAATGATACTGGGATATAGGTTTCATCACACCATTAGGGTGAATAGTGTGTCTGCGGGTACTATTCTAGTAGCCATCAGACTAGTAAAGGAAGATGGTGAGTTCAACTTGTGTGAGATCTTGCACGCATAATTGATTGATAACATCAAAGCTATCAAACATGACAAGACAAAGATATTCAAGTTTGGTTCATTTATCATCTATATGTACCTTCATATAGTTGGGAGAGTATCAGATTTGTATTTGGACAAATCCATTCCAACCATGCCTCAGATATCCAACAAAGCATCCACAGAGAGTACATTGAGAGATTATGTGACATTGGAACTGAAGATCTTCAGGGTTAAGATGCAAATGAGGTACAGGATTCCAAAGAGCATTGTGGAAAAGTACAAAGATACAATTTGCTTTATGGTGGAAATAGATACAACTTGTATAGAAGTTGTTGAGCCAAGAACTAAGTGGATTCATCCCCTTGGTTACGAGGTAGAGGAACAAGTCCTTGAAGCATATGCACAGGTACTACTATCAGCCCCCAAAGATCCTAATGAACCTAGATGGGGAACATGTGAAGAGAAAACCAGAGAAGTAGATGCAAAACTTAACAACGCAGCAACAAAAAGAAAGGTTGCTAAAGTCACATCAGAGATCTTGAGAGTACATGGTGTATCTCAAGCAGACCTTGACAAGGCAAGGGAAGAGAAGATTGCTTTGGAAATGAAAAATGTAGTAGCAAAAGAAGAAGAAGATCCTAAGATGAAGAAGATGAAAATTGAAAAAGATGACAGTCAGAAGGATATAACTAATGACACTCCCTCTATGCCCAACGAAACCAGTGATTCTAATGCTCCTCTAGAGTATAATCCAATGGTCAAAAGGAAGAAATAAACCAGTACTAGTCATCCATCCTCGCGAGCTACAAGGAGCAAGAAAAACATTCAAGCACCTCCTAAGGTAGGATCCAGACCTAGACTTAAAGTATTGAGCACAAGAATGTTGATGAGGGCAGAATTGATAAAGTAGGGAAGTTTTATGAAACTTACAATGAGATTGACAAATCAAAAATACATGATATGATTGTCAAACATATGATAAAGTTCAAGAAAACATTACTTGAATTGAAAACAGCAATTCCAGATAAATTTTGGGAGATAATGGATTCCTTGAAGAGACAAGCCACTGAAGAAGACTTCAGAATAAGGGAACAAATTCTTGATTCCACACTTCTAGTATGTTCTATTGAAGAATATTCACTATTGTTGAATTTGGTGAAGCCGCACTTAAGGTCAAAAATGAGAACACTACACCTCATGAACAAAGACTATGAGTTGATCTCTAAGGAAACATAAAAGGCCTTTGGGAAGGTATTCTTAGAACAGTGCATGAAACCTATGTCAGCGCCCATCTCTCAAGTACCTAGTATGCAAGACATTGCAGCAAAGACCATCAAGGTACAGTCTACAGGTCCTCAGGATTCAGCGCCTATAGTGGAAGTACAAATAGAATTGGATAAGTTTGCACTCATATCAAAATCACTCAAGGACAGCACCATTATCATTGATAATGTGGAGATAGCCATGGCGGCCACTGACACAGAATTGGACAAATTTGAGGAAGCTTTTGTGAGCATACAAGAAGCTGAGATTTTATGCAGCAGCACACCTCCCACTCATCAAGAAGAGGTATTGATTGAAAATATATCAAATGAGAAAGAAGAAGAGAAAATAGAAGAGGAAGAAAAGAAAGAAGAAGAAGAAAAATAACAAGAGAAAGATGAAACTTCTGTTGAAATAGCCAAGGTAAAACTAGAAGTGATGGATAGCACTCCCATCACTCCCTCCTCAGCATTGTTGTCAAGTTTGACACCTGACACATCCAGCTTGGACTCATGGAGAGAAGAAGATCTAATTAAGTTCAGCGTCCTAGCTATGGAGAAAGCAAAGGAGAAACAACTCATGAGAAATCCTCTCCTTGTGGAATCTGTGAGCATATTGAATAGTCTTTTTCCTAAAGACAAGAAAGTGTACAAGGTACACTCGATTGATGATGTGAGTACAATTATCTCATAGTTCAAAAGTAATTTTTCTAGCCTTGAAGAATTTGTATCCAAAGTTGTAGAAGAAAAGTACCTGAAGAAGAGATTGAATGAGTTGATGAGCAACTTTGCACTAGATCTAAATTCACTCAAGACAAGACAAGCACCCTTAAAATAATTTGTTGATCAGGAAGGAAATTCATTGCAGATTGCATGGATCAAGATAAGCTTACTGATGCCCATCTTAAGACAATACAAGATGCAGAAGCTATGATTGAATAGGTAAAGAGTTTAGTGAAAAACACATCCACTGATGTGAACATGTGCAACAATGTCTACCAAGGTCAGTTGGACAAAATTGAGAAGGCAAAGAAAGAAATGGAAAAGATAAGGTCTAGACAAACTCGATTGAGGAATGCTCTTGCACCCTCACTAGACATTCTCAATTAGAACATAAAGGAGATTGATGCCACTGTGATAACCTATAATCAAGGTTCGAGCATAGATTTGAAGAAGATGGAGAAGCTTCAATATGCTTTATGCGCCCATCTCCAGATAGTTAACTCTTTGATAACTTTTTGGAAAAAGGAGATCCAGAATCTCAAGATAGCATATCCGAATGTTTTCCCTAAGTAAGTATGTGCAGATACAATTTTTGGTACACCTTTGTCATTAATGTCAAAGGGGAAGTTGTGTATAGAATATGGAGTGTATAGGGAGATATAAGATTATGTATAAAAAATGTATAGAACACAAAAAAAAAATTGTGTTAAGGGACAATTAGCAACTTGGCCATATTCCTTTGTTGCCATCAATGACAAAGGGGGAGATTGTTGGAAATTTGACTATACTGAAGTATATGACTAGATATAGTATTGTCATTATGGAAAAAAAGTCATATAAGTTTGGAGTTAGTGCACTTGATGTAAAGATTAGAATTCGGTTAAGTGTTGAAGACTGGATAGTGTACAGAGTTCCTACAGCTCAAAGCATTAGCACACGTGTGTACGGATGAATTATGGTATGTGCCCTACAAGTTAAGTTGGTTAGACTATATTCTTTCTTATTCTATGAGTGCATGATCAGATGTGCAAGGATGAGAAAGTTACAGTCAGTTGAAGTTGCACAGCCAGTGTGTGGCAGCAGAGAATAGAGCATGGAGTCGACAGTCAGTATTTTGGTTTGCGATTGTAATGTAGTATTGTAAAGGCTATGCACCCATTGTATTTAGGTTTCTGACATGTTTTTATGTATAATTTTAAGCACGCTTAAGCCAAATCATTTGGAAGCGTTGTTTGTAATTAGTTATAGGGCCGACCTAATTGTGTATTTTGTATGAGCACATAAATATAAGGTGCACCCATTGTATTTGGTATGGAAGTTGATAGAGAGTTGTAATAAGCAGAGCATAAGTGTGCGAAGACACTAAAAGATGTATTATAGCTTTGCTAGAGGTCAAAGCATTAGCGCATAAAAGGAACTGATCTAACAAGTAGTGTCACAATGACAGTTCATCCTGCAGATATAGTGTGTATCTGAGATCAAAAGGTTGTAGCCTTCACCACTTGAGCAGTGAGCTCTTGGACAGTGCATCCTCTCCCCTAATAGGGATGATTGTAAAAGACTCCTAACAGGGTCTGACCCTTAACAAGGTCTACTATACTTAAAGCATTGTAAAGCTACTCCTAACAAGGTAAAGGATCTTCTAACAAGGATCACAAAGTACTAGTACAGAATATTAGTGGGTGTCAATTCCCACTGAGATTTTTACCTATTTAGGTTTCCCCGTAATCATATTGGTGTCATGTGTTGATTTCATGTTTCATATTTATGTGAATGTTTATTTCAGTACTTAAGAATTTAAGTTAAGAATAAAGAATAAAGTGAAAGTTAAAATACAGTGAACACTGATTCACCCCCCCCCCCCCAACGCCCTCTCTGTGCTCCCATTCCTAACAAACTATGCAGTATGGAAAGTATGATAGCAAAACAATCATAACAAGTAACACATAACACAATGATTTAGCATTGAAACCCTACTAAGGGAAAAAACACCTGGGACCGGTAACCCAAAATAATTCACTTTTCTGAAGTGAGCTCGGTGAAGAGCCAACCCTATTAAAAGTTACAATGCACATTGTTAGGTGTGACCTGGTTAGAAGATTTATCACTAAAAGTTAACTTTTAACCAGCATTCACTATGGGGTCAACAAGATAACACTTTACATTCAATGAATGTCATAGGGTAGTACATAAGATTGTTAAGTCCACTCGGTTAAGAGATTTTTTGAATCAATGGTTAAACGGAGACAGTATTGATCTGATTCAAATACAACTCAATTGAAAATATTCAGATCTATGCTAAGCCCATATAAATCCTCTTATCATTAATCAAATTCACTTCCTCAATATTTATCAACTTACTTTCACTCGGTAAATATTTCTCCAACGCTTGGTAATGTCTGCAGCTCGGTTCTTTCAATAACCAGTTTGATCAGGCATGCATGAATAAAGTCTTCACGTGAAATTTTTGTAGTCTTCTTCTTTCCAGCATGTTTCAATAATGAAACTCCTATCTCTTATATAAATAAGTAAAACATTTTCATATCATCCATCATATTTTGCCTTATAATCTCCTTCATCCATTTTGCCACTTAAACCTTCCTCGGCAGATGTGTCATTAACACGTTTCAGTCTCATCCTTTAGATCTTCTCTGAATTTTGTCAATCGTGGATCTCATAACAAATTTTATCCTTAACCTCGAAATCATCACAATTTCCAGCTCATCAAATTCAGTCGGTTGTTCTTAGCATTTAATGTTTTTATCCATACTCGGTTGACATAGAAATGTGTCAGTGATAACTAGCTAACTACCTCGGTTAATACTGTCACTCAGTAAACACTACACTGGCTCGGTGTATACAGAAATCTTCAATTATCAACCACATTGACTTGTTCAATTTCAAATCTCTTCTTCATAATAGATTAATGTAACATGCTCAAGTCAACAATATAAAGCCATAGACTTATCAATAAGTTACCCAATGTTTACCTTATCCTTATCTATTATATCCATCTTTTCCTCGTGTAGATATCTCAGTTCTTCATATTTTCTTCCTTCAACAGATGTTTAGATGTTTGTAACTCACATGATAAGTACTGTCAAAACTAGTTGACATCAATGAAAACATATTGACTAATTTAATCATCTTACATATCATTTCAGTAGCTCTGTGATCTCTAATCATTGTTCATTCAGTTCATCAGATATTCAATTAGTTGTAGTTCATCAATCTCTCCCTTTGGCATTGATGGCAACACAAGCAATATGAAAATATGTCATACACATACCAAACATATATTCTACAACTATGTAAGTAAATGTTGTAGCTCAGTAAGCTCTCCCTAGCTTGATATTTAATATGTTTAATCACTAAAAACATAACAGCATTACAAGTGCAGACTCTCCCTATGGTTTTGATCTTTTCAGTCTTCAAATTCCCTTTGTTCTCAGCAACAAGTATTCAAATCTCTTTCTTTCTATGTGTTCTCATTAAATGATTTTTCATATTCATTCTCTCTGAACTTCTCTCCCTTTGACAACAATGTCAAATAAAATATACAAACAACTCCTCAGCAGCTAAGTAATTCTATGTTGTTCGGTTCATATCAAGTACCTTCAGTGTACAGATAAACAAATTTTTGTTCTGGCCTCTACAATCTTTCACAACCTTATAAAAAATCCAAAGTGTGAGCTATGTGCATCATCATGAATGATCTTCTGATAAGTATAGATTGATGCAACCTCCAGATCACCTTAGTGACTGGTAGACAAGGAACGGACCCCAAGTCTAGTCCTCAAATATTCAAATGTGTCCTTCGGTAAGGGTTTGGTACATATATAAGCAAGTTGTTCCTTAGATGTTACAAATTTCAATTTCACCTGCTTCTCTTGAACTTGTTCCCTCAAGTAGTGATACTTAATAGATATATGCTTTCTCTTTGAATGCATCACAGGATTCTTGGAAATATTTATAGCACTAGTGTTGTCACAATATATAATCACCGGGTCAGTAATTACCTCATTCATTCCTTCCAACACTTGTCCAATCTAAGAAATATTGGAACAATTTGCAGTAGCAGCAACATACTCTACTTCAGTAGTAGACTGAGAAATGCATGCTTGTTTCTTGCTAATCTAAGTCACAAGCCTTTCCCCTAAAAAGAATGCTCCATTGGTTGTGCTCTTCCGATCATCTATGTTTCCAGCCCAATCTACATCGATGTAAACTCTAAGTTCAAATTTGTCTTCCAATGTGTACCATAAACCATAGTCCTTTATCTTCTTCAGGTATCTCAAAATTCTTTTCACTGCAACCATATGTGAATATTTAGAATTGGCAGAAAATCTAGCCACAATCCCCACTGTATGTGCAATATCAGGCCTACTGTGTACAACATACATTATTTTACCAATCATAGATTGGTACAAAGTCTAATTTACTTCTCCAGATTCATCATCCTTTGTCAATTTATAGCCAGTTACCATCAGTGTTCCCACTGGTTTAGCATCTTCCATGTCAAAAAATTTCAATACTTTAATGTATTTTGATTGAGTGATGAAAATCCCATCTTTCTGTTGTATAATCTGCAAACCTAGAAAGAATTTAATCTCTCAAAACATTGACACCTTAAATTCCTTTCTCATTTCATCAACAAAATATTTTCAAATCAGATCTTGTCCTCCAAATATTATATCATCAACAAATATCTCAGCAATCAAAATATTATCATCAGATTCTCCTTTCATGTACAAATTATTGTTTTCACTAGTTCTTACAAAACCAATACTGATAAGATAAGCATGTAGTCTTTCATACTATGCCCTCGGTGCTTGCTTCAATCCATACAAAGCTTTGTGTAGTCTACATACCATGTTCTTTTGATTCTGATCAACAAAACCTTCTGGTTATTCTATGTAGATCTCCTCCTCAAGAATTTCATTCAGAAAAGTTGATTTCACATCCATTTGATATACTTTAAATCCCTTATGTGTAGCATAAGAAAGTAATATGCGGAGTCCTTCCATTCTAGCAACAGGTGTAAAGGTTTCACCATAATCAATACCTTCTTCTTGTGCATATCCCTTGCAAACAAGTCTTGCCTTATTCCTAGTGACCTCTCCATTTTCATTCAACTTGTTCCTGAATATCCACTTAGTACCAATAACATTTTTATCTTTTGGTCTAGGTACTAATGTCCATGTCTTGTTCTTCTCAATTTGTTCAATTTACTCATTCATAACATTGATCCATTCCTCATTTTCAAGTGCATCCCTAACATTCTTAGGTTAAAAATCACAAACTAAGCATGTATTTTGGCTTAACTTACTTCGGGTCAGCATAACAGCTTGCTTATCTCCAATGATTTGATTCTCTGGATGGTGTCTTCTAACAATTTTTTCTAGCATTTGATCTCTTCTTTGCTCATCATTTGGTTCAAGTTCATTTTCCTACTCGATAGCTTCTTCCTGATTCTCGATGTCTATTTGTTGATTCTCAGTAGCATTTTCTTGATGCTCAGTAGACTCAACTTGTGGCTTCTGTAGATAACCTGAATCTTCAATATAAGTAAACCTACCATATTTTTCTAGTTCCTTCATGCTTTCTTCATCATTCTTTTCAGAAAACTCATCTACTCTAACATTAGTACTTTCTATCATCTTATTAGTAATCTTGTTCAAACATTTATAAGCTTTACTCTTAGTAGAATATTCCAAAAATATTCTTTCATCACCTTTAGAGTCAAATTTACCATTTCTATCTTTTAGAATATAACACTTACTACCAAAGATTCTGAAATAACTTACACTCGGTGTGTATCCAAACCATGACTCGTAAGGTGTCTTGTTTATGTCTTTCTTTAGTTCAACTCGATTCAGGACATATACAATTGTGCTAACTGCTTCTCTCTAGTACATCTGTGCAACATTTTTCTCAATCATCAGTGTTCTAGCACAATCAACAATAGATTGGTTCCTCCTTTCAGAAATTCCATTATGTTGTGGTGTTCTAGGTGCAGAAACCTGCCTTTTGATTCTACGATTATTACAGAAGTTAGTGAATTCATCAGAAACAAACTCACCTCCTCTATCAGACCTTAAGTATTTTGATTCTTTTGTATTTTCTTTTTCAACTTTAGCATTATACCATTTAAATAGTTTGAATGCCTCTCTTTTTTTTCAAGAACATAAATGTCATCAATCTAGTATAGTCATCAACAAACAAAATAAAGTATCTATCACCATAGTATCTTTGAGTTCTCATAGGACCACATAAGTCGGTGTGAACCAACTCCAAAATTCCTTTAGATGAATAGTCCTTACTTTTAAAACTAGATTTGTTCATCTTTCCTTTCTAACATTAATGGCACATAACATGATTAGGTTTGGTTACACTAAGCAATCCTCTAACTTTTCTCTTTCTACTAATCTTAATCATGTTATCAAAATTTACATGACATAACCTCTTATGCCATAACCATGCATCTTCATTCTTCACCAGTAAACAAGAAGTTTCAACATTGTCAAGATAAAATAAATTACCTTTTGATTGTCCTCCTATTCTGACAAGCTTTCCACTTTCATCATAGATTTTCACCTTGCTTTCAAATGCAACTCGGTGACCTGAGTTATTTAGTTGTGCTACACTCAACAAATTGTAGTTAAGTCCTTTTACCAAGTATGCATTATCACATCTAATTTTATAATTCAATAAAATAGATCATTTTCCTTTTACCATACAAGGTGTGACATTTCCCATTTTCACTTATCCTCCATTATAATGCTCAAGATTATCAAACTTATCTTCACCACCAGTCATGTGATGTGTACAGCCACTGTCAATGATCCAAGTATCATTCTTACTAACTTTAGAAATAAGTGTTGTTTCTACATACCTTCCTCCTCTTCTGAATCATCTTTCATTGCAACAAATACTACTTCAATATCATCATCAATGTCGATGTCGGTGTCATCTTCTTCAACAAGGTAACATACTTTTTTTCCTTTATCTTTGTAATCTTGGTTATCTCTGTTGTAGTGTCAGTTGCCTCTATTATTCCTTCTGCCAAACTTTCCATCACCAGATCGGTCATTGTCTTTATCTTCCTCTTTCTTGTTAGGACATCTAGCAACAATATGGCCAACCTCTTTATAATTAAAACAAGCTAAAGGTAACTTTCCCTTATATCTACCTTTACCTTTCTGCAGTCTTCGGTCCATAAGTGCTTCAAGCTCATCAAGCTCATCATCAGTATTACGATCACTTCCATTCCTTATAATATGCTTACTGCTATAATTACTAATCTTAAGATATGGCATTAAAGCGGACTCAACACTCAGTACAACACTATTGTCAAAATTATTCAGCTCAAAAGTTGTTAACTTTCCAATCGGACTATCAAGAGTAAGAGTGCTATTAGGTGCAGACCTCATTTCATGAATAGTAGATATTCTGATTGCATAGATAGGCAACAAAGTTCTTAGTATCTTACTTACCATTGTATCTTCAGAAATAATACCTCATGCTCCTCGGATAGCATTGACTACCTCTTTGATTCGGTTTGTGTATTGTGTAATGTTCTCTCCTTCCTTTATCTTCATGTCATCAAATCTGCCTCTCAAGCTTTCAGCTCTGGCTCTCATCACATTCACATCTCCACCATGAACTAAAGCAAGTTTATCCCACATTTTCGTCATTGTAGTGCAATCCTTGACATCCTCAAATTCAGCATCAAATAGAGCAGCAGCAATCTCTATCATAGTAATATTGTGTTCATGTCAGTCTCTCAACTGATCAAGAGTCAAAGGTCCAACATTTGGTTGTAAGTAGCCATGGTCAAGTAAATGTATAGTAGATTCTCCAATTCCATATATGTGAAGTCTCATCCGGATTTGCCATGTGGTAAAGTTGTCTTTGTTCAGCTTCGACACTTACCTCTTATACATCTTGTAATCTTTATGCTCAAGTCCTTAAATTTTCTTCCAAGCAACCAATAGAGCTCTGATACCAATTGTTATAATAACTGAGAGGGGGGTGAATTAGTTAGATCAGTTATCCTACAGTCCCAAATACAAAGATGTACCTTACAAAACAATTCCAACAAATTATCCAGCTTGGTAACATAAAATATCAATCTATCTGTCCAGTTTACCGATTACCAGTAATTATCCAACTTTGATTACCGACTAAATCAACTATGCAGTATGTAAAGTATGATAGAAAAATAATCATAACAAGTAACACATAACACAATGATTTAACGTGGAAACCCTGCTAAGGGAAAAATCACCTGGGACCGGTAACCCAAAATAATTCACTCTTCTAAAGTGAGCTCGGCGAAGAGCCAACCATGTTAAAGGTTACAATACACACTATTAGGTGTGACTTGGTTAGAGGATTTATCACTAACAGTTAACTTTTGACCATCATTCACTATGGGGTCAAAAAGATAACACTTTACATTCAATGAATGTCATAGGGTAGTACATAAGACTGTTAAGTCCACTCAGTTAAGAGATTTTCTGAATCAATGGTTAAACTGATACAATACTGATCTGATTCAAATATAACTCAATTGCAAATATTTAGATCTATGCTAAGCCCGTATAAATCCTCTGATCATTAATCAAATTCACTTCCTCAATATTTCTCAACTTACTTTCACTCGATAAAAGTTCTCTGACGCTCGGTAATATCTGCAGCTTTGTTCTTTCAATAACCAGTTTGATCAGGCATGCATGAATAAAGTCTTCACGTGAAATCTCTGCAGTCTTCTTATTTTCGGCATGTTTCAATAATGAAACTCATATCTCTCATATAGACAAGTAAAACATTTTCATATCATCCATCAGATTTTGCCTCATAATCTCTTTCATCCATTTTGTCGCTTAAACCTTCCTCGGCAGATGTGTCATTAACACATTTCATTCTCATCCTTTAGATCTTCTCTGAATTTTGTCAGTCGTGGATCTCATAACAAATTTTATCCTTAACCTCGAAATCATCACAATTTCCAGCTCATCAAATTCAGTCGATTGTTCTTAGCATTTAATGTTTTCATCCATACTCGGTTGATATAGAAATGCGTCGTGATAACTAGCTAACTAGCTCAGTTAATATTGTCACTCGGTATACATTGCATTGGCTCGGTGTATACAGAAATCTTCAATTACCGACCACATTGACTTGTTCAATTTCAAATCTCTTCTTCATAATAGATTAATGTAACATGCTCAAGTCAACAATATAAAGTCATAGACTCACCAATAAGTTACCCAATGTTTACCTTATCCTTATCTGTTATATCCATCTTTTCCTCATGTAGATATCTCAGTTCTTCATCTTTTCTTCCTTCAACAGATGTTCAGATGTTTGTAACTAACATGATAAGTACTGTCAAAACTAGTTGACATCAATGACAACATATTGACTGATTTAATCATCTTACGTATCATTTTAGTAGCTCTGTGATCTCTAATCATTGTTCCTTTAGTTCATCAGATATTCAATCAGTTGTAGTTCATCACCGTATTGTTTGTTGCTCTTGATAAATTAGGTCTTGAATTTGAATTTTTGTTCATTGTTTTATTTCAACTTGATATTTCATTCATTTTTCATATACACAAAGACTACACATGTTGATAAAAAAATGAGCTATTTGATTTAGGTTTACTGTTCATGATTGTAAATGGTCAATATTGCTAATGGTACTCCTTGTTGTATTCCATTTAAAAATAATCATGTTTCTATGACTATAATAAATGTCCCTTTGTGTTGAGAAAATGGTTGTTCAGTGTCTATATCTACAGGTTGCAAACAAATCATCCTTCTTCCACCAACATTCTAGTCAATGTACAAGTAATGAGTCATTCCATTTAAGAAAGACCATGTCTGACAATAACAACCCAGAACAAAATAAGGAGTATGTAGAATCAGTTTTGCAAAATTGGCCATGTTGATGATGATTATGAAGAAGATTTGAAAATGTTGCACCAATCTGAATTGGATCAATCATCATTTTCAAATCTTCTTCATCAATCACCATCAGCCAGTTGGTGATGATCCTATGCAGTTTCACATAGACATGACATGTTCCTTTGAAGACTTTTAATCTCACAACAGTTGAGAAACATAAATGTAGGCATCATGGTCACAATTGTTTGGAGACACAACATAATTGAATGGTATACCCAGATGATGCAACGCAACCCCTAGTCCTCTGGTTGAAATAGAAGACTATAGTATGGATCAATAGCCACACAATACGCACGATGATGATGGTTCTCATGGGACTTCTTCTTCCCGATAGGTAAAACTCATTGTTGTTGTACAAATGCACATACAAGAAAAATGTTAACGCGTATTTTTTGTTATGTTTTATTCTTCACTACTATTTTGGATTGCTTTTAAATAAAGTACTAATAATACTATTCTCACAAACAAGTGCTAATCAAAAAAAGGGAAAGGAACAAGTAGTCCATGAGGAGCCACAGTATGAGCAGAATCCATTCATTGTTGATTTTACATCAGACGTTGATCCTGTGGTTGCACTGCAAAAGGTCCTTCGTGCACTGTCAAGAGAGTTAACTCGATTGGCAGAGATTCGACCTCAAACTCCTCAAATACAGATGAGAGAGGATGAGTTGATTCACTTGGTTCAGACTTATATAGTAAGTATTAATGAAGTTTTTAATTATAACAAAAGTTCAATAATGGTTTTAGATGTTAATTGTGACAATCTCTTGGTTTCAGGCAATGTAGAAGGAGGCGCCTAGTTCAATATGCAATCTCAACTCATATGCATAGGATATTAGGTGGAGCTAAAAAATGCAATAGGTTTGCATTTTATAGAAAGGTCTTTAATTAGGTATTTTAAGTTATAGACCATCGCGAACATTTTAATTTTGACTCTTATAGGCGAGGGTAATGTCCTCAGCATGTAAGCAAATCAAGACTTTTTATTTGCTGGCTTGTTGAGGATATTCTCTCGCCCATAGCTACCAAAGTTGTAATGTTCACGATGGTCTATAAATTAAAAAAATTATAGACCTATTAAAAAAATGTAATCGTGGTGTGTTTTTTTAGCTCCACCTATTATCCATGCATATTCTACACAGTTGCACATGCATTCTCGATTCAGAGTGGGAAAATCTTATTATGGATGCGAGGGAGAGAAGCCACACATAAAAAACATGCACATAAACATGACAACTGAGAAACATAAATGTAGATATCACATCAGTTGAGAAACATAAATGTAGATGTCATGGTCACAATTGTTTGGAGACAACATAATTGAATGGTATACCCAGATGATGCAACACAACCACTACTCCTCTGGTTCCAAGTTGACACTGTGGGATCCAAAAATCATAGATAAGGAATAAATTTAGAGAGTGGAGAAGGGCCAAAATGACCAAAATAATACAAGGTCCCTATAGTATTTCAATCGTTATGGCCCTCCTCCACTCTCTAGATTTATTCCTTATCTATGGTTTTTGGATCCTGCAATGTCAACTTGGAACTGGAGTAGTGGTTGTGTTGCATCATCTGGGTATACCAGTCAATTATGTTGTCTCCAAACAATTGTGACCATGATGCCTACATTTATGTTTCTCAACTGTTGTGTCCCAAGACCCCTTATGACCCTTTACAATCCCTAAGAATTGATCTTAGAGGTCTTAAAGTGTCGTAAAGTGTCATAAGAGGCTCCTAGGAGGGGCCAGATGAGCTTCCACCTTCACATGGTTGGCCCTGTTAAGTAGAGAATGTTAAACTATTCTTGAAACAAAGAGAAGCTCAATATTTTAAGGTCTCACTCCATGCACGACAAATATATATATATATATATATATATATATATATATATATATATATATATATATATATATATATATATATATATATATATATATATATATATATATTAAATACAGCATACCGTCGCAATTATGACAGTCATCAAAGAACAACTGACAGAAAAGCACTACACACGACATCTATATGTCAAAAATATCCGGCAAGTAGACGTCGCATGTACAGCATATTCATCGCTTATGCAACATCTCTGTCGTAATTGTGACAGTAATAAATAGTCCCGACGGCATGTTGACCATCTCTGACCATGTTGTCAGGCCCTCTTCCTATGCATATTGTGATGGTCAGATCCGTCGTAATTACGATGGACATCCTAGTCGTCAGTGATTCCGACACCAAAACTATAACAACGGTTAGTGTCGCTTGATCGACGAGGTAGTGTTGGAATTGAGACACATAGCCATCGAAAAAAGGACTCAAATGTACTAGTGTCACAAAGTCATGAGGTTCGGTCCTCCCTCAACCCACGCGATATTAGAAGGCATGACATTCGAGTGTCATCGGTCAAATTTACTTGATGTACTATAGTTTATTAGGGAAGGCTACCTAATTCTTGTAGTCTACAAAAATGTGAAATTGTTAACATTTATGTAATTTTGTTTTTGATTAAGTAAAACAGGTTTTGAAGGGGCCCCGAAACCCTGTACATTTTGGTTTAAAAAGATATTCAAAGTAGCACACAAAGAAGGATAGATCTAGACCACAATGAGGGTTTTACAACAGGCTCCCACAACCTAGAGATAAAAATGGTACCAGAAGGAGACTAGAATCCAAACAAAAGAAGTTGCTGCTAAAAAGATAATACAATTTAAAATCAGCAGCCCTGAAACTTACAGCAGACAGCAAAGAAAGATCTTGCCAACCGCAGAGGAAGACTATTTCTTGCCCTTCTGAGAACGAAGGGACATGTCAAAAGAGGGCATAAGTTTAGATCTTTTTTTTCCTTTAACAGAAGTCCACCCGTCTTCCGCATTCTTAGCCAAATCCTGCCAAGATGGTGAATCAAGAATCGAGGTGCCCAAAATGGGGAAACAAGAAGTTATCCCAAAATAGGGCCGTCGGAATCCTGAGAAGCAGAGTCGAGAGAAGAATTTGTAGCAACCAATCCAGCATGATCCAACAGAGCAACAGACGCCTCACCTCCAACAAAGGCCCGGACAACAGAAACACCAGGGATAGAAACATCACCCGGGGGAGAGCCAGCAAAAAAGACAAGGGACACAAGGGCCTCTAAAGTCTCTTGAGAAGAAGAAACAACTTGTGAAAAGCTTCGAGAAGTCAAGGCCTTCACAATAGTGTAATGATGGGAAGAGGCTCCCTTCCACCAAGAAGCTGGTTTTTTAACCTTTTCCAATCTGCACTGACCAGCTAAATGCCCAGTTTTGAAACATCTCCTACATCTGAAGGGGAGGCCTTCATAATCCAAGGTTTGAATCTAGGATCCTTTAGGATGTTGTAGCTTTATCTTTTTCGGGAGACCCTTGGAAGAATCCAAATCCACCAAGATACTAGCAAATGTGGAATGACGAATATCATCTGATTCCTCATCAGCCAACAGAAAGTCCCCTAGAGCCTCCCCCACAGCCTCAAACAAAGAATCGACCCAAAAGTGAAGAGGGAGGTTAGGGAGTCGCACCCAAGTGGGAACCTTGGAGAAAGTCTCTGTAGAAGTGTCAAAGTCAAGGTGTCGAGGCTTCGTCATGAGCATGAACCGGAAGTCCCAGCTAAAGAAGTGATCGCAAAGAATCTTTTTCCTATTGGCTGGATCCTCAAACTTTGCTATGAAAAAACCCCTCGTGAGAGGGAAAATGTGAATTGTTCCTAAAATAATGGGTTCCCACTGGCTGGTGATCCAAGCATGCAGATCCGGGAGGCTCGGCTAAAAGCCATTGAACCTACAAATAAGACCATGGTCCTCGAAGACTGAAGACGCTGCATCAATATCTTTCACGACCTCATCATCCAGAGGGATGATAAGGGGATTTATGTAATTTTGTTTATTACATGTTTATTTGATATATTGCTCTTATCAAATACATATTATTAATAATTATAAGTTTTGCATCATGATTATTGTTAAATCAATATCAATATTTACATCTTTGTATGTTAATACTTTATTATTTGGTTTGTGAGATTTTGTCTTGCATGTACTATAAATATTCAATTTTATTTCTATAAATTAACTAAAATGTAAGGGTGTATTGTGACAAGCTAGCTTATCTAAATTCATTTAAAATATAATTTTTTTGTTTATATATGAGTGAACTATAAGATCATGTCCCCGTATCTGAAAGAATAAATAAAGGTGGTGAAGTAACTCATTTTCTATTACATCTTAGGCACCTTCAAAAGCAAACTGTGTGCATAGTGTAAAATTCTAATGTTTAGTCCATAGTCTAAGTTTTCTTGAATTTTAATTTCGTTTCATTTCACAAAGAGCTTCCCCTCATAATTCAAAGAAAGGATGTTTTTAACTTTTACATAATCTATTTTGGGTAGTCTTCAAAACAAAAATTATAATACTAACAAAATAGATGAACAACTTGTTTCAATCTTTCGCCCAATTATTACCATCCTCTACATTTGAATTTTCTCACTCTCTTCTACAAAATGAATACGCAATATTTCTTATCTACTTGCATGGTCTCTTAGCTTAAAAATAAATGTAACCAAATCATAAATATATAGATTTACCTCTCGTGGAGATAATTTCCAAGATACAAATAAGAACTTCCAAAACAATCAAATGCATAGAATAGAATTACATGTGCTTCAACCCAATTAATATAACATAAATTATAGCAAAATTAACTTGCCTAGATATTTGAATTTTTACACCCTTTTTACCTAATCTAATGGATTGAATGTAAGTGGACATATCTTTCTGATCTAATACTCTTCACAACATCGCCTAAAATCAAATCGTAGTACAACCCAAAATTGACTAGTGCATTTACATTTTTCTTGATTTATATTTTAATGTGACAAAGCCAATTCATCTACCCTTGTTTTGTTTTGTTTTTTTAATCAATGGTGACATAGATCAATCTCTTCTACATCTAAATTATCTTCTATCTCCACCTTTTCTTCATCAACCAAAGTGATCGTGGAATTCTTAAGAGTTCCTTTTAGTGTAATTATATAGGTAGTTTGGAATGCGCATTTGAACATTTCAAGACAACATACCCATCTCTAACGAAATGGCTACATAAATTTTTCATATCCGTGCAAACATGTAAACTAACAACATTTTTTTTCAGCCTCTTGCTTTTGTTGGACTTATTTCACAATATTTATATTTTAGATTGACATGTTATACAAGTTTAATTTCTTAAGTCACCTCATCAAAGTACTTTACATTTTCAATAACATACAATTGTGATATTGTGATATTGCTATCAAAATTCAATTGTGTAATTTTTTGAGTCAAACTCATTGACCCATGTTTCATAAGTAGTGGTTCACACCAACCGATCTCTCATGAGAATGAATGGAACACTTAGCACTCATTGGATCTAGGTAATGCTCACAGAGGTGAAGCATCAAAACTTCCCGAGAGGTCACCCATCTCAGTACTACTCCAACTCGAGCACGCTTTATTATGGAGTTTCCTTCATGGTTAAACCCACTATGCTTGCAACCCCATTTGCAAAACCTTCACCAAGTGTTGTGCCTTATGAACCATTCATTAAAGAGCCTCTTAAGCTCATCAATTGATAAGTAGAAGATATTTTCCACAGCAAGTCAATTAAATGTTCAATTGCTTCGACAATTTCTTGACATTTACTTTTAATGACTTTTTATATGGGAATGAAGTCCTATTATTTCATCATATCATAGCAAATCCCTCTGAATCCAAGTTCATCAATACATACCTTATAATTGCAAGAAGCAATCCTACAATGTTTATTGTTTCCCTAAAATAGTACCACTTGAATATTTTGATCAACATAACAATTCTTCTTAAACAATTTTTTAAACCATTTCAACCTAACATTATCAACCTAATTTTCTTCTTACAATTAATTAGATAAGTTTACCACAAAAATCAAAGCACAAATAAATTTTTCCTATTGTATTAATTTCAGACTTAATATGTTTAACTCCACTTAACAATAGCCCCAAAACTCTATTATTCCTAAAAGTTTCATATATTAATTTATTTAATATTTTCAAGGGAGCCACTACATTTATCAACATTAGATTGCTCATACTAATCTATAAGAAAATATTTTTCAACCCTTCATCGTCCTCTTCAATGGTTGCCTAATTTGTAGCAAGTTCACACACCACCCTATCTATGGATTCTTAATCTTTACGAACTCCTCTTCTTGTTTAATAAGCCTTTCTTAGGTCTTTGTTGCAAACTTTAGGTGTAGCTCCAATGATACAACTCTATTTCTAAGGCTTTCTTCACATTTCATCATTTTTCCTCACCTCTTCGTTCCACCTTAATATTGGAATCTTGCAATTACTCTTTCTAGGATCATGTCAATAATAAAAATCAATTCAAACGAATATCCATGGACACCCTAAATTAAACCACTCTAATAACAATATTATACATAATCTCTTATGCTTCAACATCAATAATCTCTTATGCTTCAACATCAACAAGAATAAAATGCAACCAATGCTAGTAACGGTGCTTTTAGGTTGTTGAAAATGAAACAAGTAAAAAAAATTGCACAGAAAAATGAGACAAACTTTTCATTTGTTTTAGGTTGTTGAAAATGAAACAAGTTTAAATTGCACAGAAAAATGAGACAAACTTTTCTTTTAACAAATGAGGAAGGGGCAATGTGTTGAGTGAAAGCATAATGGTTATGAGAGAACGAACTTCCCACCTTCCCCATCCAAAAACTAACAATCGAGTACTTCTTCGTCGCATCAAACAACTTCGAATTGGCCTTCAATCCTCCTCTCAATGATAATATCCTTTATCAAGCAAGCCCTCTTGTGCTAATTAAACCTTTCATCATGCATCTTTTCAAACTTTAATAGCATTTTCGTTCTAGATAAAAACAACAATTAAATTGTAGCACATGATCATTGAAACCTGCCAAGATTGGATTAAAAGAATTCCCATTTGTACCTCCAATTTAATAGAGTTTTCATTTTAAATAAAACTAAATCAGATTTAGCACATGGTCATTGAGACCTGCCAAGGCTGCATAATGGATTTTCCCAATTAAACAACCACCAATATGTACCATTGCAAAAAAATTGAACTAAAATTTACTCTGGGGAACCAAATGGAACTGGCAATGCTAGATTCCTCTTCTAGGCAAAAGTAATTACAAAAAGCTCAACTATAGCATATACAGCAATTACCCTACCACTAAATTCACTCAACTACTCTTTTCACAAAGAAATCTTGCCTACAACCACTTAAACTCTTCAACTTTCATTAATGCTCTTGTGAGCTTAAGCTTCTTACAAGTATTATATACTGAAAGTGTCCTTTGCACATTAAAGGACTTCTAAGCACCAATGACACCAAGGTTCTAGCTTTTATTTTGCTTCTCTCTAAGATGAGCAAAACTAATATATAAACAAAATCACCATGACAATAAATAGCCATCACTATAATATTCAAATTTGTTGTAAAAATTATGCAAACAGTACTAATGTACCTAGCAGTTTCGCCATTGTATTCCATTTAAAACTTGATAGAATCTGAAACAGTATACAAGCTCTCAAATCACAAAAGGGTGTAGGGTGCATATCCTTGTCTCCAAGTTGTCCTACACTTGGAAGAGTTAGAAACCCAAACTTAGTATCAAAAATGAACACGGAAATCATGACAGTATCAAAAATGAACACGGAAATAAAGAAGATGAATTGCCTGCATAGACAAAGTGGAAGGAAAAAACTGTAAGGCCTAACTTTCTGAAGAACAAAAAAATCTTGTTTGCAACTGCCTTAAACAAAGCATCTTTTCGTCATCCAATATGCTCTTTAAGAAAATGAAGCTTATGGCCAAAAAGGATGGTTCATCTTAACTGACCCTACAATTGATCCCGGCAACGTTTTAGGACATTAAGAGTCCTACCACAGCAATCTCAATCTCAATCTCAATCAAGCTGAGTCCTTTAAAATATCGGGGTTAGAACTAAGTCATATGGGAATGTCAGGATTCTCATTAAATTACTCAGATTCCTTTTTCCTACAACCCCATCACAAAGGATGAGTGCTTCTGACAGTGTTCACTGAACATGCTTACCATAGAATGAATCTACCAAAATGCGCTGCAGATGTTCACTGTATCTAGTCATTTTAATTGGGCAAGATTGAGTGCCTCTATTTTTCTGTAAATCGTGATCATTAGCAAACATGTAAAGCAAACAATGAGAAATTTCAAACAAGAGCCCATCCAAAAACTGTTCCCAATAAATACAAAGTTTCTGCTATAAAAAGAAGATATTTTATATTTGTACATCTCCTAGCACTCTTCTACATCCTGATGATGGACCACAAAGTTTGATTCAAAACATTGATGCTAAAAAATACACACAATCAAATCCAGAAGCAACTAAGAGATAGATATTTTGATTTATTCATTTTCTTACGTGATTCGTGCAACTATTGTGTGGTGAATCTAGAAAAGCACACAAAAACACCCAGCAAACAACAAACTACAATTCATCTCATACAAAATCCCTCAGTAGTAAACCAATAATTGGAACTCTAAGTAAAGTGCAAACCCTCTCTATTTTGTATTAGTGAGTAGTCAAAAATGGACTACAAGATCCTGAAAACACAGAATTATTGAAGAAACTAATTTCAATCCAGTTTTTGTCACTCCTGTGTCGAACTTCACTTACAGAATATGCCCTTGTTTATGTAGAGGTGCGGAGTAGAAAATTGCCATATGTGCTACTGAGTTAACAGGCTCTATAGATCTTCTCTGTTTTGATTATGCATCAACAATAGATAGTCACAGAAAGCAACAATGTCAATTTGCTAGTTTCTACCGATCTAGCCATGTTGGTTATTGAAATGTAAAAAATGCAGGATAATAAAAGGCAACCTGCAAATGAATATCATATATATGTAAGATGCATGATAATAAAGGGCAAATGTTATATATATATAAACGTGACTGGAGGTTTTAAACACTTTATTTGGTAGAAGCCTTTACTTAGAAGTACTGAAAAATAGAGGGTTCCTGTGAGTGGTAACACTTAGCCTTCTATGATCTTTCCAATGGCAAGGCATAGTTGGGTGGCCTCTTCCCAGTCTGTTATCTTGAGGAGAAGCCAGTTTATGCTAGAGTTTACAGTGCACTTAAGATCAGTCTTCACATGGGCAACTGTCGTAGATTTGAAAGGGAATTGGCTCTTTTAACAGATGTGCTCACTCCACCTGTTGCGGGGCATTTTAATCAGGTCTTTTTAGCAGTTCACTGCCTTATGGTGCATCAAACGCATGGCACGCCCTCAGTTCCAGCCACCATTAAGATGAATCCTCCTCTTCCAACACTGAAGGAGATAGTAAGTCAGGTGGGTGAGGAGCCAGTGTCTGGATGCAGAGTTCATTGCAGGCACTTCATCAGTTCCACTGACTGCTCAAGATTGTGACAAGAAGAAAGGCAAGTTTGTTGAGGAGATAGAGGAATCCTCCCACATCTCCGAAAAGGGGAATTTAGGGTTTTTGTTATTGTTTTCTGCTGCTCCCCTTTGTAATATTGGACATAATATGTTATATGTTTTTAGTTTCTTCCTTCTCTCTATCACTGGCATTTTGTTCTCAGGTTAAATCTTGTTCCTTTTTGGTTCTCTGGCCTATGCAATTAAGGCTACACTCTCTGTTATGTCTCTCTGTTATGGCAGTTAATGATCTAGTTCCTCCATATGTAATGGTTTTATAAGTTCGAGCTTAGCCCTTTTACCTAAAAAAAAATACTTAGCCTTCTATTTTAGTTTTCCATTGTGATTCATGACCAATAACATTGATAAATTATAAAACAAAATGAGACAATATGTATGGCATGTCAAAACTATTTTACTTCTTCCATGTTTAGAAATCAATGATTCTTACTTTGCACATAACAAAGAAATCAATATGTGATTTCTCTATATTTAGCAAAAAGAGTATGAAAATATGAATACAAAAAACAACTATTCACACTTAATAATCAGGTATATGTGCAAATGTGTAGCCCTTACAGCCCCTCCATGAATAATATGCTATCCTGGTCTCATAAAACCCTGCAAAAAAGGAAGGAGGCGAAGTTACATTCTTATAGTGATTCATTATAACCTGTGATTGTCTATAGACATTTGAAGCTTCTTTACCAGTATTCATAAATCATAATAGATCCACTGAAGCTAATCCTTTGATTTAGGAAGACAAGAAAATCATCATCACTAGTGTGCTGAAATTGATCAAATTATGGCAATACTGCATTTTATATTTTTCTATATAGCTACAAATAAAAGAGGAATATTTTAGAGTACTTTGAAAATGTGACCAACAACATAATAATAAAATAAGAAATTAACAAAGAAACTGAAACCATAGCAACCCCTAACCCATTTAATAGAGAAATCCAAAAGGGGGGCAAGGTGGCCATATGTACAACGATTACACTAAGAGATGTCTAAAAAGGTCTGTAGTTCCAAATTTGGCTCTGCATGCAAACAGCGCTGTGTATAGAGAGTACTTACAAGAATAGTAACATAATGTTATAATTTTGTAATCACATGCAAGTATTAGGTTTAATATTTATTGACCAGAGGAAATTTATATAAAAGAAAGCTTGTTATGTATAACAAGCTTGATCCTAAAAACTCAACACCAAAATCTGGAACTATCAACTTACTCTTTTCTCTCTGTGATGTGATGACCACTCAGTGTCCAAACTAAAAGCCTAACAACACAAGAAGCTAATAAGATAGACTCAAACGACATATTTAATCATCTCCCTTAATTGACTACAGCTAGCTATTACAATTATGTAACCAAAATTATGTGTAATACTTTCGAATGATCCACATTGTCAAGTATACTTTTAATACTAAGAGAGAAACGTCATACATGAACTAGGACACAACCTCAGATTGACATAGTATCAATCGATAGTGGAAATGACCATGCTGCACCTCAATGGGATACAGCCTTCCTAAACTCTCAAACAGAACACGCACAACTTTTCACAACACACTTGTGACTATCAGTTGTAGTCCTAGATAATGTCAGACTAGGCCTTACTGGTTTTATTAAATTTTATTAACAGACATAAAACTGGACTTTTCACAAGTGTAGCATGGGTCTCCAATCGACATATATGTTTGCCTTTAGTTGATTTGGACCTTATTGAAAATCTTCTGAACCAAATTTGCTACAAAGCAGTTATCAAGTCTCTGAGCTAGCAGCAAACCTAAGATTGGATGTTGTCCTCCATCCTGATGTGATGCTCCAGCCTCCTGTAGTCGTCTGTTCACTTATCTAGTTTAATCAAAGATTTTCATGTGAACCACTATACACAATATAGAGCTCTACAAGTGTCCTTGCAAGTTCTCTAAAGGTACAACCGAGATGTTTTTCCTGTAATTGCATCCTCCATGACATTATCCTCCTTCCTCAAGAAAAATGTGTTGGAAATATTGTTGTCCTTGATGTCAAGGGAGAGATGAACATGATAAATGCCAGTATACTGCTGCTATCAAAGGAAAATCAATAATGAGAACATACGCTAAGAAGAATTAATAGAAGAGGACAATATTTATTAGGCTTTAAATGTAAGTTTTTGAGTGTATAGTGCTGCCCGACCTATGTACTTTTGGCACCCAGATGTCATGCAAAATATAAAATCCAAATCATAGTGCCCATTTTGGAAGAAATCGCCCATCCTTGATTGGGCCAACCATGCATGTAGTAGTTCATACAGTGACTGAGTAGCACAGGAAGGTCATATGGTAGTAGGTCGTACAGTGGCTGAGTAGCACAATAGGAAGGTCGTACGGTGCACGAATGGATGGCATTCGTATTTCCTTGCACCTAGTGATGTCGCCAATTAGATATAATGCAATGATGTAGGAGATATGTGATGCATGCACAGAACAATCATGCAAGATACAAGCCAAATATATTTGCAAGGAAAACTATATTGATATTAATGATAGCACTTCGGATTTGCCAGACCCGAAACAGAAAAACAAGCAGAGTAGGGTGTGGGTTGAATCCCACCGAAACTGCGGACATCAAATACGGAAGATCTTTCACTTCCGAAATGGCGAAGAACTCCAACTGGAATTTGCAATACAATAAAAATAATCCAAGACACATGAGAAAACTACCTACACGCCGGTTTTAAATACCCATCGGACAAACTCCCGAGGGTTTACAAATAAAGTTGACATGGCACAAATCAAACCTACGCTCCAAATTAAGAGATGGGCCTGAGATAACAATAATCGATCCAGCCCCAAATACAACATAGCTATTTATTTTTTTATTTAATGACGGGGACATCACAATCCTCCCATCCCAAAGATTGCTTGTCCTCAAGCAAGCACAAACTAAGGTGTTCCAAAATCTACTTGCCTTCCCAGGTGGCGTCTTCTAGCGGAAGATCCTTCCAGCGCACAAGAAATTCTTTGATCGTGCAAGTCCTCAGCCTCTTCTCCCAAATGTTGATGATCTCGGCTAGCTCCAAAACTAACTTCCCTTCTTCGTCAAGAGGGGGAAATTCCTTAGACACTGTGACGTGTTGTGTCCCACCGCTTTCTTCAAGCAAGATATGTGAAACACATTGTGGATTCGACTTCCTTCAAGTAGTTCGTATGCAACCTCGCCCACTCTATTGGTCACACGATAGGGTCCATAGAAGCACGGCCTCAGTTTTTCCTTTCTAGAAACCTTCAGAGAGGACTACCTGTATGGTTGAAGCCAAAGGTACACCAAGTCCCCAACTTCAAAACTCCTCTCGAGTCGATGCTTATCAGCATACGTTTTCTGTTGATTTTGGGCCCGCTGAAGATTTTCCTTGAGGGTCCTCAAAATGTCTATTCCCTCATGTAGCCAATCCTTGGCCTTCGGTGCACGACTGTCACCCAATGCCATGTCCACAAACAAAGGGGGTTCACACCCATACAATGCTTTGAATGGTGCCATCCCAATCGACATATGGCATTTGGTATTGTAACAGTGTTCCCCTAAATGTAGCCACTTGACCCATACTCTCTGTTGTGCTGAAACATAGTTTCTGAGGTACCCTTCCAGCCATTTGTTCACTGTTTTCATTTGTCCATTAGTCTGCGAGTGATAATTGGTGCTCAGCGACAGCTCCATCCCTGTGAGCCGAAACAATTATTTCCAAAAAGTATTGAGGAAGCAGCTATTTCTATCACTTACTATGTTCCGAGGTAGACCATGCAGGTGGAATACTTCCCGGAATTATTCTTATTGCAGATTTTCTTCTGGGTTGGTCTTCCGCTGTAGCTAAAAAGTTTGGTATACCGAGAGTGACTTTCGAGACATTGGGCATGTTCGCGGAGTTGGTGCAGCAGATCGTATATTAAATCAGTGCTTAAGATGAGCACTGATATGCAATTTTATATGATTAGCATTTTTTATAAGGTATTATGTCTAACATATTATACCTTACCAATCTTGTGATTATTTTCCATATCAGTGCTCATCTTACTCCAGCCATGTCTCCAAGATTTAAGTAAGGCAGGTTGCTTCATTTATTGTGATTAGACTTTGGTTTATGGCAGGAATTGAGGGGCAGAAATCCACAATTTCTCTAGAGTAATTTTCCACGGAAATCACATTTGTGCTAAGTTGACTGATCTTCTAGTAGACATTATTTTAATTTCAAATTAATAATATTTGTTGTTTATCAGCGAATCTGATTGCTATCAATAAAAGAGATGTTTAAATGTGAAATTTGATTAATTAATAATTATCAAAAATGCCAATTGGAAAATAGTATAGTTCCAATTTAGATATTATTCTATAGAAATTAAAGTTGTTCATTGGATATTACTAAATATTCCCTTCGGGGTATTAAAAATTCAAATGGGAAAATACAGTTTAATTAGGGAGTGAATTAAGGAGCTGACTAGGACTAACTTCTAATTCTACTACCGAGATAGATATTATGAACCATCCACTAAAAGAAATTAATACTTTGCATAGTCAAATAACATAACTTAGCTATATAGAAAAACTAAGATAAACTTAGAATATTAACATGTATAAATCATAAAAGCGGATATCTTTAAAATGTCATGATATACTCTGATATATATTTCCTCAACATTTTCTTGAAAATATCACAACACTTTCAAGATATCTTTGACCTAAAGTTTCACCAGTATAAATTATTGGTGATATGTCACTGGAAATATCACGGTAAATTAAATTTTTTCCAATATAAGCATCAGACCTGCAAGTTTTTGGTTGTTCTTCTAGAGCTTTTATAAATGGGACTATACAATTTAAATGGTATAAGTAACTATAAGATTTCCAGCTGCCATTATTGAATAGCAGTTAGATCTGTTGCCCAGGGATCGTTATTTCAAAAATGAACATGGTTATCTACAGTCATGAGGACACCTGGTACAATTGCACTTGAAAACCTTGTGAATAGGGAACATGACTGTCATTATAGGGATTAGTGACTATGACCATTGCCTTTGATAGCAGCAAACAGTGTTGTCATTATTCATGATTCATGAGCATAGTCACTACTAGACAAACTGTCAAATGATTATGCTATCCTTTGACTTATCATTATTGTTGCATCAAAAATGTTAGTAATGTCATTGACTTGCTGTCATTTCTACTTATCAATGGATATTGTCTTCGTTATTTCATTTGTAAACAGCTATATATGTTGAGGCAATTGTTTAGAAATTTTCATTGTTTGTAATCTCCCCTTTTAGCCAGTGACATTTAATCAAGGTTAGTCCATCACCAAGGCCTCGTAGACTAACAAAATGTATAGAGGATCCATGAATTGGTTGGTTCCCTCTTGCTTCAGATGGCTTGCCAGAACAGAATGAGAGGATCAATTACTACCTTGAAATATTTTAAGTTACCAAGTAAAAACAATTTAAGCCTAAGTAATATTCTCTTAAAAAGTACACTTAAAATATGAGTGAGGTGAGAGAAAGAGGAGTTATGAGTTGGCACCTTCCTTGGAAAGAGAAAGAGGAGCCATTAAGAGAGAGATTAAAAGTTAAATCAACTTTAGACATTACATTAAAAGAACATTTAACAAAGAAAACCCTAAAAAGGAGAAACCCTAATTAAGGCGCAGAAAAGAGAAGGCTTATAAAAGTAACTTGGAATCATTTCAAGGTTATGTTTTGTTGATTATTTCTCTTTGCCTCTTGAGAGGAGCTTAGTTAAACCTTGAAGTTTTGGAGCAGCTTGTGGAGATAGAAACCTCCATAGGTGATCACATTTGCAGTGGTGAAAATTCCACCAAGGGTCTGGAAGGAAATCCTGTTTCAGGGGGTTTCATTTGAGCAATAAAGAAATCAGATTTTTGGAGCTTTTTTGCATTTGCTGGTAATTTCTGAGTGAGTTGCCCATTTGTCTAGCCACACCCTTCTTGGCTTCATTTTTTAGTTGGAGAATCCCTTCTACTACTGTTTAAAGTTGGTTTAGATCATTTCTTTCATTCTCAGTGATCTGGAGCAGGAGTTTCATCAGCTTCAGAAATTAAAGACTCGGTAACAGGAAGAAATCAGATTCTGATCAAACCATACAGCCTTCTTGATGCGAGTTGTTTCTATGCCAAGTCGCCGAGGCTTTGGTGTCCCCAGTTGCACTTCTTAAGTGGCCAAAAAAGACTACCCTATTAATAGGGTTTTTAAGTTGGTGAGGACAGATTTGAAGGTGCTGCAAACAATTTTCTGAGTGTCCTAAGTGGCTGCTAGATTGGTGTTTACAGACCTACAAGACAGCTGTTTGGAGGCCTTTCTTCATCAAGTTTCAGAAGATACTTTCTGAGTATGCTTAACTTTGATTTTGTAAGACCTATTACTTAGTCAATTATACACTGTTTGCTCAAATCTTTCGATTGAGAGGGTGTAACAACAACTGTTGCAGTATGATATTTCATATCAGCACTGAACTACATTGCAATCAGACTTGTCTCAGTATCAAATACAGTTATTGGAAGTTGGGGTGTCATTGTCATTGTTGGCAAAGTAGTAGTATGTTTATTGTATGATTTTATATATTTGCACTGGAAAAACTCTCAAAAACGTCTTACAATCACCCAAACATCAGTACATTGGTTCCAGATCAAAATACAGTGGGTTTATGTGTCATATGTTTGACAAATTTCCAACAGAACAATTCTGAAATTTTAGGACAGAATAGGGTGGGACATTTCATTGTTATAGATCAGTTGTTAATAATGTCATATCCATTGAGATTGTTGTCATCATTATCATCTTTTGACATAACTGCTTTTGCGATTATTAATCTTTTTTTGATTACTGATTAGTAGCATTCTGTTACTATTGTAACCTAAACATTCTTGATCCATATGGTGCTCAATAGCATGTTTATGTACTGTGATATATTAATATGGGCATGAGCATCAGTACTACTGTCAACATTATAGGAAATATTGTTCATCAAAGTGATTAATATTAAATATCATAAAGACAAGACATTGTTGTCTTTGTTGAAGTTGAGTAGCTGACACAGAGACTTCAACTTTGATTTTGCTGTTACCTTCTACATCTGTTTATGTAAGAAATTTTTGGTGAGCCATATTGATGATGCTCGTATTTCTTCAGTCCACATATCTATGCTGACATGGACTTCATGTCTAATATTGTATCACTGTCGTTAGTGATTAAGCAAGTGCTTAATCACCAACGACAGGTATACTTACTGTCGGGCTGTGTTTCATTTATGTTTGGCATCATCGTATATTTTATTATCGGTATGAACCGATTAATATTGTCGGTTTCATATTTGCTTCGTAATATTTGTATGACCGGTTTTATTATCAGTCTCATCATTTTTGTTGGCACTTAATATTATTCTTGCTGGCCGTTGTGTATTATCGGCATCATTATCTTTGTAACGCCTGAAATGATGGCGCTTCACCTTACTTGGTGGAACGCCAAGTAAGGTGAAGTGTCACCTTCCTAGGCGCTCCTTTATTCCATTAGGAATATGTTCATTGAATTACATTAAATATATCAAGCAGCCCCGTATGTTCTGCATGCGATTTCATATACAACAGGGAAAGCACAAAAGAAGAGCATATCAGTGTATTTTGTATTTGATTCTCTGCAAAGTGATTCTAAAAGGAGATCAACGTCTGCGCATCATAGTTTCAGCAGACACTTTATTTGTGCTCCATGAGTGAGCTATGTTATATGTGATTATCTTATTTTGTGTATCGTGATTAATTTCTGTTGTTCTTTGTTTCATTGTATATGATCATTGAGCAACCCTAGTGATCAAGATATTGTAAGAATTGTTGACTGTCAAGCTGAGACGTTAATAAGGGGCAAGATATTGTAATTGGTGTTGAATCTCAATAAAGGATATACTATTTATGTGGGCTGGGTTGTTTCCCTCAGTGAGGAGGGTTTTTCCCAGGATAAAAGATTGTGCCATCTGCCTTTGTTTTTCTGTTTTGCACTCATTTATTTTGCTATATTCTGGTTCAATTTTAACATGGTATCAGAGCGGGTCTGAGAAACTCGATCTAGAACCAGAAATATCTTATCATCCATGTCAATTGATTTTTCCTTTCATTTGTTCTCAGCGTGTGACAATGGTTAATGGTTTAAAGGTTGAAGACAGACTTGATTCTTCTAACTTCTCATCATAGAAATTTGGGATTCTGATTGCACTGGAGGAGAATGACCTTCTTGATTATGTGAATTCTGATCCAGTAGAACCTTTTGATGATGCTGAGAAAATTTTATGAAGAAAGAACAGAGTCATGGCTAAGAAAATTTTGATTGACTCAACGAAGGATCATTTGGTTCCCATTATTTCCAAATTGTCTTCAGCAAATGAGATGTTTTAGACTTTAAAAGATTTGTATGAGTTCAATAACACCAGCAGAGCTTTAGCTCTGAGACATCAAATTCTGCATATTAAGATGGCTCGAGGGGAATCAGTAGTATCATATTTTATGAAGATTACAGAACTAAAAGATCAGCTAAGTGCTATTGGAGATCCTTATCCAGATAAGGACTTAGTTATGCTTGCCATGAATGGACTTCCCTACTATTGGGAATCATTCATTCAAGGCATCAGTGGAAAAGATGATTTCCCTAAATTTGACAGGTTGAGAGCTGATTGCTTTCAAGAAGAATGCAGACTTGAAGCTAGAGGAAATGGCCGCAAAAACCATCATGAAGATGATCAGATGCTTGGTGCCCACACCTCTAAAAGAAAAGGGAAGAAAGGGAATTTTAAGAGATTCAGAATAAAGGTTCAAATTCAGCACCTGCTCTCAAGAAGAAGAAAATTGACCTTTCAAAGATTCAGTGCTTTAGATGTGACAAATTTGGTCACTATGCTAGAGACGGTACCTTAAGGCCAAAGCCTCAAGTATCTGCTGCCTTCGTTGAGAACTCTTCTCCTTAAAAGGAATCAAGCAATAACTCTGAAGGATTTTGCTTTATTTTTGCTCTCTCCAGTAATATTCCTACAAACAATGATACCTAGCTGATTGAAAGTGGAGCATCGCGTCACATCACCGATTACTGTGATCATCTATTCAACTTGAAAGAAAAGGACTCGCATCTTCAAGTTATTATTGGAGATGATGCAAGCTATTCAGTTAAAGGATCTGGTTCTACTTCCTTCGAACTGGATTTAGGCATTTCTCTTCACTTGAGTGATGTCCTTTTTGTGTCTGGCATCAAGAGAAATCTGATTTCAATTACAGCTTTAGAAGACAAAGGATATCATGTTTCTTTTGTTGATGGTAAAGTCCTAGCATGGAAAAAGAACTCAAATTTTCTTTCAGCCCGTGAGATTGGAATTCGTCATGATAGTCTCTATAAGCTTTCAGCCCGTCCTATTCAAGCTCTTGCTCATACTTCTTCAAATCCTAATTGATGAAGGGTGCTCCCCTTAATACCACAAACACATAAAAGAAACAGAGAAACAACAACAACAATATGCAAGAACAGAAAATTGGCTTCTTATTATCTCCACAAATGTGGAATTACAAACTTTCAAAATTACAATATACAAAGCCACATGGGCGTTCCCTTACAATATTCTGTAGGACAAAGTCTCGAACCAATACCCAGATCTACTACCCAGAACTGCCCTAGACAACACTACAGGTCTTCTTTATATAGGCAATTTCCACCGCCCGAGAAGGTTCTAGAAATTTAGCCCTTAGGGCTAACCAAACTTAGAATTATTTTATTTTTCAATTTATTACATCAAAGTCGACTCAAAATAACTTTTTGAAACCCGAACAGAAATTTTGAAAGAAAATTATTTTCCGCCATGAGGTGGCCCGACTTCCAAAAACCATAAGTCATCACCAATTGACCCGATTGACTATTATAACCCCATTTCGAAAAGGCCACGAAGCGCTCTATAGGCTTGACTCGCGCAAGCGCCTGTCACCCAAATTTTCGACCTCATCTGAGACCTCTAAAGCCTTCAAAACTGAGTTCAAAGTTTCTGTACCCTGCTGCCAATACCGAAAATCTTCAATATCTTCAAAACTAGACCTGATCTAGCCATGAAACTTTACTGGCAGACTGATATGACTGAGATGAACCTCCACATGTAAAATCAGAACATTCCGAGATCATATGACCAATTTACTAAAAATAGCAAGTTCCCATAAATAGCAGCTCTGCACAAGATAGACCTTATTGAATACAAAAACAAAAATATTTTTGGGTGATGCAAGATTGCTCTTATACCCAGGATGCTCCTGCATCACTAATATTCTTTGGCACAAGAGGTTTGGACATTTGAATTTCAAAACCTTAGCCTCTATGGATAAAGTTGTTATTGGTCTTCCAAAGCTGAATCAAGACCATGAAGGAGTTTGCAAGGGATGCGCTCTAGGTAAGAATACTAAGAGTGCTTTTCATAGTAGTGAATCTAGAGCTAAAGAAATTCTAGAATTAATTCATTCAGACTTATGTGGTCCCATGTCTGTTGCTTCTCTTAATGGTTACTGGTATTATATTACTTTCATTGATGATTTCTCTCGTAAGCGCTGGATCTATTTTCTTAAGTCTAAGGAATCTAATGAAGTGTTGTCTGGTTTTAAAGCATTCAAAGCCTTAGTTGAAAATCTTTCTAACAAAAGGATTAAGATCCTGAGATCTGATAATAATGGAGAATTTGTCTCTGGGATTTTCATAATTTTTGTGTTGAAGTTGGGATTAAGAGGGAGCTATGTGTTCCCTATAATCCTCAACAAAATGGTGTGGCTAAAAGGAAGAATAGGACTGTTGTTGAGGCAACAAAAGCTATGATCCATGATCAAAGACTTCCTACTTTGCTATGGGCTAAAGCGTGCAGAACAGCAGTCCACATTCAAAATTGTAGTCCTCATCAGATTCTTGGCAACATGTCCTCTAAAGAAGCTTTCTCAGGAACAAAAACAGACATTAGTTACTTCAGAAGTTTTGGATGCCCAATCTACATCCATATTCCAAAAGAGAAAAGATCAAAGTTGGAACCTTCAGGAAAGAAAGGGATTTTTGTTGGATATAGTGATTCTTCTAAAGCCTTCGGGATTTATATACCTGGTCAAAAACAAATTGAAATTAGTAGGGATGTCACTTTTGATGAAGATATAGCTTGCAAGTCTCTCAAAAAGTCTAACATTTTAAATGATGAAGACAATCTTGAACACTCCCAAGATTTTGCCATGGCTGATCTGAATCCTCCTTCAGAGATTCAGAGGGAGAATGAAGATTCAGAAGATCTTGCTGCTCAATCCGATCCAGTTGTTTCTTCATGTCCCAGTTCTAATCCATCCAATAAGAATAGACCGTTATGGGCTAGGAACATTGTAGAAGAAGCTGAAACCTTTGCAGCCCCTCGTGGCACTTTTAGAGAAAGCAAACGGCCTCATAAGTTTGCTGGTTACGTTACATTAATGAGTCACATAATTGCTTCTGAATCTTCTAATGTTGAAGAAGCTTCTAAACATCAAGTATGGAAAGATGCCATGATGGATGAATATTAGTCCATCATGAAAA
The DNA here is from genome assembly GCA_027943335.1 of Chamaecyparis obtusa. NCBI lineage: Eukaryota > Viridiplantae > Streptophyta > Pinopsida > Cupressales > Cupressaceae > Chamaecyparis > Chamaecyparis obtusa. The sequence continues at coordinate 917,147 of BSBK01000141.1, read as the reverse complement.
ATGAAGTATGGGACATTGTCCCAAGACCAAAAGGTAAATCGGTTGTTTCATCTAAATGGTTATTCAAGATTAAACATGCAGCTGATGGAAGTATAGATGAGTACAAGGCCAGATTTGTAGCTAGAGGTTTTTCTCAAAAGGAAAGCATAGACTATGAAGAAACCTTTGCACCGGTGGCTCGCTACACTTCCATCAAAACCATTATAGCCATTGCAGCAGTGAAGGGCTGGAAACTTCATCAAATGGATGTGATAAAGCCTTCTTAAATGGAGTCATTGAAGAGGAAGTTTATTTAGAGCAGCCAGAAGGTTTTATCATTCATAACAAAGTGTCTCATGAGTGCAAACTGAAAAAGGCATTATATGGACTCAAGCAAGCTTCTTGTGCTTGGTATGAGAGAATTGATGACTATCTTTTGAGCTTGGGTTTTTAAAGGAATGATGTTGATCCTAATCTCTACTTCGAAGTTCATGATGACAAAATTTTGATCTTAGTCTTGTATGTGGATGATTTATTTCTCACGGGTAATGATGATCTCATTATCATATGCAAGAAGGAGCTAGCTTTAGAATTTGAAATGAAAGACCTTGGTTTGCTGCACTATTTTCTTGGTCTCGAGGTATGGCAAAAATCAAATGAAATCATCTTAAGTCAAGGAAAATATGCAATTGATATTTTAAAGAGATTTGGCATGTTAGATTGCAAATCTATGGTGACTCCCATGGAAGTAAATCTGAAAAAGTTTCATGATGATTTAGCTCATTCAGATTTAGTTGATCCTACTATGTATAGGCAGCTTATTGGTTCTTTGATGTACCTGGTTAACACAAGACCTGACATATGTTATGTAGTTAACACTCTAAGTCAGTTTATGTGTGAACCCAGGCAAATTCATCTTGTGGCAGCCAAACATATATTGAGATATGTTCATGGTACAATAGGATATGGGTTGAAATACTCTTCTTGTGTTGAACTGAAGTTACAGGGGCTCTCTGATTCAGATTGGGTAGGTTGTGTGCCCGATAGAAAGAGCACCTCAGGTTGTTGTTTCAGCCTTGGTTCTACCATGGTTTCCTGGTGTAGCAGGAAACAATCTTGTGTAGCTCAGAGCACAGCTGAAGCAGAATATGTTGTAGCATGTGTGGCTGCAAAAGAAGTTGTATGGCTTCGTGAATTACTTGTAGAGTTATTTGGGGAGCCTCTCGCATCTACAGTGATTATGTGCGACAACCAAAGTTGTGTGAAGCTTTCGGTTAATCCAATGTTTCATGACAGATCCAAACAAGTGGAGATCAAGTTTCACTACTTGAAAGAAATGCAGTTGAACTAAAGTATATCTCTACAGAGGAGCAGACTGCAGACATTCTCACCAAACCACTTCCGAGAGCGAAGTTTTGCTATTTTCGAGAGAAGCTTGGCTTAGTGGAGAATGATGCTCTTGCTGAGTAAGTGTCTCAGCCTCAATGTTCCCTTGCTTATATGCATTCTTCTCTGGGAGAAGTTTGAAGTGAAAGCCCTTGTTCCACCCTCTACAAGTAGGCAAGGTGGTAATGCATTCTTCTCTGGAAGAAGTTTGAGGTGTAAGCCCTTGATCCACCCTCTACAAGTAGGTATGGTGGAATCACCCTCTATGAGTAGGCAAGGTGATAATGCATTCTTCTCTAGGAGAAGTTTGAGGTGAAAGCCCTTGGTCCACCCTCTGGAAGCAGCCATGGTGGAAGTCATGTGTGCGATTCCATGACCTATTTTTTGTGATTCTAAATTCATCCTCTAAAAATAGCTATGATGAATAAATTTTACTGATTAAATTTTGTGTTTTGTATTCACCCTCTAGGAGTAGCTATGGTGAATGTTACTATTATGTGTTTTATTTTTTTCACCCTCTTGGAGTAGCTATGGTTAATTTTATTGTACGGAAATAACAAAAATTTGAAATATGTTGAGATTATTTATTGACATTGACTATTTTGCAGCTGAGTGCATTTGTCTAGATGAAATTCTCTAAAAGTCTCTCTCTTGCTAAGAGGGAGTGTTGAAGTTGAATAGCTGTGATAGAGACTTCAACTTTGATTTTGTTGTTACCTTTGACATATGTTTATGTAAGAAATTTTTGGTGAGCCATATTGATGATGCTCGTATTTCTTCAGTTCCATATCTATGCTGACATGGACTTCATGTGTAATATTGTATCACTGTCGTTGGTGATTAAGCAAGTGCTTAGTCGCCAACGACAGGTATACTTACTGTTGGGCTGTGTTTCATTTATGTTCGGCATCATCGTATATTTTGTTATCGGTATGAACCGATTAATATTGTCGGTTTCATATTTGCTTCGTAATATTTGTATGACCGGTTTTATTATCGGTCTCATCATTTTTGTTGGCACTTAATATAATTCTTGCTAGCCATTGTGTATTATCGGCATCATTATCTTTGTAACGCCTGAAATGATGGCGCTTCATCTTACTTGGTGGTACGCCAAGTAAGGTGAAGCGTCACCTTCCTAGGCACTCCTTTATTCCATTAGGAATATGTTCATTGTATTACATTAATAAATCAAGCAGCCTCATATGTTCTGCGTGCGATTTCATATACAATAGGGAAAGCACGAAAGAAGAGCATATCAGTGTATTTTGTATTTGATTCTCTTCAAAGTGATTCTAAAAGGAGATCAACGTCTGCGCATCAGAGTTTCAGCATACATTTTATTTGTGCTCTATGAGTGAGCTATGTTATATGCAATTATCTCATTTTGTGTATAGTGATTAATTTTTGTTGTTCTTTGTTTCATTGTATATGATCATTATATGATCATTGAGCAACCTTAGTGATCAAGATATTGTAAGACTTATTGACTATCAAGCTGAAACGTCAATAAGGAGAAAGATATTGTAATTGGTGTTGAATCTCAATAAAGGATAAACTTTTCTGTGGGCTGGGTTGTTTCCCTCGGTGAGGAGGGTTTTTCCCAGGATAAAAGATTGTGCCATCTGCCTTTGTTTTTCTGTTTTAAACTCTCATTTATTCTGCTATATTCTGGTTCAATTTTAACAGTCTTGAAATGCCATGCATGAATGTTGCCACTGCTGTAAATTTAAAAGATATTTGAAGAGGTTAGGGAAACTTTTGTTGTTGACAGTAGTTACAATTTTGTGTATAGTTTATTCTTTTTGACTTGATAGTTAATGAGAATAGTAGGATAAACTGTTAAAATATAGCTTCGATATGATTGACTTATATATATATATATATATATATATATCAGATTCGATATAAGACGTGACTGTGCGTGGCTTAAGCCACGTACGGTCATGTCTCTACATAGACATGATTATTACGCTCTTTATATATATGCATTCGTATGTGCTGTGGAAAGATTTCAATAACAGTGTTCATATTACTACCACAGCATATACGAAATGCATATATCTATATATATTTGCATATATAGTTCAGAAAATACATAAAATATGATAGTTGTGAATAACACAAATAACAATATTGAATTATCTCTATTAAAGATATATATTCCTAACATGGTATCAGAGCCTCTCTAGAGAAGAATCAATATAATCAAATTCTGAATTCTATCAGATCCATTATAAAATATAAGAAGAAAATAATAATGGCCAACAGCATTAAAGTAGAGGACAGACTTGAAGGTGCTTCAAACTTTTTCTCATGGAAAATACAAATCGTAACATTGCTCCAAGAACTCGAGTTAGAATCCTATGTTGAGGAGGATAAAAAGATGCCTGAAGATGAACCTGATAAATCAACTTGGAAAAGGTGTAACTATTAAAATGTTTCTAATATTAGGAAGATTCCGGTTTTTAATGCTCTTTCCTGCTGCAATTCTTTTGCAGTCTATCTTTAGATAGTTGCTATTTATTGTATCATTAGTTTTGTATATATGAGCCTCTGGCTCTTTGTAAAATTCAATATACAAAATAATCTATTCACATTATTTTATGGTATCAGAGCTAGTTGTTCGAAATCGCGAGTATGTTCACGAATTTGTTTGGGTCGAGATTGCTAGGGCTTTCTCCTGTCTTTATACCCCCGCGAAATCTTCGTGTCAGAGCTTGCTAGGGCTTTGTCTCTGCACGCAACCTTGTATTCACGCGACTGGTGCGACTTTGTATTCACGTGACCTGATTGCAACTGGTACCTTGTCTTCACGCGACTGGTGCGACTTTGTCTTCACGCGACCTGATCATGATTCGTTTCTACACCTCGCAATCTGCTTCAAACTATCGTTTCTGCAACCTACAGCCCGTAATTACAAACGTTGCCATTTTTTTTGGTGCTTTCTCTACTAAAAATCTGACAGGATTAGGTTGTTTGCAGACGCCATTGGAGCTTCAGTTATTTTCTAAATCACGAACATTTCTTGGCGACGGGATTCTTTGGGTGTTTTTTTTCGTTTGCGCGACGAAGGGAGCTTCGCCATTACTTACACTTGCTCTTCCATGGCCGTTGATTAGGGTTTCCTGCGAAAACTCTATTTTTTAAACTCGAAATTTTTTTCTAATTTTAGATTTGTGGTGGGTTTTTCGAGATCTTATCTAGGTCTTTGTTAGTTTTTTCTGGGTACCTCATTTTTTGTGCCTCAATTTTCGAGCCAGCGGATTTGAAATTCAACTTCAAATTTCTTTTGGAATTTCTGTCAACTTTTCTGGGTACTCGTTAGTTTTTTTTGGGTCAGCCAAAAATTTACCTTGAAATCCGTGCGTGTTATTTTTCGTTCTTGAAATTTGTACCTGATGGCATCTTTGACCAACCTGATGCTAGAAAACAGTCAATGTTTTAATGGCAGCAATTACAACACCAAGAAGCAGCGAATGTTAACCATCTTCGAGTACCGACGTCTGGATGTGCTTGTTCTAGGCATAGAATCACGCCCTACCTCCGTTCAAACAGATCAGAATAAGTTTGATGATCGGAATCGAGAAGCTATTATGCTTCTCAATCTATCTGTCACAGATGATCAGTTGCCTCAAATTCCCTCTGGCAAGTCTGCTGCAGACATCTGGAAATATTTTAAGGAGTTGCATGAGACATCCAACAAGAGTCGAGTGTTCTTTCTAAAGAATCAGTTGTTCTCCATTATGATGGATGAATGTATGTCCTTACAGGAACATCTCACGAAGATTAAAAACATCCGCGATTAGCTTGATGGTATCGATCGGAAGATGGAGGAAGAAGATATGGTAGTTATTACCCTAAAAAGTCTACCAACAGCTTATGAGCATTTCATAGAGACTCTCAACATTACCTCAACTTATGTTGATCTGAAATTCCCAGAGTTATGCACCAAACTTCTATAGCAGGATCGCTGGAAGCAGCAGTTTGGTAGCCGTGCTTCCTCATCCTCGTCAGAACAAGCCTTTGCAGCTAAATTTCAGCATTCTCAGTCATCACACCAAGGCAGTTCACATCAATCCTCGGGCAGTACTCAGCAGAAGAGTGTTCAGTGTCATTACTGTATAAGTACGGCCACATGAAGAAAGATTGTCATCAGCGACTCGCTTCCGAACAAAAGAAGCTGGGAGGGTCAAATCAACAGGCAAATGTTGCTGAACATTCTGAGAAAAAGGAGTCTGCTTTCTATGCTTTTATGGTTAAAAGCCCTTCTGATTTAGCCCGATCGTCTGCTTGGTATATCGACTCTGGTGTTTCATGTCATTTTTCTCATCGGCGAGACTGGTTTACAAACTTCTATCCCTATAGTGATTTAGTTGTATTTGGTGGAGGAGAGGAGCTCAAAATTATTGGCAGAGGAAATGTTCAAATACAGTCTGGTGGGTGTCAGCTCATCTTTCTCAATGTATGCTACGTTCCTGGTATGGCACTCAATCTTCTCTCTGTGAGTCAGATCATGAGAAATTCTCCTCAGTTGGATGTGGTGTTAGTGCCCACAAATGTTCCATTATTGATCGAGAGAATCGTCTTACTGTTGCTACTAGTCTAGAGGATCATGGCCTATATCGGCTTACTGACACTGGTGATTCCCCTAAAATAGCTATGGCAGCTCGTGATTTATCTCTCAATACTTTGTGGCATCGGCGATATGGACATCTCAACATTCAGTATCTCTCTCAGCTGTCTCGGGAGGAACTTGTTTCTGGCCCACTTTCAATTCAGCCGCAGCATCTTGGAGTATGTGACACTTGTCAAGCTAGCAAACAACATTGGACTCCCTTCAAAGATGGAGATTCCTGGCGTGCATCTCAGGTACTTCAATTACTTCATGCTGATATTTGTGGTCCTATGAATACACCTTCAATTACTGGTTGCAAATATTTTTTGCTTATTGTTGATGATTTTAGTAGAAAGATGTGGGTGTACTTTCTTAAACAAAAATCAGATGTTTTTAGTACATTTCAGAACTTTAAGTCTTTGGTTGAAAACGAGTCTAGCCGCAGTTTAATTTCTCTTAGAACAGATAATGGAGGGGAATTTTGTTCTACTGCATTCTCTGATTTTTGTGTTGAACATGGCATCAAACATCAGTTCACCACACCCTACACTCCTCAGCAAAACAGTGTTGTTGAGCGTCGCAATCGTACGATTGTTGAGATGGCTCGTTCTATGTTACAACACAGGAGTGTTCCTAATAAAAATTGGGCAGAAGCAGTGTTTACTATTGTTTACCTTCTCAATCATTCCCCTACTCAGGCCGTCAAGAACAAAACTCCAGAAGAGTTGTGGTCTGGTCATAAGCCCAAGATCAGCCACCTGAAGATTTTGGCTCTCTTGCATATGTTTGGATTCCTAATGCTAAACGCTCCAACTTAGATTCCAAGAGTCAGAGACTCATGATGATAGGGTACAGTGACAACCATAAGGCCTACCGATTGATAGATATCGACACTGATCATCTTATCTTTAGTCATGATGTTGTTTTTGATGAAACTCGAGGACCTTTTTTGTCTTCTTCTGAGCAGTGTTATGAGGAACAGCCTCACAGTGTTCCTCTTCCTTTAGCACCACCTGATGGGAGGGATGATACAGATAATGCTCGCCCTGGGGCACCTGATGTTGATCCTGTTGAGGCCTCCGAACATGATCCTCTCCCTACCCCTGCTACTGCTCCTGAACCTCCTCCGGCTCCTCCAGAGATTGGCTCTTCTACTCTCCAGCCCAAATGGTGGGTTAAAACTATTAGTGATCTCGGGGATGATGAGCTTATCGAAGGTAGAGTTTCTAGAAATAAGAGCAAACAGCAACCTACAGTTAATTTTGCTCTTATGGCTGACATTCATAGTGTTTATGAGCCCCAGACTTATTCTGAAGCTAAAGGTATTCTTGAGTGGGAACAGGCTATGGAAGCTGAATTTCAGAGTATTCAGAAAAATCACACTTGGGTCCTTTCTGATCTTCCTGCAGGGAAGAAGCTCGTTAGCTACAAATGGGTATACAAGGTCAAATACAAAGCTGATGGAACCTTAGACAAGTATAAGGCTCATCTTGTTGCTCGAGGGTTCTCACAAAGGGAAGGTATTGACTATGAGGAGACTTTTGCTCCCACAGCTAAAATGAGTACCATACGGCTTGTTCTTGCCTTAGCAACTCAGTTTGGTTGGATAGTTCATCAGATGGATGTTAATAGTGCTTTTTTGAATGGTGACTTACAGGAAGAGGTCTACATGACACAACCTTCTAAATTTAAGGTTGCTAGTCGGGAACACAAAGTCTGTAAACTTGTCAAAGCTCTCTATGGTCTGAAACAAGCTCCTCGGGCTTGGTACATGAAAATTGATAAATACCTAACCGATCATGGTTTTCAGAGGAGTCCATCAGATTCAAACTTGTATATCAAACATGTAGGTGATGATGTATTGTTTATAGTTGTCTATGTGGATGATTTGATCATCATTGGAAGTTCAGCACATTTGATCACTGAAATCAAACAAGACTTGTGTCGCACTTTTGATATGACAGATTTGGGACTTTTGCACTATTGTCTCGAAGTTGAGGTTTGGCAAACTGAACACAGTATCTTTCTTTGTCAGTCCAAGTATGCTAGAAGTCTTGTGGACAGGTTCAAAATGCAGGATTGCAAACCTGCTCCCACTCCTATGGAACCCGGACTCAAATTATTAGCTCAGTCCGATTCACCTATTGTGGATGAATCTTTGTTTAGACAACTAGTGGGCAGCCTCATTTTTCTTACTGCCACCAGACCTAACATTAGTTTTGCGGTAAGCTACATATCCCGCTTTATGACAGCGCCCAAGACTGATCATTGGACAAGTGCAAAGCGCGTCCTGCGCTATGTTAGTGGTACTCTTGATTATGGTCTTCTGTACACTCAGAGTTCTGATCTTACACTATGTGGCTACACAGATTCAAACTGGGCCGGTTCTGTTGATGATCGTAAGTCTACCGCTGGATACGTGTTCAATTTGGGGTCTGGTGCTATCACATGGATGAGTAAGAAACAGCAGACAATGGCTCTGTCGTCCACCGAAGCAGAATATCGAGGAGCAATTAAAGCAGCTTGTGAGGCAGTTTGGCTTTGGCGGATGCTTGCAGATAAGCATGTTCCTCAGTTAGGACCGACTCCTCTATTCTGTGATAATCAGGGAGTGCTCAAATTGGCCAAGAATCCAATCTTACATGAACAAACCAAGCATGTCGAAACACATTGTCATTACATTCGTCAGCTAGTTGAAGACAAATCTATTCAGCTACTGTATGTTCCTACCTTAGAGCAGTCCGCTGATATCTTCACCAAGCCTCTCGGTTCTGATAAATTTGTAAAATTCAGGGAGGCTATTGGTGTTATTGACAGATTGAGCATTATGGGAGGGTATTAGAATGTTTCTAATATTAGGAAGATTCTGGTTTTTAATGCTCTTTCCTGCTGCGATTCTTTTGCAGTCTATCTTTAGATAGTTGCTATTTATTGTATCATTAGTTTTGTATATATGAGCCTCTGGCTCTTTGTAAAATTCAATATACAAAATAATCTATTCACATTATTTTAGTAACAACAAAGCAAAGAAGATAATAATCGATGTTGTTAAAGACCATATTCTTCCCTCTATAGCAAGGCTTAAAACCGCCTATGAAGTATTCAAAACTATTCAAGAGACATTTGAGATTAATAATACAAGTAGATTACTTACTCTCAAACAACAACTTTTGAATTTAAAAATGAACAAAGGGGAAATCATCACATCTTACTTCCTAAGAATTTCCGAATTAAGAGATCAACTATCTACCATTGGAAACAATATTGATGACATGGAGTTAACATTAATAGCTCTTAGAGGATTACTTATCACATGGGAATCTTTTATTCAATGTATATAATTGGACGTTCTTCTCTACCTAAGTTTGATCAACTCAAGAAGGACTGCACTCAAGAGGAATCCCAGTTAATATCAAGAGGGATCGGGCCTAACAAAGGAGAAGAGATTCAAGCTCTAAATACTCATTCAAACTTCAAAGGCAACAAACGGAAGTTCAAACATAAGAAGGGAAACCATAGCAAAAAATACAAAAACAGAGACTTCTCCAAGGTATAGTGCTATAAATGTGATAAGCTTGGACATACGCATAGGTTCTATCTAGAGAGGAAGAAAATTCAAGCAACATTAGCCGAAGTCAAGGGGGCAGAAATATCTCTACTCTTCTTGGCCTTATCAAGTGAAGTAAATTCAAGCAAAAACACTTGGATAATCGATAGCGGAGCATCACGGCACATAACTGGATTCAGAGATCAATTTGAAACCTTGGAGGAAGATTCTTCTGAAGAAGTTACAATTGGAGACAACTCCACCTATCCAGCAAAAGGAATTGGGACCTGCTCAATCAAATTGAAAAATGGGGTATCTCTATTATTGAAAGATGTTCTCTTTGTACCAAGCATAAAAAGGAACTTGGTCTCTATTTCAGGCTTAGCTGATCAAGGCTATCAAGTCACATTTCAAGAAGATAAAGTGTTAATATGGACTAAGAACACTAATATCAAAAATGATATTTCTATAGGGTATAAGGATGGAAGCATATACAAATTAGGCATTAATCACAAATTAGCTCTATGTCATGAAGTATCAAACTCTAATGAACTCTGACACAGAAGATTAGGACATCTTGGATCTAGCACCCTTCCTTCCATAAAGAAAATCACCACAGGTATACCTAATCTAAAATCAAATCATATTAGTACTTGTAAAGGGTGTGCCCTAGGGAAAAATATCAAAAGATCCTTTCCTTTCTAGTGAACATAAAACCAAAGTTGTATTAGAACTCATTCACACAGATTTGTGTGGACCTATGTCAACACTCTCACTAGGAGGTTTTTCATACTATGTGATTTTCATTGACGATGACACTAGGAAAACTTGGATCTACTTTCTTAAACTCAAAGAATCAAATGAAGTATTACTAAAATTCAAAGAATTTAAGGCATTAGTGGAAAACCAAACTGGGAAGAAAATAAAAACTCTTAAGATCTAACAATGGAGGTGAATACATCTCTGAAAACTTTAAAGAATTTTGCACATCTGTTGGGATTAAGAGGGAGTATACATTACCGTATAATCCTCAACAGAATGGAGTAGCAGAAAGGAAAAACAGAACCATTATTGAAGCTGCCAAGGCCATGATGCATGATCAAAATCTTCATACCTCATTTTGGGCCGAAGCATCTAATACTGTCGTATACATTCAAAACAGGTGTCCTCACTCAATCCTAGAAAACATTACACCTGAAGAAGCTTTTACAAGGAAACCAGATCTAAGCCATCTAAGAATCTTCGGATGTCCCATATATGTACACATTCCTAAAGAGAAAAGAACCAAACTAGAACCCTCTGGAAAGAAAAGAATATTTGTTGGTTATAGTGAAACTACTAAAGGATTCAAGGTCTACATACCAGGACAGAAATCTATTAACATTAGCAGAGATATCAAATTGGAAGAAGATATTGCTCTGAAAGTCTCTACACTCACAGAAGAAGGATCAAATGAGAACCAGAGGGAGAATATTATAGAAAATGATGAAATTGAGAATCAGAGGGAGAATGCCTCTCAAGATGATGAGAACATAATAGAAAACAATGTTAAAGAAGCTTTAACATGTCAAGCCTGGAAAGATGCGATGATAAAGGAATATCAATCTATTGTAAAAAATGATGTTTGGGAAGTAGTACCTAGACCTAAAGGGAAAACAGTCGTCTCTTCAAGATGGTTATTAAAAATAAAATATGCTCCAAATGGTAGTATTGAAAAACTTAAAGCCAGATTTGTCACCAGAGGTTTTTCTCAAAAGGGCTGGAATTGACTACGAAGAAACCTTTGCTCCAATCGCCCGATATACTTTTGTAAGAACCATTATAGCCATTGTCACAGCCAAAAGGTGGAAGATACATCAAATGGATGTAAAGACAACATTTCTTAATGGTGTTATTGAAGAAGTATACATAGAACAACCTAAAGGCTTCACCACTCTTGACAGTAATAGTTACGTCTGCAAACTGAAGAAAGCTCTCTATGGTCTTAAACAATGTAATGTCCCCAAAAAATTTATCATTACCATTTGGAGTAAAAATAAAGAATAAATAACAAATTAAGGATTTTGGCTATTTACAATCCATGTTACAAGACTGACCTTATTATTACTTCAATCCTTCAGAAGGGAGAAGACATTGGAGGCAAACCAAAGCGCTTAGAGACCATTGATAGACTCCCTCAGTTTACAGACTCAGCCTTTAACCTATCTCGAGCTCAAACTCTCAAGGTTAAAGAGGGGGCTGGTCCCTACCCTATCTTGGAAGCTACCCTATTGGATTTAGACTGCCCTTCTTTGGTAGCCTCTGCCTTCCATGCTCTTGTGTTTGAAGCAGTAATAGAGATCAATTTTATATTATGTTTGGGATCTTAATTTCTTATGAACATAGAGAAATTGCTATTAATTAATTAACACAACAGAGCATTCTATTTTACTGATTATAGACAATTTTGTTACTCACCGTCGGGGTAGCTATTGTTCCAATAACAGAACTATTAATGCTTGTTGAAGGATGTTAATTATGCCCCTTTTGTCTTCAGCGATACATATATATATATATATATATATATATATATATATATATATATATATATATATATATATATATATATATATATATATTAACACTCACACATATTCTCCATGTATAGAAATATAATTTTAGATATATTTATATTTGATATCTATATAATCTTTATATAATCCAAAATTATCTATGATCTATATAGCTCATATATATATATAGGTGATTCAATATTATTTGTATATATTTAAATGTAATATTTAATAATCTTTATATATATATATATATATATATATATATATATATATATATATATATATATATATATATTCTTGTTCTGTTATTACTTACATATATATAAATACTTTATTTATTACGCTGTCTATGCCCTAGAGATCAACGGTGAATGTAGTATTTCATCAGTGTTAGATATTACTTGTATTTTATCTATTACTTTCTTCTCTTCCAATGCCGCTCATGGGTAGGCACATATTCATCACTGTTCTTTTTATTATCCCTTTAATTCCTTTGTTTTTCTCTATGTGACTCCTTGCAGTAATCAGAGGCTTCGTAACATATACCTTTCTATTTGTGGACAGGTTATTCTCGGTCTCCAAGAGACTATAGATGTTTGACCATGTATCCTCTTGTTCTGTTAGCAACATACCCCCAGGATACTAACCAGCTTAGCTAAGCATTAAGAGGTCATGGCTTGATCATGATATCAGTGTTTGGTGACAGAATTTGATCCTTCTCATGTCATGGATGGGGCTCCCCTTAGAGCTGGTCTTTCTTCTTTTTATTGAGTCTCGCCTATTCTCCCTGGTTCTATATTTCTTCTCATCCCTTGATGTCATAATCCTTCCCCTTTGAACTCATATCTTTATCTTCTTAAAGGTTTATCCCATAGGGAACCCCTAGATGTCTTTTATCTTCCTTCTTTTTCCCACTTTCTCTCTTTCCATCACTTTGCCACCTTTTTCTCGCGTTTTAGTGGCCTCTTTAGCCTTTCGGGCTTTCCTTGGTATTAAGATAGGATTCTTTCTTATTTTATGGTGTCCTTATGTTATAATGGTTATATATTCATGATGATACGGCATTCATTATGGATTACTTCTTTGGATTATCTGCAATTTGGATGTCCTTTTTTCAACTTTCTCTCGGTATATATTAGATAACTTAATCCCTTTTTTGTTAAGGATTTGTCACTGGAATGGTCGTATCTATGATTACGATCTCCTGGAAAATAGGACTATCTCTTGGACAAAGGATTTGTAATGATGCCATAATTTTATTCATATAGATTACTTTCTCCCTAATACTGGACATCTATTGAGTCACATTAAATAATGATGAGTTACCTCTTTGATTCAGCATCACTAAGTATGCATAGTAATTGGCAAGTCGCGGGTTATAGGGATAACCCCCTCTCGGTGGCCTTCTGCAGACACTCCCTTGTGTAATAACAAGACAGGTAAATGATGACGGATTTTTTAATTTAGAAGAAGCTACAAGAAATTTCTAGAGAGTTGTTGAGCTATTTATATACTCAGACAACCCCTCTAGCCTCTCTTCATTGAGAAAAATGGAATCAAGGCTAACAACCTTTTACACTAAAGGAGATAGGGCTATGGCCTTTCGAGGTCTTATCTTCCCAGAAAGATGGAATCAGATTTTGAATCCTCTCCCAGACTCAACTAGGAGAGCAGTGGAGAAAGCAATAGGTGACAGGTATTTTGATAATGAATTTACATATAGAACTAATGGAGGGATCATAGGGCTATTCATTGCTTTGGCCACTTTCGCTGGTAAAACTAAAGAAGAAATTGTATAGGTAGCTAAGGAAATCTTTATAGAAGACCATCTTGGAGGTCTGGAAAAGATGGTGATGTGTGTTGATAATAATCTCACCATTCCCTTTCCTGAGCTAACAATGCAAACTGAAGTAGATAAATTGGAGGAAATTCCTCAATCCCATCGTATCCCTATGATGACTTTTAAAAATGAAGAATGTTTTGATTTACATTGGCCAGAAATGGCCAGGAACATCGATTTTCTGAGATTCTTTATGAAGAATTTGATACTGGATGGCTACTAAATTACTGGAGAAAGGAAGGATTTAAGATACTGAAGAGCCTAGATTTAATCGAGCCACAGAGTCTTCATATCTTGGCTCCCGAAGTCTCCAGATGCACTCATCGTACCAAGAAAGAGATTGAGGAAGTGGAATGCATAGTAGTCATGGTGAAACAGGACCATGTCTGGAAATGCACGGCTGTTCAGAAGGAAAGTGAGTAATAGTCTGGAAGAACAATAATAGATGTATATACTATACTAGTATTTTAAACCTGGAGTATCATCGGCTTGGATTAGTAACAGTCATAAATTGTATATAGTTATACTCACTTATACAATATTACAATGTATAAAGTCATGTTGACCTGTAAATCTTTCGTATACATGTAATGGTCTGTAGATAGTTGGTGCTATTGTTACAATATTATCAAATGTACATATATGATATTATTAATATACAGTAAGTTTGGTTAGCAATGGTACATTCGGGAAGCTTTAATTTATAGTGGAAACAGTGGATTCAGTGATGCATTTTGATCAATCTATACTAAGTACTCTGTGGGTCATATTTAGGATAAGTGTTACTGTAATGCATATGTAATTTGAATCTGTTGGATTACATTTTGAAATTCACCAAGGATATATGTAGTAGGAGTGTTAAACAGAATGATTGGTTTAAACTATAAACTATGGTTTACAAGATCTAAAGGGTTAGGGGATGATATGCTCTGCAATCTATACTCCTACCTCCTAATCTCCCCATTAGGTTTGAACTATAATTTATAATTGATTAGTTATGAAACATTATGAACGGCCTCAGCAGCCAGCAATGCTTACATGCTGATCTTCAGTAGTTGAATCAATTTTCTTTCTGATATAATGTTTTACTTAAATTAGTATAAGTATTCCTTCCCCTGTTATTTTGAAATGGAATTCTTAGATAGAAATCAAAACATCAGGGGGAAGAATACATATATGATCAAGCCTATATAATGACATTATTCTTAACTCTGTTGAAGGAGGAATGGTTAGGCTGTACAGGTGCAATTTGGTGTGGATCTAACCTTAATAAAGAAGCAATCTGCCCTTTCATTGTTTCATTTCGGATGGCCTTTCAGTAACAATCTACTTATGGTTCATCTTCAGCATCTTATAATTTCAAGTGCTTCATAAATGTGGCAGGAATTAATGAACTTGATGCCTGACTTTTATATTTTGTTATAGCCTTTGGTTGGCCTTGGTGGAACAACTCAGTTTTGAATGGATATTCACACTATCTGTGTTATAGCCTTTGTTTGATATGGTTCTCTACTTAGTCAGTTCTTGCTTAAGATCATTATGTTAATTTGATCAAGATCCTTAGTATATGACCTCGCGGCCTTCTATTAATCTGTGGTAATTATGTTAAGGTACAGCAAAGGAATCAGTGTTGATTTGTTTTTTAGATATAGGGTAAGAGGGATATCCATTGCTCCCTCTTACTATATCTAAAATTGTATATGCCTACTTTCCCTTTTCGTTTAGATATATGAAACTTTGGTTAATTAGAACTCAAAACGAAAAGGGGGGAAGTAATCATATAAGATATAGTCTTTAAATTTGAGATTCAGCATAAAATGGGTATGCTGATATAGTATACTGGAATCAGAACTAGTATACTAATGTCTAGCCTTTTTTTAAAGCAGATATCTGTTTATTTAATTTTCTAAGAGGAATTGTCTTTTGGTTATATGAACCTCTACTTGTTGGTATTAGGCTCCTGAAATTTTGAAGAAATACTTTAGTGAAGTATGACAGTGATTTCTTCACATTAGTATTACAACTCATGCTGATAAGTTCGCACTAAGGATACAAGGATAAGACAACAGACATATAAGTCATGCTTATATGAGTATATGCTTATTTTACCGGTAGGTAAAAGTGTAGACTAATTTGCAAATCTAATCTTTTTTTAGTAGGAACAATTAACTAATTTTATACTCCTAGAATACTTATATCAACATAATCAAGAATACATGTTCCTTATTTTGGCTTACTAACTCCTTAATTGAAGGTTTCTTTTAGAGTGTGTAGATGGTATTTCTTTATTCTCTTACAAGTATCAAGGCATCCTTACTTGCCCAACACTCGGGGAAAGGTAATAAGGTAAAGGGTAAGAATCTAAATTTATTTATGTCTCATTCAAATTTTTTCATGATCGTTAACTAGGTGGGTAGGAAGAAGTATGCCTTTCGTTTCAGGTGTAGGAATAGCGGAAGGTTTCTGACATCGGTCAACGCCACTCAGAGAATCCTACTGGAGGTCTATCCACGTATAGGGACAATGATATCAGTAATCAAATTGTATATGATGAATCATATTGATTTTTCTATGTAATTGTAACTAAACAACAACTCCAATTACTTTTGATAAGTCTCGATATTTATCGAGTAGTGGGTATGCCCACGATAATTTTGTATTAGAATCCGGACTTATAGTCCCAAGCACGGCTGGAGGTTTTCTCGACCCCGCTCTTTTCTACCAGCGCCTGCACTGAGCGGGGTATACATGTAATATTTTATTTAATTAATAATAAAAATCTTGGGCCTCGGCCTTTTACCAATCAAAAAATTATATATATTAATAGATTATTATAAATTAATATTTATATTATATTTTATATTGATTAATATTGAAATGATCTATATTTTATATTAATAATTAATTTTATAGATTAATGTTGTATTATAAATTAATAATAATATTATATCGGATAATTACATATTCTTGAGCGAAGTAATGCATTTTTAAAATAATTATATTTGCATCAGTTATGGTTCATGACAGTCCACCCCTCCTAAATTTGCTTGTCCTCGAGCAACTATATGATAAGTAGGAGATATTTTCCACAGCAAGTCAAATTGTGATATTGCTATCAGGATTCAACTGTGTAGTTTTTTGAGTCAAACTCACACAGTTGAATCATGGGTCAATGAGTTTGACTCAAAAAACTACACAGTTGAATCCTGACAGCAATATCACAACTATATGATGTTTTAATAGTAGAATTTGACAACTTAACTCTGGGTATGTTTTCCCTCACTATCTAATCGAGTTTCCCAAAACTGTGTTGGTATGATGGCTTGCTCCCAAATTCATCTTTATCAAGTTATTTTGTTATTCTAGGTAAGCCAATAGAGTATATTCTTGGAAACATATGCATGAATATATGAGACACGAAGCATACACAAGTAGACACACGAATGCATGAAGATACGAAAGCATACACGAAGAAAACACTTTAATGCATGAATACACGAAGCATACATATTGAAGATGCGAAGCATACACATTGATACAAGTAGACACGAAGCATACACAAAGTATAAACATAATATACACCTTGTTTGAATTAATTTCAATTGTTAAATCCTGTATTTCATATTAAGTAATTTATCTTGTATTTCTTGTTGCTAAGCTTGATCTGATATTACTTTTTTAAGGAGAGAGGGGGTCTGAATACAATCCAAGGCACTTAGAGACCACTTGATAGATTCCCTCAAAGTTTACAGATCCAAGCCCTTAAGCCTTTCTTGGTACAATGCCCTCAAGGTGCTTAGGGTCGCTGATCCCCACCCTATTTTGGGAATTATCCTTTTGGGATTTACACCGCCATTCCTTAAATTGCTTCATCCTTCCTTCTTAATTACTAGGGTAATATGAAGATCTTAACCATGAGATTCATCACTTATTTAGTCATGTTTTCAAGCTTCAGCATTACTTGTAAATAACAGTCTAATCACTTTTATTGAATAAAATGATTCATTAATTTGTATTTACCCTACAGGATGGCAAGATCATTGCTCTGATACTACTTGTAATGTCCCCAAATAATTTATCATTACCATTTGGAGTAAAAATAAAAAATAAATAACAAATTAAGGATTTTGGCTATTTCCAATCCATGTTACAAGACTGACCTTATTATTACTTCAATCCTTCAGAAGGGAGAAGACATTGGAGGCAAACCAAAGCGCTTAGAGACCATTGATAGACTCCCTCAAAGTTTACAAACTCAGTCTTTAACCTGTCTCGAGCTCAAACTCTCAAGGTTAAAGAGGGGGCTGGTCCCTACCCTATCTTGGAAGCTACCCTATTGGATTTAGACTGCCCTTCTTTGGTAGCCTCTGCCTTCCATTCTCTTGTGTTTGAAGCAGTAATAGAGATCAATTTTATATAATGTTTGGGATCTTAATTTCTTATGAACATAGAGAAATTGCTAATTAACACAACAGAGAATTCTATTTTACTGATTATAGACAATTTTGTTACTCACCGTCAGGGTAGCTATTGTTCCAATAACAGAACTATTAATGCTTGCTGAAGGATGTCAATTATGCCCCTTTTGTCTTTAGCGAGATATATATATATATATATTAACACTCACACATATTCTCCATGTATAGAAATATAATTTCAGATATATTTATATTTGATATCTATATAATCTTTATATAATCCAAAATTATCTATGATCTATATAGCTCATATATATATATATAGGTGATTCAATATTATTTGTATATATTTAAATGTAATATATATAATAATCTTTATATATATATATATATATATATATATATATATATATATATATATATATATATATATATATATATATATATATATATTCCTGTTCTGTTATTACTTACACATATATAAATACTTTATTTATTACGCTGTCTATGCTCTAGAGATCAATGCTGAATGTAGTATTTCATCAGTGCTGGATATTACTTGTATTTTATCTATTACTTTCTTCTCTTCCAATGCCGCTCATGGGTAGGCACGTATTCATCACTGTTCTTTTTATTATCCCTTTCTTTCCTTTTTTTTTCTCTGTGTGACTCCTTGCAGTAATCAGAGGCTTCGTAACATATACCTTTCTATTTGTGGACAGGTTATTCTCTGTCTCCAAGAGACTATAGATGTTTGACCATGTATCCTCCTGCTCTGTCAGCAACAGACAGATTTTCTGTAAACCAGGATTCGTTACCATTAATTCCTTCCTATCCTTTTGCAGATCGTTGTTTATCTCCTTTCATACTCCTATGTGGCGGAAGCACCTTAAGAGTCACGACCCTACTCTCGCGGGTTGGGTAATTAGGTAGAGTCAACGGTTCATAATGTCGTCGGCTCATATCTTCTTTTTGATAATATTAATATTATTAATTATGTTGATTTATAATATTAATAGATTATTCTAAATTAATATTTATATTATATTTTATATTGATTACTATTGAAATGATCTATATTTTATATTAATAATTAATTTTATAGATTAATGTTGTATTATAAATTAATAATAATATTATATTGGATAATTACATATTCTTGAGCGAAGTAATGCATTTTAAAAATAATTATATTTGCATCAGTTATGGCTCATGACAAACAAGCTCCTAGGGCATGGTATGAACGCATAGACAGTTATCTCTACAAGCTAGGGTACTCCAAAAATGAAGCTGATCCTAATATATACTTCAAAACATTCAAAGGTGAAATGGTAATTCTAATTCTTTATGTGGCTAATTTATTAATAACGGGAGAAGATCATCTTACTACTAAATGCAAACAAGATCTCACAAACGAATTTGACATGAAGGATCTAGGGTTGTTACACTACTTCTTAGGATTAGAAGTATTACAAACAGAAAACCATATTTTCCTAAATCAAGGAAAATACACCATGGACATATTAACTAGATTTGGTATGATGGATTGTAAACCATTAACCACACCAATGGAAACTAATCTTCATAAACTCAAAGATGAAGCCTCAGACTCAGAACCTACAGATCCTTCATATTATAGACAGCTCATTGGATCTCTTTTGTACTTGGTAAACACTCGTCCTAATATCTGCTATGCTACAAATGTTTTGAGTCATTTCACGTGTGAACCAAAGAAGATTCACCTAACAGCTGCTAAACATGTTCTAAGATATCTACGTGGTACAATTGGAATGGGCCTAAAATACGAGAACCTTGAGATACAACTTCAAGGATTCTCTGACTCTGACTGGGCCGGAAATTCAATTGATCGCAAAAGCACTACAAAATGTTGCTTTAGTCTTGGATCTGCTATGGTTTCATGGTTCAGTAGGAAACAATCAACGGTAGCTCAAAGTTCTACTGAAGCTGAATATATGGCTGCTTCTATGGGAGCTCGAGAAGCAGTATGGTTGAGGAAGTTACTATTTGGATTGTTTGGCAAGCCTCTAAAGCCTATTATAATTCATTGTGACAATCAAAGCTGCATTAAACTTTCAATGAATCCAGTTTTTCACAATCGTTCTAAACACATAGAAATTCCTTGCCACTACATAAGAGACATGGTAGACAGAAACATTATCAAATTGGTCTACATTAGTACTGAAGAACAAAATGCTAACATCTTTACCAAGCCTCTTACAAAGTTAAAAATCAAGTACTTCAGAAGGAAACTTGGTATGGTTAAGTTGTGAGTAAACTTCTGAGATTAATTCTCTCTATTATGTAAATTGATGTATTCATGAAAAAAATAAATTAAATATTGCAATATTGTGTGTTTTTTTTGAAAGGTGATGATCTTTCTTGTGTGAGGTCACTATTGTAAGGTGACGACCTACAATAGTGTGACCTATTTAAGTTATCATCTAAATCTAGTTCCGAATTTAGTCGGGGATTATGATAACATGTGCTTCAAGTTTTTGATCCGGATTGCGTCGGATATCTTGACACCATTACTTATCACTAAATCCAGTTCCGAATTGAGTCGGGGATTATGATAATTTTCCTCTATCAGGATGAGTATATTAAGCTTGTATTCTAG
The DNA here is from genome assembly GCA_027943335.1 of Chamaecyparis obtusa. NCBI lineage: Eukaryota > Viridiplantae > Streptophyta > Pinopsida > Cupressales > Cupressaceae > Chamaecyparis > Chamaecyparis obtusa. Next base: position 896,166 of record BSBK01000141.1, on the reverse strand, counting down.
ACGTTGCTGGTTACCCTGATATAAAGAGATTAAGTGTTATATCCAGTTCCGAATTGAGTCGGGGATCTCAACAACACTTACATCTTGAGATATTGGTTCTGATCAATCCTCTCTTCCTAAGAGGGAGTGATAAAATATAGCTTCGATATGATTGACTTATCTATATATATATAACATATGTGTGTGTGTGTGTGTGTGTACATATATATCTATATATATTTATGTGTGTGTGTGTGTGTGTACATATATATCTATATATATATGTGTGTGTGTGTGTGTGTGTGTACATATATATATATATATATATAGTATCATTATCATATTGATCAGATTCAATATGCTTGTTGACTGCATACAATATATACTTAATGGATCGAATTCCTTATATTCGACAGACTGTTTTTACATTGACCACAGTCGATATGTTTTGCATTGGTTACGTTTAGAGTTATGATAACTATCGTATGATAGTTATCGTAACACATATATTAATGTGTTACAATAACTATCATACGATAGTTATACGTAACACTAAGCACAGTGTTATGTTAACAGTGCCAAGCATTATATGAACAGCACCAAGCATTATGTAAACAGCGCCAGCATTATGTTATGAAACAACATGTCTATGTAAAGACATGACCGTGCGTGGCTTAAGCCACGTACGGTCGTGTCTCTACATAGACATGACTATTATGTTCTATATATATATATGCATTCGTATGTGCTGTGGAAAGATATCAATAACAGTGCATATTACTACCACAGCATATACAAAGTGCATATATATATATATATATATATATAGACAGATATATTTGCATATATAGTTCAGATAATACATAAAATATAATAGTTGTGAATAACACAAATAACAATATTGAATTCTCTCTATTACAGATCTCTATTCGTAACATAAACAACTTGTGTTTACCTTAGTTGCATTTTATTGCATTGAAGGTTCATTATCATTCTGGCAGAGTTATTTATTAACATTATTAAATACATTTAATCATTTATATTACAATTATCTGTAATCAGTCATCTCAAAATTAATGAAGAAAATCAATGTGTAAATTCATGATGTGCACTCTTGCTTACTTTCATTCACACTCTCTATGTAATTAGGATGGCTTTAAATGTAAAAATAATCAAATATTTCTGTTTTTTTGACATTTTACTGCATTTTTTGGAATTCCCAATATTTTTCCAGGTTTTTCTATATCCCGAGAAATTGAAAATATCTTTATTGGGATGCCAAGATATCCCCAAGAATGATATTTACGTCTATGGTATAGATAATACATGTCAACAATTAACTCCAACAAGTGCAGAAACAGATCTACTTTTTTTGAGATTCTTTAACCTGAGTTGGTGCCCCTGTCTTCTCAAATAATTGTCTTCCTACCTTATGTTCTCTCTAAAATCTTTGTTTCTCTACCCTAAGTAATTCCCATGTCCTGTCTGACAATGATACAATGATAATGAGTGATGTTTTATTCCAGGATTTCAATTTTCTCGCCTTTACCTATTTGATATCCTACGTCCAAATAATTTGCAATTTTAAAGAAGAAATAAATCAGGTTTCCAGTTCAAGATTTCTAATTAGGAAGTTCTAAATTCTAATATTGTATTAAAGCCAAGTTCGGGGGTTTTTATTAGGAGTGCACAAAGAGTGAAATTCATAAAAATGCCCTTGAACCAATTGTAACTGAGACTGACCAAATGAATGGAGAAGTTTAATTGCTATTAGGTGATGATCTGTTATGATCTGTTATGTGAAATCCGTGCCCTCTGTGGCAGGGGCATGACAGACAAGGGCTCTGCCCCTCAACCCCACCCTGTGTCATGACAAGGAACGTGCTGGGGACGCTACCCCTCAACCCTGCTGGGAGCTTAGTCCCCAAACCTCCACATCACCACCATTCCCCCACCATACCCAAATCTAGGCCCTTCGTCCCCTGTCCCGGGACTCTATAGACCAAGGTAATATTTCTCCCATAACAAAGTTATCAAATTCAGTTGAGATATGAGAGTTACAACCCAATGAATATGCAGACCTCTACAATGTCTGAATTCAATATAATGCCCTAACTGGGTCACAATCAAAACAGTTTAGGGTGAGCGGTGAGGAACTACAAGTATGTCATTGTAAATCTAGATTCCATTCCCACAAGGCCAAAGGAGTTGAACTTATGCGAAAGTATAGGCCTGATTCAAACCCTACATGCTGTCATCTGGAATACTGGCCCAAGTCCACCTTACGTTCTCTAAGAGATACATCCTTAATGTCTCCCTAAACATTTAAGCACGTGAAAGATAAACACAATCTGGGTCTTGACCCTACTGTCCTGTAAGATCAGTGACTTGACTATAAAAACAAGAATCTTTATAACTGATGTTTATCCTAACATTTGGGAAATCAAAATACAAAAACATAGTCTGAGTTCATCTCCTACTCTCATGCAAATAATACGTTTGAATTTATGACAAGGGATACTTTTAAAGGGCATACTTTTATAATTGAAAACACATACCGGGCAGGAACATGAGGAACCCAATCGTCAAAAATCCTAACGCCTGAGATTTTTCGCCACCCATATGACCAGTGAAGATGAGATGAGATACAATTAAGAGAGCAGAGCCAAAGGCAAGCAGGAATAGGGCAAGGGCTATAGATTTCCATGGGATCTTCTGTTTAGGGATATAATCGAAGCGTATATCATAATTACTGTCATTGGCATCATCTTCTCTTCCTCCATATCGGTTGCCAGGCGATGCGAATGAGCGTCTCCGTTGATTTTGCTGTTGTTGGGTATCATCTGTAGGCAATGGCGTATAGCGAACATTTGGTCTTTCACCCATCTCTTACAATTTGTCAATCCTAACTTCCGTTGTTCCGATGATGTTTGTTATTGTGCCTTAGGTAGCTGTTTGCTCTTTCGCCCATCTCTTAAGTGGTGTCAATCCAAGCTTCCGTTGGTCCGATGATGTTTGTTATTGTGCCTTCGGTAGCTGTTTTGCCTCACTTCCATTTTGTTCCTAATTCATTTCACCGGTCCCTTTCCATGTTAAAAAGAATTTGTTGGGCACAATTTAAGAGCAAATTTAGGGGAGATGATATGATAGTGGAGCAGGGTTACAAGCATGGAAAGGAGATGATAGGAAAAGGGTCTTATTGTCGAATATCTTAATAATCATTCTGTATTCCATGAAAAGTATCTAAAATTAAAAAGTAAAATAAAAATCAAATATTGTATAAAACATGTTTTATAATTGTTTTATTTGTTTCAAAAAAGTGTTGATCATAATAGTATTTTTTGTTATCAAGGTTTCTAACACAATCTATGTACAACTCATATATTCAGAAAATGCAATTTAATATTTTTGTTCATAAATGCTACAAGAATCCACATATCAAGTTTTGCAGTTTCAAATACTAACTACTGCATCAACACAATCCATCTATTCTATTATACAATTAGATTTGACCTATCTTATATCTCAATTTTCTAAATATAAAGTGTTCTTCAAACAAAAAACATGGCCATGTGCTCCATCTGATGGTTTATGGTGACTGATCGGGCAAGTATTGTACACTTGTCATTTATCATGGGGTTTGGGTTTAACTCGTCAAGCATTTTTGAGTTGACTCGTCAAGCATTTCCCTAGGTTGACTCATCAATCTTTTCCCTAGGTTGACTCGTTAAGTATTTTTTTAGGGTTAACTTGTTAACCAATATAAATCTTGTTATAATGGCTTAGGGTTAGGGCTTTCAATAGAAAATTTTGTAGCTTCTTGCAGGGGTATTGAGTTGCAAGGGATTGCAAATTGTAATAGGTTGAAATTACTGGATAATAAGATTGGACTCTTTGTTTGGTGAACGTAACATTGTGTTAAATCTTTGTGTCTTTTTGTTCTATTTTGTGTGCTTTATTCCTTTGCATTATTGGTTATATTTGCATGTAATTGTTAGTTTTATGTCTTGTAATCCTAACATGACCTATCATATCCTTGTTTAATAAATGCATCCAGCACACATGAAGATGTAGGGCTTACCAATGAAGTTATCAAAACAAGAGGACAAAAAAAATAATCCACGCCAAATCAATCGATTATGAAATTAATGGCTAAATGCACATTTTTCAACCCCAATAAGTAATGTAATCAAGTGTTTAGATCCCACAAATTAAAACAAGAGGACATAAATTTAAACTTCATACCAAACAAGCATTCACGATCCATTACTATTGCCAATTCAAATAGGCATAGCATCCATTGGATCCATTAATTTATCTCATTTGATTCCACCACCAATTTCATGTTGTTTTATGTTCTCTATTTTCACTCTTGTTCTATTTTTTACTGGTGGAAATGACATAAGAAGATCAGGCAAAGGAGATTAAAACACAACTATTTTACATATTCTTCCAAGTATTATATTAATTTACTATATATTGTGCATGGTTTTTTCTTCTATAGGATGTTATTGGTTGAGTCAGTGTGTTATAAGTGCATATATAGGGTTTATAATTGTAGTGTCCATGCATATCTATTCTTAATTGTTCATTCATATTTGTTATATATGTGTAATCACCTAAAAATGGACAAAGATCAAATCAAAGCAAATCAAGTCAAATCAAAGCAAATCAAGGACAAAATTGAAGTAATTGAATCACGATGCATAATTAGCCAATTAAAATTAAAATCAAGTCGTAATTCAAGATCAATCAAAATTGAGAGCATTTTAATCAAGTGCAAACAAATCAAAGTACAATTAAATCAATTAATTGTATAGTCTTGAATTAAATTAAATTCAACCCATTCAAGGGGTACATGGCTAAAATAAATCAATTAAATCAATTAATAAATCTCAATTACTCTCAACAACCCAAAAGGAGAGGAAATTCAATCAACCAATGAGATTCAAGGCAAGGCATTCACATGGATCAAGCCAAATTGAATCTCAATCACTCAAAGTGAAAGAGAATCTCGACCATCCATCTTGTCTATGTGTCCCAAGCTTTGAGGACACAAACTTTGCATTGTCTTCAAAGGGTGGAACCAAGGACTCAACCAAGGTTTAATCATGATCAAACACAACTACACCCCCTACCATTGGAAAATCTATAAAAGGAAGGCCTAAAACCTTCATAATTCATAACCACACATCTGAGAATTGCATTGAACCTCTTGCAATTTGAGCTTAGAAAGGCATTTGAGAGCATAATTAGCATTTATTTTGATAATTGTTAGCTTTAACTTGTTTATCATATCATTCTCATTCTAGGATTGTCATTAATGAGAGCTTGCTGAGAGGTTTGCATTAACAATCTTAGTTAGAGAGCCATAGGATGCTCAATTAGTCATTAATTTGCTATAGTTTTCTCTATTGCTTTGTGGTTTAATTTAGTTACTATTTTATTTATTGATGATTAACCTTAATTATATGACGATACTTTTCCTAGTATACAAAATGGCGCCCACCGTGGGGCAGAATGCTCTACTTTACTAACTGTACGAAAATTTATCATTAGTTTCAAATTTGCATATGATTAACTCTCAAATTTTTCAGGAAGTAGCACTTTTGACAAGTTAAACAACGCTTTTTCCAAGTGAAACAATGCTTTTGATCACTGTTCCAGTACTTCTGCAGCAAAGTTGTGCGCCTTTGCACCGATCTGCAGCACTTTTGCAGCTTCTATCTTCGATCATCCTTTCTTTCAGCGCTTACGCATGGTTAAAGAGTGCTTTGCTCCTAACTACTAGGCACTTTCATTAGTTTCCTTAGCGCTTTTTCCATGATTTTACTGGCTTTACTCAATTTAGTAGCGCTTTTGAAAGTTATTTGTGCATTTTTGCATTTCACTGACAGATTAAAGTAGTGCTTTCAATCAGATTAGTTGCGCTTTTAAACAATAAAATAGCGCTTTTAACTAATTCAGGTGTGATTTTGCATAAATTCATAATCTGATTAATCTAACTATGGCAAAATGACTTTCGGTATTCTGCAGGATGATAGGGCATAAAAAGGCAAGAAAACCAGAGAGAAAATTTAATCAAGAGGGTAAAGCATTGGCTAAAAAGATCAAGAAGGAGAACTTTGAGCATATTAAAGCAGTTCTTGAGGAATCACAAGAGGAAGAAAACCAGGTATATCAAAATTATCTTAAGGTTGTAGATGCTTACAAGACAAAATTTGTATCTCTCAATTGGATTTTTACTCCTTAGTTCAAGTTTTTCCTTAAAAATTTGCAAATAAGATGCTTAAGGTTCAATACATAAGTCTTTGCTTCTTCAATTTTGATTTGGTTTCCATCATTGTGATTGGTTGTGTTGACTAACTTGTTGGTGGACAAGCACACTTGGAAAGAGTTATTACCAAGGTAAGGTAAAAATAATGGAATCAATCAAAAATGCCCCTAACTTCGGTTAGCTACAAAGAATAAGGTAAGCCTCAACTAGTCAATATTTTCCCTTAGCTTGTGGCATTGGTGCATTTTGAAAATCTAGTAATTAAGGATTAAGGAACCAAACACTAAGAATCAAAGCCCCTTATTTATGGAAGAGAGTAGAAATAATTGAATCCCTATAGTTGGTGAAATTAATTGGACATTGTTAATTATGTTTGGGAACCAAAGGAAAAGTTAGGGATATGCTCTTCACCTTTTGGTGAACCAAATTCCCAAAACCTTGACCTTAATTCCATTTTCCTTGCTTTGAATGAACATGCTAGAGAATTAGTGGGCTCGCCTCCTGAGTTGTGCTTTAACAAGGTCGGTGAGAGGGACAGCCCAAAGTGGGATATGCTCGCTTTTGCTGTGGGAATCCAACCCACTCTAAAATGAAATGCATGCATCCTTAATAGGGTGTGTGACAAATGGATTTTAATTTTTTGAACTTCCTCTAGTAGTCCTCACGGATTGTGCAAAATCATACCTCGGTGCATGTGGGAGGCCCCTTAACATACTTGGGGGATGAGAGATTAAAGTCTATTTGAACGGAATCAATACTAAATCCTTGATAAAATAGCAAGACCACCTTCTAGAGCCATGTTTATGAACCAAATCTTGTGCTAGGTAGGTGCTTGAAGTGTCTTTCTGTGCAAGACCTGTGACAACGTTCTTCAAATCAAACATTTTGTGTTAAGAGGGTAAAAAGAGACAAGTGAATGCATGATTGTTGTGTTTGAAATACATAAACAAGTGAGAGATATATCCATTGGAAACTCATCTTATATTTTTAAATCTCTTCAATTAAAATCAACAATTCTCAAATCAAGGATCATTTCCAAATCAAACCCTTGTTGGATGTTGGTTTCCACGCGGTCCCACACATATAGGGAAGCATTACCAGGAGATAGCACTCTTTTTGCAAACCAAGGGCAAGAAGTTGAGTACCAAAGTGTTTTCAAGGACCCTAATCAAGAGGAAATTTTTCCAAATCTATTTGAACCAAGACTTGGAGAGATGGCAGATAGAAATTCAGCATATCATAATCACAATACCAACAATGCCAATTATAATGCCAAAGAAACACTTGAAGAAAGGGTTGAGAAAGCTTCCCAAGACCTAGATTTCCTAGAGGTTATGGAGAAATTGATAGACAAGGATAAGGGGAACTTCTTCTTAAACCTAGCTCAAAAGGGAGTAAAGTTGCCCTGTGATTTTGATATTAATCAACTCAAGAAATACCAACACCAAGATGACCCCATGAATGTTATGACTAGGCAAATAAAGGCCTTCCAAGAGAAAATTGATAGCATGAAGAAGGTAGCCAAACCTAAGGCCTTTTCCATTGAAGCTTTGTGTCCTTTCCCTTTTGACAAAAGCTTAGCTATGGTATCTTTTCCCTTTAATACCATCTTTCCTAAATATGATAAGTACATGGGTAAAATAGAACCACAGGATCATTTAAGATAGTTTTGCGCCCTAAGCATAGAGTGTTAGGATTAACAAGGCAAAAATAACAATTATGTGCAAATATAACTAATATCAGAAAATAATAAACCACACAGAATAGAACACAAGACACACAGATTTAACGTGGTTCACCCAATCCCTGGGCTACGTCCACCAACAGCGAGTCCAATATTATTATTATCCAGTGATTACAATTCGTAATCCCTTACAGCCCAATTCTGCCGCAAGTACTAAAATCATACATCATGAAAATCCCTAACCCTAAGCCATATTATACAATATTTTCCCGCTTTAGGGTTAGAATGAGTTATAAGTAGTCAGCCCAAATAACTGAAAAAGTAGTCGGCCTCAAAAAAAAATTCCTCGGGGGCTGCGCCCCCGAACCCCAGCGAGGTCGGGAGGAAAAGTGTACAGTACTTTCCTAGATAGTACTTTCCTGATTAGTCACCACAAGCTAACATAGAGTTCATGCACAATGATACGTATCTAATGAGACTCTTTCCTAGAAGCTTAGGAGGTCCTGCAATGGAGTGGTTTTCAAAACTAACCCCCAGAATAAAGTCCTTCGAGGAGTTAGCCTCCAAGTTCATAACCCATTACTCTTATAACATTGAGCATGAAATCACAATCCTCAAGCTATGTGATACCAAATAGAAAGATGGAGAGTCCTTATTAGGATTCCTACAAAGGTGGAGGACCATTTTCGTAAGGTATCCACGAAGTATCCCAGAGAAAGAGAAGATGGAAATCTTCACCAACAATTTGACCTCAGAAATGAATTATAGGTTACAACTTCAATGTCCCCCAACATTTGAGAAACTCATCGAAAATGGGATCAAGATTGAAGATGTTTTGGTCAAAAGAGGTGAAGTCAAATTATTCAAAGATAACAAATCCAACAACAACAATAATAATGGCAACAATAATAATTATGTGCCTAAGTATTTCAATAACCAAGGGTCCAACAATAATAATGATAAATCTAAATCATGGACGAAGAATAACAACAAAAACCTTGTGAATGACGGAGTTGTGGAGGCCCACACCATGAAGTCAACCCCTTTTATCCTACCATATGGAGAAAATTCTTCAAATAATGTTAATCAAACAAACAAAGCTCCATATAATTCCACTAATTCCAATAACAATTCCAACACTTCCAACAATAATGCTAGTGGGGACAAATCAAAGTCATCCTACTCCAATTATAATAAAAAGAAATTCACCTACTTAGGTGAACCTTTGGAGAATGTATTAAAGACCTTGGTTGCCAATAATGTCATCATATTACCCGATATGAAATATTATGAACCTGAAGTTAAACATTATTGGTGGAATGCGTCCCATCACTGTGAATATCATCAAAATAGAGGTCACCCAACAAATGAATGCATGAGGTTAAAACACTTGATGTAAGATTTAATTGACAAGGGAACCATTCAAATTGAAGGACCACAAAATAATGGAGATCATATGGCCTTCAAGAACCCCTTTTTGAATCATGAAAAGGGGGAGTCATCAAATACGAATCAAAATAAAAAAAAGGGCAATGAGAAAGTGAACTTTGCTCACACATATGATAACACGATAAATACTCTAAGAGAAGAGGATCAAACCATAAATGTTATCATAGTGAAAGATAAGTCAAGGGAAGTATCATCAAATGTTGTCACTAGGGGGCAAGCATAAAAAATTATCCTACCTACCAATGCTCCAAAAGTGGTGATATCAAACCAAGCTTCAACATCATTATCAAAACAATACAACTTGGTTGATCAATTACAAAGAACTCCCGCTCAAATCTCTATTCTTGAGATGCTCAAATTATCACCAATTCATAAGGATACCTTGGAAAATGCCTTGTTGGAAACAAATGTACCTCTAAATTTGGAGGTAGACAAATTCCAAAATATGGTAGGGCACCTAATTGCACCTCATTGCCTATCATTTTCTAAACAAGATGACATGTCCCTTAATCATCCTCAAAATCTGCCCTTACATATAGAAGTATTGATCCATAAGCATAGGGTGAAAAGAGTCCTTATAGATGGAGGAGCTAGACTAAACATTTGTACCCTTAGCTTGGTAAAGGCTCTAGGATTTTCTGAGGAGGCTATTGACCCTAAGAAGAAGATAACCATAAAAGCCTACGATGACAAAGAAAGAGCCTCAAAAGGAGTCATAGTACTACCCATTAGAGTTGGTCCCATGCAAAAAGAGACCATATGTCAAGTGTTGGACCTAAATTTGACTTATAATATCTTGTTAGGAAGACCATGGATCCACGAAATGCAAGTTGTTGCTTCAACTTATCACCAATGCCTAAAATTCCCATATCTAGGGTAAGAGATAATGATAAGTGGGGATCTAAACCCATTTTAATATTGTAATAATGTCAAGCCTATCAATGACTCCTTAGTCCCACATAATACTGAATGGTCTATACCTAAGCAAATAGAGCAAGGTCAAAGTTCTAAGGATACCCCTTCGTTGAAAGGAAAAGAAAAGATGGAAGAAGAAGTTATTATTGAAGACACAACAAAACTCATTAACCAAACTACATCGAATAAAGGAAAAGAGAAGGTTAATGAGGATAACATTATTAAAGAACCAAAAGAAGATCATAGCAAAGCTACTCAAGTATACACCAAAGAGGCCCATTATCAAAAGATGGACCAAATGATGAAGAATTTTGATAAGCAATGTAAGATCAAGAAAAAAGGCGTAGGTGAATACTCCTTATCTATGATGGACCTACCTTTATCACCCAAGTCCTTTGGGAAACCCTCAAATCTACCCCATAAATATAATGATAACTTTGTGAGGGAAAGTACATCATTTGCCATGGATGAAGAAGACAATGAGATCCTAAACTGGTTGTACAAAGATGAAGAATCAAGTGCCCACGTCAAACATATCCAAAATATAACCATTCCCACACATCAATATGGGAAAGGATTTGCAATCATGCAAAAGATGGGGTACAAAGGTCAAGGACCTTTAGGCACAAAGAATGAAGGGATCATTGAACCCTTAGAAAGTACATGGTGAGATTCCAAGGAGAAAGCAAGAGTAGGATACCTTGAAGAAGGATACACTCAAAAACATCATCCCAATTTTTATGAGAAAATATCACAATTAGAATCTCATAGTGATGAGGATTCTAATGAATGGGAATGGGAGACCCTATTAGATGAGTCATGCCAAGACAAGGGCAATGATGTCATTCATACCTATACTTCTACCAAAAATAAAGGACCGATGACATAATCAACTTCAAATCAAGCATCTAGTTCTAGCCAAGTGGTCCTAAATGATGTACCAAGTATAGAGATAGAAATCAATCAATGGGTAGGTGAACCATACATTCCTTCATGGAGACCTACTATGGAAGAGTCAAATGCTAGGTTTAATCCACATGACTTTTATCCAACAGTTCAAGATACAATGTATGAACCCTCCAATAACGAGATATATACCTTAAACCCGATCGAAACGAACCTAAGTGTTGACCCATTAACTCTCATTCGCCCGAACTTAATTGAATGGAATGCCATTGAACCAACTACCTTGCCAATTTTATTGAATGATAACATGGTGTCCCAATACCTCAACGCGGTTGAACCTTCTTCTATCAGAGAATATCAAGAAGAAATGATCAAAGGGAGCATCCAAACTTTCAATCCGAGAAAAAAATGATTTTTTTTTTTAAAAAAATAGAAAAGGAAAAGAATCAAGTGTTGAAAATCGCGTTGTGGAAACATTAGATCAAGAAAAAAATAAAGAAATAAAGGATGTTTCCAAAGGTGAAAACCCAACTGAGGCACCTATGGAAGGGAGTTTGGATGTTCTACTAGAACACTATGAAGAAAGATCTCCAATTTTAATTAAGCCAATAGAAAAGATAACCATTGGGTCATAAACAAAGTCGAAGATCATCCACTTAGCAGCATCCCTATCTAGCGAAGAAAGGATAGAATTCATTGAGTTCTTTAAGGAAAGACAAGTCAATTTCGCATGGTCTTATGATGATATGCCGGGTTTAGACCCAAATCTGATAATGCATCATTTAAATATCAAGGAAGGAGAAAAACCTGTTAAGCAAAAGCTAAGGAAAATGCATCCTCATATAGCACTACTTGTCAAAGTGGAGTTAGAAAAACTATTGAAGGTGGGATTTATAAAGGCCATTGATTATGCACAATGGATCTCAAATATAGTGCCGGTATCAAAAGCAGACAAATCCATCAGAATCTTCATGGACTTTAGAGACTTAAATTTGGCATGTCCCAAGGATGATTTCCCACTTCCAAGTATTGATGCCATTGTAGACTTAACAACGGGGCACTCTATGTTCCCACTCATGGATGGATTTAGTGGGTATAATCAGATAAAGATAGCACCAGAAGACCAAGATAAGACCGCTTTTACATGTGCATGGGGTACATTTTGTTGGAATGTCATGCCATTTAGGTTAAAGAATGCAGGAGCGACCTATCAAAGAGCAATGACCACAATATTTCATGATATGATGCATAAGTTCATGGAGGATTATGTGGATGACATACTAGAAAAATCCCACTCAAGAAAAGAACACCTTCCAATTTTGGTGAAAATTTTTTAAAGGCTAGAAGAATTCAAAGTGAGACTCAACCCAAAGAAATGTGCTTTTGGAGTCCAATCCAAAAAACTCTTAGGTTACATTGTATCTACAAAAGGGATAGAGGTCGATCCCACTAAAGTAAAGGCTATCATGGAAATGGAAGCACCCAAAAACATTAGTCAGATGAGATCTTTACAAGGAAAGATCCAATCCATTAGGAGATTTATCTCCCAATTAGCAGAAAAATGTCATAATTTCACCCAACTTTTGCATAAGGATACAATCTTCAAATGGGATGAAAAATGTGAAGAGGCATTTAATCTATTAAAGAAATATCTCATGAATCCACCAATCTTGATGCCACCTATCAGAGGCAAGCCCTTGATCCTATACATTTCAGCAACGGAGAATTCATTGGGGGCACTTTTAGTACAAGAGGATGAAACAGGAAAAGAGAAGGCAATTTACTACATTAGTAGAACCTTGGTCAAATACGAGTTGAACTATACATTTATGGAAAGGGCATGCTTGGCTGTAGTTTTTGCTTCCCAAAAATTATGTCATTATATGCTAGCCCACAAGATAAGGCTTATTGCCAAAATTGACCCATTAAAGTATCTACTTAGTAAAACAACATTGAATGGAAGACTAGCAAAGTGGGTGATGGTACTTAGTGAATTTGACATAGAATATGTTGATGGAAAATCAATCAAAGGGAAAGTAATTGCAGACCAATTATTAGAAGCACCACTTCATGATGATCATACCATCCAAGTGGAATTCCTAGATTTATAGATTGTGAAGGTGGAAGCAAAAACATGGCAGCTTTATTTTCATGGTTCCTACACTCATCATGGATCAGGAGCCGGCATACTTCTCATCACTCATCAAGGTTCTAATATCCCCAAGTCTTACAAATTGTTATTTCCATGCACCAAAAATATAGAGGAGTATGAAGCATTGGTTATTGGAATCAAGCTAGCATTATAGTGGAAAGTGACAGAATTAAAGGTTTATGGAGATTCACAATTAGTCATAAATCAAGTCAATGAGGAATATCAAACGAAAGATGACAAATTGGTACCCTACAAAAACATGGTGCAAAGCCTCAAGAAGTATTTCATACTCATCACATTTGAACAAGTGCTGAGGGAAAAGAACAAAGTAGCGGATACAATGGCAACCTTGGCTTCACTTTTGCAAATGTCGGATTAGAGTGCTAGATACAAGTTCTTGGTAGAAGAAGTGATTCAACCCGCGTTTGACCCTACCCACCCTCACACCATTTGCTTGTTAACTACAAATGAATCACCTTGGTATGGACCAATTTACACTTACTTGAAAGATCAAATCCTTCCCATAAACCAAACCAGGAATCAAGAGAAAAGCTTCATTTGCCAAGCCACCCGATACACCATAATTTCAGAAACATTGTATTGAAAAAGTCTAGATGGAATGCTCCTTAGATGTTTAGAAGAGGAAGAATTAAACTTAGCATTATGAGAAGTCAACGAAGGAATTTTTGGATCACACTCAAATGGATTATCCTTAGCCAAGAAACTTCTAAGGATAGGATATTTTTGGCCTATGATGGAGAAAGATGCTTGTAACTTTGCCAAAACTTGTAGAAAGTGCCAATTCCATGGAAACTTGATACATGCGCCCGCACAAGAGCTTCATCCGACTGGCCATTCTACCAATGGGGTTTAGACCTAATAGGCATGATTTACCCGCCATCCTTGAATGGTCACAAATTCATCATCACAATAATAGAATATTTTATTAAGTGGGTGGAAGCTATACCCCTATCAACTGCAACTGGAAAGCAAATTTCTTTGTTTATCCTTAATCATATTATTTGCAGATATGGCATACCTCATGCTATTATAATAGATAATGCAAAGCATTTTAAGAAAAAAGACTTAATGGAACTATGTACCAAGTTTCACATGATTCATCATTCTTCTTCAATCTATTACCCTCAAGGTAATGGACAAGCCGAAGCAACCAATAAAAACATCTTGAATATTTTGAAGAGAACGGTGGACAACTCAGGGAGAGATTGGCACATTAAGATAAACCCGACCTTGTGGGCTTATAGAATGAGCATAAGAATGCCAACAGGGGCTACACCTTTTTCATTAGTCTTTGGAGCAGAAGCGGTTTTTCCTTTAGAGGTAGAACTTCCATCTTTGAGGATATCTATGCATGGTTTGATAAATGAGGAAGACTATAGTGCTGCAAGGCTGCAAGAACTAGAACTCTTGGATGAAAAATAGAAGCAAGCATTTGATCATTTGAAGGTGTACCAGAATAGGATGTCAAAGGCGTACAATAAACATATCAAGCCAAGAACATTCCAAATAGGGGACCTAGTTTTGAGAGAAAATCCCAAGAACCAAGAAGAACGAGAAAAGAAAGGAAAATGGGAAGCAAACTGGTTAGGAGCATTTCTCATTGTTGAAAATTTTGGGACCGGCACCTACAAACTAGCAGATTGTGATGGTGAAGAACTGCAAGAGCCAATCAATAGTATACATCTCAAGAAGTTCTATACATGAGGTAGATGAAAGAGTATAAAGAGTATCAGATGAGGAGCATCATATTTATTATACATAGTTAAAAGAGATCCTGAAAATACCAGAAACATTTGAAAAGCAGAAAAGATAAAAAATAGTGGAAAATTGAGCATGAAGAAAGTAAAAACATTCATATATGATCCTCAAAAAAATGAGAAAATTTGAAAAAAGAAAAAATACAAAAAAATAAAAAAAAGAAGAAAAGTACCTTGGTGAAAACCTAGCAAATAGGCACCTTGGTAGCAAAAAAAGAGAAAAAGCTTTAAAAATAGAAAAAAAGAGCTAGATTCATTCAATCGGTGAAAACCTAGTAAACAGGCGCCATTGAAAGTCCAAGTCAGTCACATACCTAGAAGGTCACCTTGTAAATATTGCATTCACCAGTATTTGTATATATTGCATAATAAAACCCCACAGTTGCATTTGCAAATACCTCAAGATTTTGGTCACCTAATCAAAAAATTGTCCTAATTCCTACAAATGAAATCAATATCCAACTAGGGGCAATCTACTAAAAAGGAGAAAGGATTCATCAAAGTAACTTTTATTTAATCAGAGAATCAATTCATCACACTCGAAAGAGGAACACTTAATCAAATCTACATCCCAATCCAATTTGAGCCTAAAATGAAAAATTTGATCCAAAAACTGAAATGACCTTACCTTTTATCAGGATAAAAAATTTGAAATGGATGTAACTACACTTGACATATGGATTTGAAAAACATTGCAATTTTTTTTTTAAGTGTTAACTCAATTGATGAAATCATTTCTTTCTAGCGAATCGATGAAAGTTTTAGACTAGACAAGCTATGATGAAAGGATGATTTTTTTTTTTGATTTCTGAATGAATGTCTTAAAATCAAAGTTTTAAATCATGTATTATTTGTCTAAAGATGTGATCATCAAAGAATCATCGAGGACTTGTATATAGGATAAAACTGAGATTTCTGCTTGTTTATGCAAACAGATACCTTGGCTATTCTGATCTTCAATATCATAATACCAAAATCCACTTGCAACATAGAATCCAAAAAAATCAGTATTCGCACTCTCATGATTGGCATTAATCAGTGATAGTCATACCAAAAAAGAGATGGGAAAGCAAACAAAGAGGCAAAAAGTATTCATATCATCATAGTTGAACTAGTGATGGTTGTACTACAATGGGATTCCAAAAACACTCAATGATGATTATAAGCTCCAAATTTTGAATAATGATAGTTAGCTGCATTCATTTTAGATTAAGTGCATGATATATATTGTTTTTCCTTACTTAGCTTAAAATTGCAAGGAAATCAAAAAAAGGGGGGTGTATGCAAATCAAAGAATCAAAAGATCATCAAAAACCAATTATATAGGATCGAGTGTATTGGAAATCAAAAACAAAGTGCATTGCATTAGGTTACTAGCATTGATTAAACCATTATCATTAAGTCTTGCATTGATTTAGATGTGTCCAAACATTTGAGTTATTAGGATCATACATTATTAGGTTTATCATTATCATTAACTGACATACATTTGAAAGTTCATTAGAAACATTAAATTGCATCCATCAAAGTGCATTGCATTAGTTAGAAATCATTTCATCCATTAAGATCCAGTATTAAAAGCATCTCATTCATAATAGTACAATTCATACATATATCATTGAAAGACCATCATTACATCACATTTACATATCAAAGGAAATGCATTCAATAGATTCATTATCCACCTAATATCCCTAAATAAAGTAATATCATTACACATGGCATTCATCTATTCTATGTCATACATAAGACAATCATTTAACCATCATTAGGACATAAGCATACATGTGAACATTAAATGCTATAAAATAAAATAAATCATATAGAATCATATAGATGCATATCATATGAAACATCTAGAAAGAAATCCAACACATGATGATGTCATATATAGTCAAATCAATCAAAGAAAGTATCAAATTCCATAATACCATCATCAGAAATCAAAGACTATCACATGATCTTAAAAAAATAAAATATCTAGAGATTAGTGTCCATCAGATATCAAAGTATCAACATAAAATAACATCAACCGATAAAAAATGATACAACATGAGTCCAATGTCCCGATGAATAACAAGGAAAAGAAAGCTCATGAGCATAGAGGACCGCTCAAGCAATGGAGTCACCCACACCATCGGTACCATCACGACCAGGAGCACTATCTGGTGGATGGCTCGAACTAGCCTATAACCCATGCTGACTCATAGCAGCCATAAAGGAAGTCATCACTGAGCTCATTTGTGCAACCTATTGATGAATAGAAGATATCTGAGACTGTAACGTAGTAACATCTGATGTTGAGGCTGGGGCATGACCCTAAGTTGCAGAAGACTGTGGAAGTGGAGTATAAGAAGATGGAGTAGATGAAGAGAGATCACCCAAAATTGAAACAAACAGAGAAGAAGAAGGATGCAATGAAGATGAAGGCATCGAGGCAGAAGCATGTGCCTGAGCTGTAGGAACAACAAAAGGAACAATAGGAGGAACAACAACAGGAATGACCTACTGAGCAGGAGGACCCTGTGCCTGATCAAGCAACACCTGCACAATATTTGCATCAACAACTCTCTATCATCTAACATGAGGCCTCTATGTAGGAACTCTGGCAACCTGATCACTAGTACAAAAACAACAAAATTAGACTAAAAAAACTACTAAAAATCACATATAGATGACCAATTTTGATCACATGACCAGTAATAGTTTATTGCTAGTCATTTGTAACACCACCAAATTTGTGACTAAACAAATTTTAGTCATTTGTTGGTTGTTTTGAATGATCAATTTGGTAGTATTTTTACTCATTAATTTAGTCATTTGTTGTTGTTAATTGGTCATTCATTTAATCTTGATAGTCATTTATTTAATCATTAAAATCATTAATTTGTGTCAATTGGTAATATATTTAATCATTTGTATCAACTAATTTCCATCCATTGGTAGTTTATTTGATCATTTTAATCATTAATTTAGTCAATGTTGTTAATAATTAGTCATTTATTTAATCACGTTAACACTTAATTGATATCGATTGGTAATATATATAGTCATTTGTATCAACTAATTTCCATCCATTGGTAGTATATTTAATCATTTTAATCATTAATTTAGTCAACGTTGTTAATAATTAGTCATTTATTTAATCACGATAACAATTAATTGATATCGATTGGTAATATATTTAGTCATTGTCACTCTTATGTTTCCATCTACTAATAGTATATTTAATCACTATTATATTTTGGTTCTCATTAATTGGTATTAAATTTAGTTGTGCTATAAATAATGTATTAAATTACATAAATTTAATAATGCAAAAAAGGCATATATTAAACTTGAAGTAAACCATAAAAGAAATTAAAAATATATTAACATATACAAACAATATTCAACATCATGAGAAAGAAAGGTAATCTGCAATTTAAAAATATAATATGTATCAAGTAATAAGATGTCAACGTTGAGAGTATACATAATTATATCTAAAAATATAAAAGTTATTAAGAGTTTCCAACTCATTAAATACACCATGAATGTTTGGTATCTAGTGCATGATAAACATCAACTAATTCATTTTCTCCAAAAAAATTATTGGCCATCGTGCAAAGGATCCTTCTTTCTCTTCTAGACGGATCGCTCCATCTAGTTTGTCTTCATAAAAAAGTGGTACGTTACTTGTGACCCTCACAAGTTCTACATTTGCATCACTCGTTCCTTTCAAGTTTTCTCCATGTATGATAGATAGTGAATGGATCCACCCAACACCAACAACAGCACTATCAAATGGATCCAACACTTTGACTTTATCTCCTTCTTGGAGTTCATGAATATTTTTTTGCAAAGACAAAAAGTGCATAGGTAATTATGTGACTTATTAACATAATAATTATCACATAGGTAAACATTTGACTTATTAACATAATAAAACAACCATTACTTGCTCAAATAGTACTTGCATGTGTTAAAACAAATACCATGAAATATGCAACAATAAATAAAACTCACCTTGCTTTTAACATGAAGTCTTCTTTGAATATCATATAGATCCTCATCCAGTTCAACATGTTCACTATCAACATCCTTCTCAAATTGTGGAGCTTTATAGATAGGTCTATTGAGAGTGTCTTTTCCTGTATGCACAGTAGACTAAAGAGAAAACAAGTACAAGTCATATGCTAGAAGAGGGTATGATATGTAAACCTTGGCAAGAAATAAGTACAATTCTAAATTGTGCAATGAAGATAGCTAATAAATATTGTGACAAATTAACTTACATATGGAAAAATGCAAAATCTATAATTATTTGTTTAAAATAACATTTCAAGCATGAAGATTAGGATAGATGATTGACAACTATTACATTACCTCAACTTTACCACAACTATAACTATGTTGATCCACATTCATGTCCACTAATTCATCGCAATCGCTGTCAATATCAGTAGCTTTGTTGGCATCAAAGCATTTTTGTGCAGCTTTGATAGAATTGCTCTGCACATGGTTAAATTGTTAGTAGATAGATCAATGCAATGGTAGATTAAATGCAATGGTGCCATTTTCTTCCATGTCCTACCCTATAAGCATATATAAAATAAAATCATTGAAAATGGAAATCATTCCTTCATAATGATATTAAACCATGTTTGTTACAACATGATAAGTTGTAACAACTCCAAAATATAGGCATACACTAAAATAACATTATAATTAAAGCATAAATGGCTTAGAAGATAAGCATACCTTAGTATTGAATATCCAGTTATTAGTTGCCTTATTAACACCTATATTTGGAGATAAGTGAAAGCAAGCACATTAAAAAGAGATTCCAAATATCTATTAAATTGAGTGATAAGCATATATAATAATTCAAATATAATAAGATAGTGAGAAATGACCTGTGGAGTCTCATTTCTTCTTAACCGTAACATTCTCTTTAATTCCTTGACCATCTTTTCCCAAGCCTTCACCTTCTTTCCAAACCTTGCAAAGAACAAGCAGAGGGGAAAAAATGAGAAACTTACATAAGACATGCAAAAAACAATATGTACTTACCTTTTAGAACCCATAACATAAACTTAAGTTCAAATATAGACAACAACATAATAGAAGATGGTCAAAGTCGTGGGTTTCCTGAAGTCGTAGATTACTCATCTCAATATGAAGTCGTAGAGATTACTTAGATTACTTGTCTCAATATAAAGTCATAGAGGGATGTTGTTGTTTAGAAGTCGAGAAAGCAATTCAAACATACTAGCAGTAGACATACTAATAGACAAAAAGAGGATGAATCTTCTTTGCTTACCCATAATCTTCTTTGCCTATGAGCTCAGCCTTTGACGCAACACAATAGAGAATGCTATTGATATGCAATGAAAGATGCAAAATGAAGGTACTTTAAACCTCAAATGAGTAATCTACAACTTAGAATGGGTATCAACCTTTGTAATCAAACATATGTTTTTAACTCAAACAATTTAAAAAGTTTCTCTGAGGTCCTCTAATATGACATGGTTCTCCAAGGTTTTGAATTTTTTTATCTTGAAAAACATGTGATGCTTTCATCAAGATGCAAAATAATGATTAAATCCCTAGATTTATGATTGAACACACAGGTTTGCACTGATGTTTGCAACATGTTTCATAGAAAATACATAACAGAAAATTACCGTAACAGCATACTAGTTGACAATGCTAAAAAATTCAAAATAGAAAATAAAAACTTCACCAATGTTATACCAATTTTGAAATTGATGCTTCATCAAAGTTCAACTCTAGGAGTGGGGTCCCACTTTTTAGTATCCCCATTTTTTATTGGGATCATTAGACTTCTCATTATGCCTCTAGTCTTAGGAACTCCTAATCCCTTAATGGGGGTTGGCACAAAAATTTCCCAATGCTTAAGAGCGCTAATTTAGAGGGACAAATGGGGGATTTTTCTTTAGCCTTTTGTTAATAAGGTCAATGCATAAGTTTCGATAGCTGTGCATATCTGGTTCCAACACCTAACCCTTGAAGAGGCTTGATTTTTGAATAGTTGTGCATTGCACTCCAACTAGATACCCTAGAGGGTAGTCTTGGCCATAAATTCCAAAGCCTACTAAGATCTTTAGAGCCAACTATCTAGGTGCTTATAAGTGTCCTTACTGAAGCAAGCATGACCCATGCCAGCCCCATCATATCAAAAGACTTAAACATATTTTTGGGGAAAATGGACAATGAAGCAAAATACAGGCCATTGATTTGTCTGCTTGATAGCATAAGCTGTACCTAGATGGCCGTGGAAACTTCTCTTGATTAAATTATCATGATTTAACAATTTTTGAGAGAAGCTCACCATCTAAGGCATTCCATTTTGGAGGCCCTCCCTTGTACCACAAAAACCTTTGAGACTAATGTTCTAGTGCAAGGAAACACCCGTTCTTCAAAAGAGAGTAACATGGGAAAACTTAATAGACCTGATGCAGAGCCCTCCACTATCACCCTAAGGAGATCAACTCAACTTGAGGATTTAACAAACTACTTGGAATCCACTCAAGGAATTAACCTCACTTAGAGATCAAATAAAGTTCTTTGACTTGGTAGATCAATTCCACATCCATACTTATGAGTTCATTATCTCAATTCCTCAATCCAATCTCATCAAACTTCAAATACCCTCCTGGGTCACCTAGTGCACTTAGTGTACCTAATGCCTCCAACATACCAAATATCCAACCAAACTCCTTCCACTGATTCTGACACCTTGTATCACCTTAACATGGTCTATCTACCATGATCCAACTCTCCACCAACTCCCAACAACTCACCTTTCACCATTTTGCACTTTAGCCCTTCTAGACCTGGCTAGTAGCCTTGTCAATACCGAAATCTTCAAATTTCATGAAACTTTCCCAAACACCCTGGTAATGTCTTTATATTTTCTAGTACCCTTTTCATATTTATTTAACCCCTATCAACCTCAAGCTTTCATCTCTTGACTAGTGAACCTTTCTACTGCTGATTGCCCTCTTTCCTAGGCCTAATTAGCCCCCTTTATCAAAGCAACCCTATACTCCACTACTCTCCAAGACTCTATGACCTTAAAAAGTCTTATATTAGGATTCCAAACCACCAATTTTTGACTTTTTCTGGTCACACCACTCACCCAACTCTCAAACCATTAAACCCTTGTTCCTAGGGTCATAAATCTAGGGCTTTGTGGCAAATGTCCTTCCCGGAAACACACAAGTTCAAAAATGGTTCAAACAATCTCCAATACATCCACCTAGTCATATTATAACATCACATTCTTACTCTAGCCATCAGATCACTCCTGTCCACCATTTGGTGCTTTTCCAATACACCTTACCACTGTGCATTCACCAGTCCCTTACTGTTCCTTCTCTTCCTTCACTTTCCCTGAAAACAAGCATCAATCCCATGACATCTATATTACAACATCTGACTTCTCCCACCAATCACAGAAGTCACATTGGTGGGAGAGTCATTTCACTTGGTGAAAGACAACTCAACTTGCTATTTACAATGGTAAATTTGAACACTGTTGATACACCAGTCAATGTTGACTTGATCTAAAACAAAAACAAAAAAAAGTTAAGGGCATAAAAATGTAGCTATAATACCAGTTAATGTATCACATTTCCCTTTAACCAACTTCACATTAGTATTAAACTATAATAAACTTCAAATATCTTGGCTGTCTGTTGTGACCAGTCTTTGTTCCTATACCAGAGAGTTCCTAGTATTACCAGTGATAGAACAATGCAAAGGCAATACAAAACAAGTGAAATAAAACAAAATGAAATGTCTCAACCCAAAGCAATCCTTATTTTCATTGTCACCAAACACAACAGTTTACTGTTGTTGACTGTACCCATAGGGACAGTGAGACACAGAGTTGCAGGAAATTTAATTCTTATTCATCATGAACTCATTTCTCCATTTCATATTACATAGAATATCATACTCTCTCATCTCTCCCCTTGGATCTACCACCAAATAAACATAAATCTCCCGAATAAACTGACAACAACCTTGTAACTGTCCCTAACTGTCATCATAACTGACTGTTAACAGTGTAAACAAGAAAAATGTTGTCAAGTTAAAAACAAAGTTGTCAACTCGACACCATAAACATATAGTGCTAAAACTTAAAACTTCTAAAGGTTTTAATGATAACCTTTATCACCTTATAACCTCTACTAACCCAACTAGCCCCATTAAGCCTATTTGGCTTATATTGCCAACATTGGCAATTTTTACAAATATTGCACTTTTAGTGCCTATGACAATATTTAGAGGCTTTAATAGCCTTGTTACATATTTTATGACCCCTATAGATCATTTTCAACAACCACTAACCTAGGATCAACAAAATCTATTCCTAAGTACCTTCTAGACTCAATATTGCCTTTAAGGCTTACATTTATGATTTGTTTACAAAATGATCAATGGATGATCAACATAATATTTCAAGACCATGAGAATTCTTATTACATGTTTTAATGACCCTTGAAGGCCATTTGTCTTCAACACCTCCCAGGGATCCATTAGTGACCCCATTGCTCTTCCTGCCTCTTGGATTTGACCTTGGTGCTCCTGCACCAAGACCCCAGAGGGGTGCCCATTCCATCTAGCATAATCTTGACAATCCAAACTAGAGATAACTATCATCCAAATGGACTCAATCATACTAGAAACTCTTCCCTATTCATAATGTATGATTGTGCACTGCACTTTCCTGCAAAAATAGAAAGTCTCTATTCTATCTCTAACAAGCATTGAAATCATAGATCAACCAAAGATCAAAACAACACTAGAATTAGAGATATAATAAAGCCAGGGTACCTCTTTTTAAACTATTTATACTTATGGTAAATTGAAATGTGATGAAAAACCTGTAAAAAATTGTTAGAATTAAGCAGGCAAGCATTTTTTATTTTATTTTAAAATATATGTTGGATTCTTTTATTTTGACAATAAATTTTGATGGTGCATTTTTTTTTAATTTTAAAATATATATTGGATTCTTTTATTACGGTAACAACATACTAGTTGACAATGCTAAAAAATTCAAAATAGAATTAAATGAATAGAGCCTCTTACCTGATTTGAATCCATAAAATTATGGACATTCCATGTAGAAACTATAGGCTTAACAAAAGTGGCCAACTGTGATACTATCTCAGCCAGTCCATCCATACGTGTAGCAGAGGCAGCCAACTGGGATACTTTCTCAATGAGTCCATGTATGCAATTCATTGTTTGTTCATACCCATTGTTTGAGCTAAAATGATCTGCAAAGGCTATTACATGACATGCAACAGATAGCTGTGAGATCTCATTTGATGGACTAGATTTCCAACTCATATTGTTGTTCGATCTAGGATCCAATGTTTCCATATAATTAACAATTTCTTCTACACTTGCTTCTTTGTTATTATTTTCCATCTACAATACAACATTAATATCAACAAATAGTTAGTTCAATAAATAATTCCAATAAGTATTTACATAAATTGAACCAAAAAATTAGGCACTTACTCCAAATTTGTCCTTTTTAGCCTGCAACCCGCCTCGGCCAAATGTGTATCCAGCTGTTACATTATCTCTTGCTCTCTTGCCTCTACAACTTTTAATAAAATATTCTTTAGAACTCATGCTTTCTTTCAATGCCTCCCATTGTCTAGGAGATAGAGTAGATTGTCACCTGTCTTTCCCATCCATGATAGTTTTTCTGCAAGTGTATCTAAAATTATTCATCAAAATTCTCATTTTTTTCTTGTAATATCTTCGAGAGATTTTTCCACCAGTAGTCTCAAAATTATTTTCCATCTTTTGTATGACAATTTCCACATTTCGTGGATCTTGATTTGCAAAGTTTGCCTTGCAAATATCCAAATGGGTTCTACATCACATGCCCAACTTAGAGGCCCACCTTGCAACATTTTTCCCAATGGGCTCGCCATCTCTTGATACCTCAACCAAGAATGGCTTCTTGCCTTCTAATTTTCTCTGTTTTGCATCCCTCTCTGTAGATCTATATAAATTTTGACTCAATCTTCTCCTTTTGACAAAAGCAGGCACACCTTCCATATTTAAACCGCTGCCAATATTTTTTTCTGATTTATTAGTTCCATCAGAAGATGTAATAGGTACATTGGATGCAAGCAATATCTCTTCATTCCTTTCAGCAACCTGAAATTCACCATCTTTACCCACATTAAGTGTGTCATGAGTAGTTATATCACTACCTATCTTTGTAGACTTTTCCTCAAAGACATCCTTTATCACTCTTGCAAAAAGCTTTTGCATATTTTCTGTTCCTTGACTCCCATGTTTTTCAATAATCTCTTTGAGACTTTGTGTTAAAAGATCTTCGTGATGTTGTGCATCACCATGTTCTATATCTAATTGTGCATCACCATGTACTTTATCAAGATGCACATCACTATGCATTATACCTAGTTGCACATCATCACAACTATTGTTTCCACCAAGTGCATGTGCTGTTGAATCACAAATTCGTTGGCTTCTACGAGTTGTCGGCACTCTATCTTTGATTTCCTTTTGTTTTCCTTTTTCATTTCCTATGCAGTTTGTTTCTTTCCTATATAACCAAAAATATCATATTATATCTTGTATACATAAAGCTCAAGCCTATAAATTTTCAGTAAACACTATTAAACAATAACATACTACTCACTGGATTTACAACTTACCTATTTGTTAATCCAAGCTGTGACAAATATTCATTATTCCTTGCCACACATTTTCTATGAAACTTCTCATACTCTGTCAATAGAATTTCAGCATTCTCACCACTATCATCTAATTTGGGCCTCACATTCTTTCTCCTCATTTCCTGAAATCCAAATAAGTGATAATGTATAAATCAACAACTTGAATCAAAATGTAAACAAAGACAAATTTCAACAACTAAATGCTTGACAAGATACTCAAAAAGAGCTTTGTTTGACATGATCTGAATAGTCTACATAAGGACAGTCAGCCTTATAAGGACAATCAAACAATAGAATAAATCTAAACTTCCATCTCCTCAAGCCCATGGCCCTGATGTGCATCAATTTATGGACAAAGCCCATATTTACTGACTACAACAGTTCAAATATTTCATGTAACTGTTCAGTCACATTAATGGCTTAAA
Organism: Chamaecyparis obtusa; assembly: GCA_027943335.1. Classification (NCBI taxonomy): domain Eukaryota; kingdom Viridiplantae; phylum Streptophyta; class Pinopsida; order Cupressales; family Cupressaceae; genus Chamaecyparis; species Chamaecyparis obtusa. Next base: position 869,856 of record BSBK01000141.1, on the reverse strand, counting down.
GTCACGTGCCAAACATTGCATGAGACCTTGAAACCTCATGGTACAGCTAATGTACACCATCTCCTTCATCCTTGTCTAAGAGAGGAGGTTATTCATGCGTGCAAAATGAAAGGGATCACATTTTGTGTGCTCACTGCTTTCCCTAAGGAGGGTTTGAATCAGTTTTAATCAAATGAAGATAAATTTTTCTATACTCAATCAAATGAACTCCTTCAAAGCCCAAATTACTCTAGATTAAAAATATTAACATGTCCAAATAGAAAAGTTTCAAAACAAATCCATTAAGCCCATTGTAATCATATTCAAAATTGACTGTTACAGAAAAAGAACATGAAAAATGTAGAACCTGAACACTTTTATTTGATTCACACTCCAAAATCCTGACCACCTACATTTCTTGGGCTATCCCCCATAAAAATAAGCCTCTTTCAATGTTTAAAAGACTGGCCAACTACCTGTAACTTCCTACTAAACCGACTACAATCAGTTGGAACCGTCAGTACTCAGTGATTACAAAGGTTTTAAAATGTTCTCAACTTGACAACCATATATCTAATGACTCCATATACTTGCAAATGACTTTAGAACCAAATAAAATCTTTACTACTACCCCTAAGACAATTAATTCTTATTAGATCTTATCCCCTATGATCTTGCTTATTAGACAAAGAGGATGCTGATAAAGGTTATGGAATCAATATTTACACCAGCCAATTGCATTTTCTTGAAAGTTTCTAAAGCCTTTTCAACAAATTTATATTGTACATATCCTACAATCATAACATTCCATGAGACCACATTTCTTTTAGACAATCTCTTGAGCACTCATCATATAATGGCCATCAACAATATGTTATGATGCTTGATTCCACTATCTACTACTGTTGATGTAATGGCCTCCTTTAAACCATAATAACCAGTCAAAGTTAGTTTGCATAGGTCATTTTAATAGATTCATAGCCTCATGGATTGTTATTACAAGTATCTTTAAGTCTCTTCAATGCCCTATTTTCTCTTTTTCATGGTCCCTTCCAATTAGGGTCCTCTTCTCACCCACCATAATCTTGAGGCCAAAATTGACGGTGCTACCATTATTGATGGTTTGACAATTTCATAGGTAGTCATTACTGGAATGAATAAGGAAATGAAGGAAATGGTCTTAAATTTCCATTTTATGCAATGGCTTCCTGAATGCAAACAAGAGATATTTTAGTATTATATGACACTATCAAAGAATATAGATTATTGTTCTTATGAATTCACAGAACTTTTTAGATCATCAGTGAAAATTATCTGCAAATATCTATTACAGGCAGGGATTGGTGAATTCACACATCTTATCATGAGACCATTTATCTTATACACTTTAGGACATTAGGAGGCATCAAACATCTATTACAATACTTTCCATCCACTTGGAATCACAATACTGGCTTCTCACTTTAATGAGGGTAACTAAGCCTACTAGCCCTGTCTACCTAGGTTTAGGAATTCAACATCCAATAACAGAATTTGGAGACCAACAAAAAACCATATGGGATACCTTTTGACATTTTATAATTCATATTCAAAGATGACACCAAGAGATATTGAGACCTCTGATCACAAACTAACTGTTGCAAGGCTTTTAAGGCCTAATTAGGCCACTATTGCACAACAGCTACCCCCAAATTACACCATACAACCAAACCAACACCATGGAGAGGTGGAAAGGAACTTTAAAACAAGGAATCCATGGGTTTACAGTGCCTAAATGCCTTAGGATTACACCAGGTTTAGAAAATGCACTCACAGTCATGAAAACTAGTCATTTTCCACCCCAAATCAGACCTAGGGCATCAAACCATTGTCACCAATCATCAAATCTCACTTCAAAACCTCCAGAATAAGATAGAGGACACCTAGACCTTCCAATTCTCCCATTTTGGCAATTTTCCAATGGTGAATTTAGGAAATATGAAAGATTTTCTGTCAAAAACCTTGTTGAAGAAGATTTTCAGACTGTTTTCACTAAAATTCTTCTAAATTTCTACTCTCTTCACCAATTCACCTCAAACCACCTGCACACAAAATTTAACTCATCCCTATTTCAATATATGTAGGGCTTGAGGTGAGATAATGTATAGCCAATTAACAAAAATTGAATGAACAGTGAGTTTTTAGTCTGAAAATAAGAAAATCAACATTTTTTATATATTGAAAATCAACATAATTCCCTATTAATATTTGATTGACATTATTATTCTATTATAGATACCAGAGATTGAGAAATGAGGTTCCTTAATTTATAACAAGCTCAACAGAAAAGCAACCTATTTTAGAAACTCCAGGGGAGGTAAAGCACCAACATTTTCTATAAATCATGTTTTACTTAAATTTTATTTAAAGGCTAAAGAATTTTAGGCCCTAAAGCTTCTCTAGTCTATTGGGAAAGAGTATTCAACATTGCACCCAATACACATTTCCATTAAAATAATTAAAACGTAAAGAAATACTGTTGTTGCTAAGATGTATTATGTTTTCATGCTTCCAGGTGTTTGCGTTGAGGAAACTGCTTCCTACAACATCTACTTATGATTTTAATATACATGTAAGTCCCACTGTAACTGGCTCCTTGATAAATCTCTAGATCCTTTGATAAGTTTTATTTTTTTGTATTATTTTCTTTTACATTATTTTTTACAATGCAAAGTAAGAGAAACACAAATTATTGGATCCTTAGTTTCTGAATTCTAGCATCCTTGAAAAAAAAATGAAGCTTAGATCATCAGAATCAGATGCCTAATTACTAATTAGAAAAGTAGTACATGATTCAGCAACAAAACCTACCATATACAGCTCAATGAAGCAGAACAAGTCTCGCAGGAAATCCCTGATAGAAGAGTAGTGACTGGGTAACATTTTCAATGGAACCAAAGAAAGAGTTTTTTGGACATTGACTATTGATGAGAAATTTTTCATTCTTGGCTTGAGTATCATTATGAAAATGGACTAAATCAATGTGTAAATTTATTATAGAATTAAATGCTTCATCCCCATGGTGAAGTTATTGTAGAATTAAATGGTTTTCACAGATTTTCATGGAGGATAGTGGTCATAGTATTAGTAAGAAGGTCCATGTTCTCAAAACATAAACACAGTTTTAAAACAACTTAAAAGACTTTAATAATAGTTCATGAAATGGGGCTCATCAATAATCATCTGCACTGCTAGCAAGGTCCAATTCTTGATCACTCATGTCTACATCTATTAGATCTTCTTCGTCATCATCATCTGTGGCATGTAATACATTCTCTCTTACAGTCTCTTCACTGGTAATCAAAATATCTTCTTGAAATAGTCCGTCATCATCTTCATCCACTTCTTCGAATGTTTCTTGTAGATTAATATATTGCCCATCAGGAATTAAATCAACAACTTCCATGAATTTTCATTTTGAACGAGACTCTGTTTGAATGACATATGACCATCCTGGGCTTCTTACATCATCAATTAGAAATGATTGGTTGATTTGAAAAGGGAAAACATATGGCTCATCCATCTCTAATAAGAATTGCCCTATATTAGCATGTATAAATCCATACTCATCAAATAGTACTGCGGATGGTCGGATCCACTTACATTTTAACAATATAGGACTATTTTCACCAAAATCTACTTGAATAATTTCTTGGATGAATCCAACATAGAATTTCTTCTCGGTTTCATGATGAAACTCAACACTAACAACACAATCACAATTTATCTTTCCTTTGTCTTTTTGCTCTACCCTTAAATGACTACCATAGGCCCACATGCCATTAAATCACATAGCCCATAAATGTGGAGATTGTGAAAGCTCACTTTCCTCTATTGTTATATGTTGACCTTCTTCTTTTGCATCATGAACAACACTGGCAATCCATTCTTCAAATTTTGGAAAAGTATCACCTCCAACCAAACTATGATGTTTGCGCTTTTGAGGTTGATGTTGCAAGAAACTTTGATTTTCTTTCTCATATTTTCTACATACAACATTAATGACATAGTAAGATTAATAATATAAATGTGTAATACATTTGAGTAAATAAACAACTGTGTAGAATGTTTTACCTATGCCATGTATCAAATGAAGATGTGTTTTGAAGAATAAATGCATGCAATGTACTTCTTTCCTGATGTGATAGCTTGAAGAGGCATCCATTGCCCTCTAATACTTCGCCTGCAACTCTCTCATCTTCATCATCATCCCATACATGTCGATTCACATTTTCAAAATCCTTCATATATTCTATACAAAATCCCATGACCTCTTGCATTGAATATCCCTCAACCATGCTGCCTTCTGGTTTTGCCTTAGTACGAACAAATTGTTTCAAAACCTTCATATATCATTCTATAGGATACATCCATCTTGTTCTTACTGGACCACAATGCTCTAGTTCATATTCTAGATGTATCAAAAGATGCATAGAGATGTTAAAGATTGTTGGTGGAAATTCCTGTTCTAGAAGACAAAGAACTTCAGCAACCTCCTCCCTCAAACTATCAAAGTTTGATGGATCTACTACATGTGAACTCATTCTCTTAAGTATTAGCCCCAACCTTATGATTGCCAATCTTGGCCCTTTTTCCAAACCCAATATATTAACCACAATTGGTAAAATGTTCTCGATTATCACATGATAATCATGGATCTTTAGGCCTCTTAAGCTATTAATGTCAATTTGGCTTCTAATGGAAGTACTTACATATCCTATAGGAAAGTGAGTCTGAGACATCAACTGTAAGAATTGTGCACGTTGTTCTTTTGTCCAAACATAGGGAGCACTAGGTTTTCCATATTTTTCACCATCATATTTTTCAACCCAAAGATTTCGATGAATCTTTAAATCTTGGAAGTCTTCGCATGATGAAATAGTATCAAAAGCACCAAAAAGAGTTTCTATAATAGCATAGGCTCTATTTTTCTCTGTATGCATAAAGTCAATAGTGTGCCTGATGGTTATATCCTTGAAGTATGGAAAATTATAGAATATGCACAACCTTTTTACACCGCTTTGATTACATGGATCATATCTGCTACCAGGAACACCACCATTTGTAATAAATGACATTCTTTTTTTTCCATTGTCAACAATGTAATCACCTGTTATTGCCAAAGGTGCTTCACGATTCTCTTCTTGACCATTGAAATGTGTTTTTTGTTGACGATATGGATGATCCACTTTTAGATAAGCACGATGTCCACAATAAATACACTTACGCAAGCTTCTTGAGTGCCTCACAAAATCCTTAAAGTTACAAGCTGGACAACCATGATATCCATGAACAATGAGACCAAACAATGTACCATATGCAGGAAGATCATGAATTGTAACCAATAAGGAAGCTCTTAAAGTGAATTTGATTGAATGACCATCCCTTAAAGATTGAATTGCTTCAACTCCTGTCCACAATTCCATTAGCTCATCATATAGTGGCTCTAGATAAGCATCTATTGTATCTGAAGTCACACTTTTCTTTCCTGGTATAATCAATGATAACATCAAGAAAAATGGTTTGGTTACTAGCCATGGAGGCAAATTATAATTTAATAAAAAAATAGGCCAAGTTGACCATTTCATACTTTGATCTAAGAATGGGTTCACTCCATCTAGAGCCAAACCCAACCTTATGTTATGAGGATCTTGAGAAAAATTGGGCCATTTGTTATCAAACTCCATCCACATATTAGAATCAGGCACATGTCATTGTTTCCCATCAATGCTCTTATTTAGAGCATGCCACTGCATAAGCTGAGCAATGTCTCTACACCGATACATTCGTAGTAATCGCGGGATTATCGAAAAGTGGCGAAGAACTTTTCTGGGCACCATAGCTAATTTCAATCCTTTCCTATACCTTGCTTCATGACATTTTGGACATTCAGTATCATTTGCAAGATTTTTGTGAAATAATATGCAACCATTCACACATGTGTGGATATTATCATACCCCAATCTGAGCTTACTGATTTGCCTTTTACATTGACTTCATTTTGTTGGCAATGTGGAGTCAGCAGGTAACAATGAACATAATAATACCAACAACTGATCTAAACTCTCATTTGTCCAACCATGCACCACTTGCAAGTTAAGAATTTGAAGGATTGTTGTCAAATGACTTAAATTGCAATCAACATACACAGGCTTTAAAGCATCCTCCATTGCCTTGGCCCAATCATCGTCTAAACCCTAGTTCAACATTCTATTGACTTCAAACCCTTCGTCTAGCTTTATTGTGCCTTCATTTATGTTCGGTGCCACTTCATCTTTGTTTGCTGCCTCTTCACCTCTCACATTTTGCAATTCTATCATATCTTTGTAATAGTTATAAGCCCAAGGGTTTATACCACTATGCCCATGTCTTATCATATGTCGATAAATAACATTTCTATTTTTCATTTTTCTACCAAGACAATTATTACATGGACATGGATATTTTTCCACATCCCTCTCATCAGCTACTCTCTCATCATATGCATGATATTGATCTATAGTCAACCTTCTTTGCTGATCCATTTGTAATATTCTACATTCTAGTATTAAATTAGAATCTGATTTCAAGATAGCGAAAAATAAATCTGAAAACAAAATCAAATAAAGCATAAAAAACAGTGATAAATTATGTTTCAAAGCATAAAAAGCAGCAAAGTTTTGAATTACCTTCGAGTTAATTGCAGAAGGCGTCCCCAAATTTGATCTTTCTTCAAAGAGGCTTGATGACATCAATTTTTTTATGAATAGTGAATTCTTTGCCTATCTTTCAATAAGTCTCTGAGTCCTCTCCAAACAAGCTTTATCACCCATGCAAGTAGCCACTACAGTTATATGCACCTAAAATAATTTTTTTCAAATACACACATCAGATAATTAAAGACACTATAACCTATTAAAAAAACAACATAAATAAGAAGTTGAACAAAATAAATTTTATGGTTATTAATATATATATATATATATATATATATATATATATATATATATATATATATATATATATATATATATATATCACTAAACCATGTCAAGGATCGTGATAAGTGTTATCTATGATTTTGGCATGGGGTCTGTCAGTTCTCCATGATTTTGGGATCCGGGTTACTATGGTTATTAGAAAACTTATGCTCCTCAAGTCAATGTGACATGTGTGTCTTTGGATGATATTCTTTAGGTTGATGATCTCTTCTATGTTTCTACTTTCTAGTTTAATTAGTAGTTTTTTTTTTTCAGTTTCTTGTATGGCTGAGATACAGTGTATCATTGAGTTTGATGATCAAAAAGTGATCATTACAAGCTCAAAAAAATTCACTTAGCATCCATAATGTGTAAGGTCAACAATTGTTCATATACGATTCCTTAGTTTTTATTCAAAACTGCCTACTAGGTCAATAAGCCCAATTAGCCCTCTACTTGTTGTTTTTCACCATTTTCTCTTAAAATGCCTTAATGACCCCCAAAACTAACTTGGTTTAGGGATACCCTTTTGGATTCTTTGTAAGATTTTATTGGTATTGAATCCTCAATTGGACCGTACGAGCCAATGCACAAAAGTAGGGTTTGTAGAGGGTTTGTAGCCTATAACAGAGATAGTGACAAAATCAACTCCCACACATGAAAATCAACTGGAACCTCGAGATGAGTGTTTGAAAATATCAAATAATACTCAGCCTACAACTTTTCTTCACACTCTAAGGACCCACGTGCTCAAATTCACAATCTACTAGTGCATTTGGAGCTCACTGTTACAGTTATGCATACACAGCCAGGAGCTAGGGCTTTCTATTAAAAATAGGAGGAAGTATTGTATGGCTCTGTAGCCACATGTTTTGGAAAGCTAAATGATTCTACTTTATGATTCTAAAACCTATTTACAATTCCTTGGGTTAGTTTTTAAGTGATAAGCAATTTAACACTAGACAGTCACTTCTAGAATAGCAAGCAGGTCATTTTAAGATCATTTTTATAGCTCACTCAAATGAAACCAAATCCTAAAACCAAAAACTAGAAAGATTTAGCAAATGACTAATACTTCAAATTTCATGCATCACAGTTTCAAGAATGCTTCCAGTTTCACACATGCAAGAGAAAAACATCAAAATTTCACTCCAAACACACAACCAAAACTTTCTATTCACTTCTCATCCATACAATAATGTTTCTCAAAGCTTCATAACACTAAAAGAAAGCTTTCCTATCAATTTGGGTCATTAATGAGCCATTGAGAGCTCATGGAGGACAAATGCTATGAAAGTTGCACAATTTTTGCAAAAAGTTGCAACTATGTAACTTTTGTTGCATATTTCTCTCCACCCATGAAACTGAAGCATCTAATGAATGCCCTCGACCCAAAATGATAGAAGACAACTTATTTACTCACAACTACTTTAACCAACTAGACATCATAAAGACACCTTATCACACTTAACTTTACAAGTGACCCTAGTGTACCTAGGTGCCCACTTGGGGTTCAAACTCACTTTATTGACTCCTTGGTGTAGAGCACCTAGAAAACAGGAATGAATTTGATTGTTTTGTGAGAAAACATGTCATTTTGTGTTGTTGTGATGTCATGTTCATAGATTGAAGCCATCAGGATACTTGTAAGGGCCAAATTGCCCAAGAATCAAAGGAAGTCAATGATTGGTCAAAATAGGTCAAACTCATGTAGAAGGGGTTTATTATGTTTAATTAGTCATTTCATGCATATTGTAACTGATTTGGGGTCATACAAGTAGTCCTTGAGCAAAAATGCAACTTGGTGCAAAAGTTGCATTTTGCAACTTTTTCTTGCAACTTTGAAATTGAATTGGTTATGGCATGTAACCAATCCAAAATTACTATATGAGCAATTGGAAACATTTTTCAGATGGTTAATGAATTAATTAAAGGATTTTTGCTATTACCTTGCTATTGTACGGACTATAACTGTGTTAATTCTCTGATGGTACAACTCTGTACGGCCTGTACGGATTGGGAGTGATGTTTTGATCTTACAATTAGATAGAGTTTTGTTTTCTCTTTCAAGTGCACTTTGAATCATTATCTAACTCTAGATACTTTGCAAGTTATACCAGTTTTAAGGTCACTGCCTGGCAATCAATAGGCTTTAGACCTGACAGAGGGAAAATGCTTGGAACTATGGAATCCACCAGTGGATCTTGATAAAAATTTGGGGATTCCTAGTTCCATGGTAGTCCTAAATAATTGTATAGTTTTTATTCCATTTTCAAAGGTCCTTCTAATTTTAAAATGAAGCCCTAGGCTGGCTAAGTGAGGAACAGTGGGCCAGGGTCAGACAGACAGTTGATTTCTTGGCCACATTCATGATTGATTTCATGAAACTAATGATATGGTTGGATAGGGTGTTGAAATAAATTTCTAATGGTATATGGTGCAGGTGTGTCGGTGATGTTTTGACAGGCCTTTGAAGTGGAAAATTGTTTGCAGGTCTGAAGCATTAGAGACAAGCCCTCAACTAGGGCCTAGTAGTTTTGTTGTGAGTGTGGCAAAGAACTAAAACTTTGGCATTTGGAAGACCAAAAGGAGTGGTTTAAGATTTCCCAATTTTTTTATGGAGTTGTTTGATATTTTTGAGAAATAAAACTTAAAGTTGGTGAAACTATCACAGGAAAACCCTTGTTACACTGCCCTCAACTAGGGCCTGATGGTAGAGAGGGCTAGGGGTGTGATAGAAGTTTATAATTTTGGATTTGGGGAGGCAAGACATAGTACTTGAAGATTCCAACACATGTTGGTGAGGTCATTAAGGGGAATTATAGACTAAGACCCAAAAATAGTCATACTACCAGTTAGGAAACCTGTTAGTGTTTACACTATTTGGAATAGTATCAAGGGTACTTAATGTCTGCATGTACTTGCTAGAGAAGATGTCAGAGGTAGATTTGGGGATCAGTGAAAGGTGTTAGGGGTCTTATGGGTAACTTGGAAGTATAAACATAGCAGGGGGTAAAGGTACTTGAAGAAGGGTTGTAGAGTCCTTAGTAAAGAAGGGCTAGTTGATGAGATTGGGGTAAGAATCCACATTAAAGAAGTCATCATACCTTGGAGGTAGGTGACAGGGTGGGACTTAGGAAGTCCTTCGGTGGATGAATAAGGGATCCATTGGATGGACCTAGGAAGATTAGATAACAAAGTGTGAAAGGTAACCCTTGTACCTAGGACCCTCTGCATCACTCCTATTGACAACTAAGGTCCTAATCCACATGGATTGACCCTTAACAACACCTACACACACTTTTATGAATCAACCATCAAAATCAGCCATCAAGTATCAATCAAGCCAACCTACAATTATGTGTGCTCTATTTTAAATATGCTTTAATTCAGAATATCAAACATTCAGAATACCACAGATACCAAGGTAGCTTGTTTACCTCAGTGAAACAACTTAGCAATCCCCAAGATAGTGAGATCTCAATCTAAAATTGCCATGGTACAATCCAAGATTGCATCATAATGTTGAGAAAAAAACACAATTGGATGAAGAGTGGTTTCATCTTTCCAAACATAATTTAGCATCAAATTCATGTCATGGATCAAATTTAGACATGAAATTTTAGTTCCATCCCTTTGGCATTTCCTTCTAAGAGCTTGAGAGTAGGTCATTAATACCATATACAATGAATTTTATATTAAGCTTTTACTCATTTGCTTCTTTGACACCATGTATATCAATGAAGAACTTGTAGTTGAACATACCACAGTTGTCAATGAGCTTGTACAATAAGAGGTTATATGTAATGCCCCCTTATGAGATTTCTTAAGGTTTTGACCATAGTTGTATGGGTATTCATACCCATACCCCTAGGATGCATACCGAGTAATGGTACGTGTATATTTTACCAAGTACTCAGTAGGGATCATCATAGCTAGGGACCTTGATTAAGATTTCTAATTTTCATTTCAATTTTTTGTTTGCAAATTAGCTTGTTGTTTATCAAGTTTATTTCAATATGGAATCACTAATTGGTTTAAAACTTTGATATAATGATTGTATGACATTTCAATTTGTTTACCTAATCTTCAAAGATAATATTCAACAGTAAACTTTATCACTGTTCTTGTTTTGAAAACTCAATGTCATATTTTCAGATTTTCTATAAACTATTAAATTAAATATAATTTTTTCCTAATGTACCCAAAGTACCCTCATCTCCTATATTGAAAAAATAGCCGTACCCACACCCATTCACGTCTCCAAAGTACCCAAGTACCCCCATCTCCATGCAACCTTAGAACTTTTGACTAATTTCTTAAATTACAAGGGATTTCTCTCTTAATAGCTTACACCTAAATCTTAATTTGGCTATAATTGAATGTATTGTGTATGATTTGTGAATGTGTAAGTATCAATGTCCTGTTTTCTATGAACTAGACAAAAAAGAGATTGATTACTGCAAATGTCTTGTATCTTGATGTAACGCAAGAGTATATTGTCAAACAATATTCTGATATGATTCTTGATGATGATATAATTGCAATGTAATGGAGATTGCCTTTATTGATTCTATATTTGAAATGCTTATGCAAAATAAAGGTTGGTGAAACAAAGACAAATCTGAATATACATGAAATCATTTGTTTTATGCTGGTCTAGATAATTGCCGATGTAAATAAGTATTGATCTGATAAACATCGTGTTGATATCAATATCGATCACTATGTGAAAAGAATGGAATTATCAGATAGCTATGGATGACTACCCTTTTCTTGAATTTCTGATGTAGTATCTGATTTGTATATACAAGAGAATAATGTTGATCTATATCAAGATTTGTTCAATGCTCTGTAATGTCCCCTACTCAGAGGCTGTCAATGTTCAATGTTTAACGTACATTATTATGCATCTAATTTGAATTTAATTTTTTGGAAAAAATGAATAATTCATAATAAATTTAATAATTAACATATTTAAGCTTGATTCCTTCTTCTCTCTTAACCATGCCAACTTTAGGGAGGATGGGAATTTCCATGTCGGAGGGCGCTTGACACTAATCTACAAGTGGGCTTCCTCAAGGCATTGGGACTATATGTTTGAACCCATCTCAGAATTTTCCCTCAAGGCATTGGAAATGCATATCCTTACCCATCTTGGAATTCATCTATCTTGTGGGATTTACTCCACCTCCAAGATTGACAGAAACCCATCCTTTCAAGGGGTTATAGTACGTAATTAAGGAATAAGCTACAAACATTTAATTCTTTGTATTATAATTTATATTAGTATAACAATACATTTTTTATACATATTTCTATACATGTTCTTATTTTGATATACAACTATAAATAATAGATTGAAGTCGGTTTGTGTATATATATATATATATATATAAATTATCTTTATAATTAAATTAATTAGATTACACAAATATAATATAGCACATTTAAATATATACATTGGGACATTCAGGTATCCTATTCAATTATATGCTTCAGATATATACTTCTCACATACTCTTCAAATATATATTCCTAAGCAGGTAGATTTGCACCCTGGCCCCCCAAACCGGGTCTGGGTCTGGGTCTGGATTCGCAGACCAGTCCGCGCTGGATTTGGACAAGGTCCGTCTGTGGACTTGTGGGTTCTAGCTTCTTATGCTTTAAGTTATATTTGTATAAATACTTTCCAGGATGTTTGAGATAGGTTCCAAGTTCATAGGAGTTAAGATGCAAATTCTAGATTTTGGGGGTTTTCAAAAAATTCCAGACTTCACCAAATTTCAAGGTCTAGCAAGCCTTTAGCAGGGTTACCTCCCACAATCTATCATGGATTTCTAAGGTCAAACTGAAGCTGGAAAAAGGGTTTTAACTCACTTCATCACAAATCACTTGGTTTCGACCCCATCTCTATGACAAACTTAGCTTAGCTTAGATTTCATGAAGTAGGAAGCTTAAACTACTCTCACTAAGTTGGCTTGGATTCTTACCCATAGCATGTATGAGCTAATTTGAGTGATAAAACTAGATTTAACTATAAGCATGCCATTATTCATTAAGTTGGTTCTAATAATGAAGATTTGAGAACAATCTCAATCCTAATTGTTTTTGTGGGCAAATATTTGTACAAATGCCACAAGCTGAAAATTGGAACCCTTAGGAAATGTTCTTTTGATGCTCATGACAAAAGAACTAGGTGCTTAGGCAAGTCTGACTTAAGTTTGTTCTAGTAATAGTAAAAAATTAGCTATTCATTAATTCATGGAAACTCTGTCAGACGTATGGTTGAAGTCAAAATGATTGTATTGCTGACTTAGTAGTAAGAGTGGTCTTGTCTCGAGTTCTTTATTAATTACCAAAGTGATGATAGCCTTACAAATGACTCAATTGTGAGAAATCTCTTTTTATTTCCTTTACATTTTTTTGTTCTTTGCATGATTATTTTTTTTGTTAAGTTGGACTTATGTGACTAAGTATCCCGCTTCCCATAGTTTCTTTTATACTTGGCTTCACTAATCATATAATTAGGCAAAGTGAAATAAGATGTCTTCTTAAACTAATTTCCTGGAACTGTAGCTCTAAGAGTCTCTTTTGTAAGAGTTTCCATTTCTAAAGTAACTGAAAGATACAAAAGAGTATTAAATTGAGATATTGCAAAACTATAAAGGATGAAAATGGTGTACTAATTTTATTCATAAATCTCTGCTCAAGGTGCAAATCGAAAAGAGTCAAAACTTTTATCTTAAAAATTTGTGGATTTTTCTTTCTAATCTATTTCTTTGTTTTGATCTGAAAGCAAATTTAGTATATGCCAACATACTTGTTATGCGTTACATGCCCTGATGTGGGTAAATGTTCATCATAGGCTATACAACTGTTTTAAGTTTTTGAACTTGTTACTTTGATCAGCAAAGATTTCATGTTATAATGCACATTGATTGCTTATGATTTTATCATGACTCATCTTTTAATATGTGTTTCTATGGTGTTGAGCGTTTGTAGGGAGTAACATTGGAGCTGGATGATGAAATGACAAATGGGAATGAAGAGCAAAGAGAGCAGTTATAGGAAATAATTAATAACATAAAATTGAGTGAGGGCTTTTTGTCACTTGCACGTGATCTTGAGATAATGGAAGCCAAGTCTCCTGAAGATATCTTAAGGTTAGCTGAATAAAAAAAAGCTAAAGACAAAGGATGAGAGGAGTTTCAAAAGAAAATTCAAATCAACCCATTCATAGGTCTTAAAAATATCTATTATAAGAAAATAACCTACCTTCTTATTAACCATCAATGAATGGATATTTTCATGAATAGATAGAATAGAATCCATGATTTTCCAGCCAAATACAAACTCCTATTGAGAAGAGATCAACTAAGGAAGGCTCTACTTAAGATAAAACACAAGGATCTTCGAGAAGATCTCATAACAAGAATTACATAAGCTAATCAGGTAGAAATCCTGAAAGGAATTAGCACCAACTTTCTTTCAAAAAGAACTCTCTAGCAACCCCTATAATGTCACGATTAGCCACAATATCCCAATAAAGTTAAAAGAAGAATGTGAGAAAACTATTAGGGTTTGGCATTTTGTTTCCTTCAAATGAAAAAAAACTATATTATGAACCCCATCCTCTGAATGAATCCTGGTAAGGGCATGTTTCATATCTCCCAAGACAAGAGAGGGGCTCTCCCTTAAAAATTAATGTTGACAATCAAGATCCATAATCTAATCATTTGAAAGCAGAGAGGGGAAGAAATCAATTCCCCCTACATGATGTATTCATATTTAACAGAATTCATACCATTAAAATTGATGGAGTGGATTCTATTAGAGGCATGATGCTTGAGGGTGGACATATGAAAAAATAGTATTCCTTTACTTCTAGAAGTCTTCTTTTTTTGTAATGATATCATGAAGTTGATATGAAATAAAAATTTCCTAATTCACAAGGACAATAGAATCTCCCTAGGATTGAATCTAGGCTTAAATATCATCTAATTCACTTTTAAAATGATTCTTTATATTAAATATATGACCAAAGGAAGATTTTTTCCATCTTAGCACATTGGATTTATCTAAAGATAACTTCTTTATAACATGATACATATATATACTTGTAACATCTATACTCCACCATTCTCCAATTTTATTTCTGAGTTCTTGGTTAAAAGTCCACATATTCTCAAATGTAAAGGGAAAATTAGTTTTCAAGCATCCATCATTAGTTGTGAACACAATGGGAAAATGGTCCAAACCAATACATGAAAGAACTAAGAGCCTGTAATAGTATGAAATCATCCAATCAAGGAAGATAAAATCCCAATCTAATTTAAATCAAACGATATTCTAAAAATTGCATCTATTGGATCACATGAATGAAGCCCCATGTAAATCTAGATCCAAAAGACCCAATAAATTGATAAGACCTAACAAACATTATACTGCATAAACACAAAAACAAATATTCATTGAACATACCTTCAATGCAGAGTTCTCTTGCACCCAGAATTGATCCTTCAATAAAAACTTCTTTATTACAAAATCTGGTGGTTTCCCTTTTGGTTTCTTCCCGCTCTCTTGTGCCCAAAATGCATGCCCCGCCCAAAATGCATGCCTGCCTTCTATGCGCGAATTGAAACTGTGAAAATGGATAAGAAAAATGAAAAGCTGCATTATATGTTTTTTTGCTATATATTAACATAATTGTTTATTAATGTGCTGAAAATTTTCTATTCATAAATTAATTTGATGTTTAGATTTAAGTGGTAAATAAATTAATAATAAATAAATATATTTGTTTTTGGAAGTAAATTTAGATTTTTAGGGTATTTAAATTGATTACTTTTAAAATATTTATATAATTTGAATTTTAATCAATAATGTTCCAAATATTTTATGATAAAATATTGTTGTCTATTCGTATTTTGTAAAATAGGCATTTTATCTTTTATCTATTTTTTTTAGTATCTATTTCAAAACTCAAATGATGAGAACCAGTTCATAGTTGATCAACTATCATAGTAAATAAATTTATAAGCAAATAAATATATTAAAATAATTAAAAATAAGGAGATAGATAATTAGGAGGCCTAATATTTCTATATAGTTACATCTTAATTTGAGATATTCTAATTTTTTATGAAATTACATTTTTTTTTTTTAGTGATTTAAGCCTTGATGGGTTCCATCTAATTAAGGGTCTTAACCTTCTTACCCTTCTAGTCTTAAATCATATTCAATGTAGATCGATTTTAATGTAATTAGAACTATTTTTTTGTCAAATCTCGTACAACTAGATTGCACTCAATTTTAATAATGTTAGAACTATTATTTGTCAAGACCTGTACAACTAATTTTGTTTACTTATAATAATTATAATTTGGCTATTCTTTTTTATAACACTATCTCTAAATCTTGTTTATCAATCGGTTTTGAAATCTCCAAAAACCCAGATTTAGGGCATGAGAAGGGTGTACATATAAGATTGCTTGCACAATACGCCTATTGACGAGAAAGCGTTATTGGTGAATTGGAATTTCCAACTCTTTGATATTTATATATTCAAATGTTATAATTATAAATGATCAGGTATAATCATGCATTTAGTCATTTTGTTTAGGAGACTAATTATGTAGTCATTAATTTAATCTTTTATTTAGTAAGTTTTGTTTCAGTAACTAATTATTAGTGACTAATTCTTTAATCATTTAATTAGTCATTTATTTGATCATCTATTTAGTCATTTTTATTTGACTGCACTTGTGATTTTACCTTATGATCAAATTACTCACATATTTAGTCATTTATATTTGTGAAGTACAAAACATTAGTAGAATATGATCAATTTTAGTCATGTGACTAAAAGTTTTAGTCATGTAGTCACATATTTTCTAAAATGTACTAGTGGATGTACGAGTCTATCAACTCATCCACCTCCATCCTGATCACCAGCTCTAGGAGGAATAGGAGTAGTAGCTAACACTGGTATCTGTATATGACCTGCTCTAGCTTCGTGACGACCTCGTCGTCCACGTTGACCTCTAATCCTACCATGACCACCACCTCCGTCATCATCTCCATCATCATCATCATCATCATCACCCTCATCCCCACCAGCTCCATCATCACCATCTGATAACTCCTTAATGCTAGGAATCCTCTCAGCAAGATCAATAAACCTGGGAAAAGGATACCTATGTAGCCAGGCACCACACTCATCAGTAATACCGGCATCCATCACCTGTGACCTAGGGTTCTAGGGACGATACCCCAGATCTCAAATCTCTTGAACAACTATACCATAATCAACACAAGGGCCCCATAATGATCTCTCGGCCTGCACACGAGCATACATCACTACGCTCTACGACATATCCTGAATATGCCCATACTGACAGAAAACACGACAGAAGCAAAATCTCTCAATAACAAAAGTGGAATGACCAATCATCCAACGAGGATAGAACATATATGAAAGCTCCCCATCATCCTCTGGTCAAGCCTTGCATCCAAGATAAGGCCTCCAAATGATAGTATCCATGTCATCTATCCAACGATGCCAGTAATCTAGCTTACCCATGTGGGCCAACCTAATAATACCACTGTACATCCATGCAAAAGGAAAACCAGCCGGACGATCTCATGTTGTCATAGGATGTGACACTAAGAGGTTCTCCCAAGTCCAAAGTTGTAATAAAATAGCTCCAACAGTCAATGTAGTAGAATGTCTATACACGATAGTATGCAGCTCATGATATAACTATGCTAATAAGCAGGAACCCCAATCGAAATGATGAGGATCTGCCATCAAATCCTCCAAGATAGGACCCCAACCAACAGAAAACCCATGACCACATCGGTCAGGAAGTAGGAAACCACCAATCAAAGTACCAAGGACAGTTGGTAACACAAGGAACAAGATGAACTGAGCCCACTGAATATTGATCACCAATAGAAGGATCACCAAACACTCGGCGACAAGATGAACCATCATAAACAGTATCATAATATACAAGCTCTCCTCGAGTCGGCAACCAGAGAAGATGATACACATCCTTAGGGGTGATGGTCATCTCACCCATAGGAAGATGGAATGTGTTATGGTTTGAGTGCCAACGCTCAGCCATAGTAGTAATGAGACCCCGATTCACTCAAAATCAAGGAAGACATAGAAGGAAAGATAGGCCACACCGAGCAATGTGACGATGATCGACAACACTCAAAGTAGGTATCATATCCCAAGACAAAGGATAAGAACCGCGGATACATAAAGATCTGAGCTCCAACTACAACAAACAAGTTCAAACACATAAAAAATTATTGGGATTATTCTAAGTCAATCAAAAATTTATCAACACTTATCAAAACCATAATTAGATTTCATGTTTCTACTCAGATATAACAGAAATTTTATCTTCACCCACCATCTGAATCTAGATTAACCACAGATATCCTAATTATAACTAAACCCTAACTGACACATTACAACTTGTTACAAAATATCAAAATTGGGAACGTAAACTTGACAATCAATTAATGACATCGACAAATTGCAACTTGGCCAAAAATCTAAAAAATTGAAATTTTGTAGAGCAAAAGTGCTGGTTTATTGAGTAAAAGTGACAAACATCAAAAGCGATGCCTAAAGGGGTGAAAGCGCACATAAATATTGTAAAAGTGGCCAAAAATTTGAAAGCACCCAAATACAAACCAAAAACGCTTTTAAAAGGTTTGAAAGTGTGAAATTTGATTAAAAGCACACACAGATGTTGTGAAAGCGCTAAAACTGAGCAAAAGCGCACAAATAAATGGTAAAAGTGCAAAAGGGCTTAAAAGTGGCGAGCGAAAGTGCCAAGGTGATTCACAGAAGCACATAGGAAAAGTGCGGAAGCACACATTGGGAGGCAAAAGTGCCCTTAAAAATGGCAAAAGTGCCCATTTAGCAAAAAAGAGGAAAAAACTAGTCGTTTAACTGGAAAAAACTAGAAAAAATTGAAATAAATGTTGTAAATGAAAAAATGAAAAGGTATAAGTACTCACTAGAGGTCCTGAGCCAGGCAGACGTTGATATCGATGACATTTCTCAAACCGATGCTCGCGGATAGGGACAGCCATCGTGGAAAGTAAAAAAGCAAATAGTGAGAAAAGTCAAAAGTCAATGGTAAAATGAATAGTAAAAAGGGATTTTGACCCCTTTATATAGGTTTTTGACCTAAAAGGAGGTAATTTTGACCTATGCAAGTACATTTTTTTAAATCAAAATTGACCTAATAAAGTGATGTTATCATCAAAATAATTAAAACCAGGGCATTTGAAATTAAACAGAGTAAACATCGATATCGAAAATTTAAATAAAATTCATCATACATATGAAATATATTCACATAACGATCAACATTATCCAAAACTCAATCAACGGACAGATTTATATGAATTTTATTTCATTTTTGAGGGGGTATACCATCGGATAATCAGATCAACATCAGCAGCAACATCATAAAAAAAGAAGAAGCAAGAAACCGATCATCGAATCAAAGCAAAAGCTTTTATCAGGAAATTTTTCATAATCAAATGAATGGGGCATCGTATCAAACTCAATCATCAAAGCAGGTATCATATCAGGATCAATCATTGAATCAAATATCATTAGAAGGACCATCATATCAAAATGACCATCATATCAGAACGATCATCAGAACCATATCTGCATCAAGGGTATCAAATCAATCGAAATCTGCATTAATCTTGTATCAAAAATCAAGGATTAACCATCAAAGACATCAAACGAACATCGAAGATCGACCATCAAGGAATTAGGACCTATCATCAGCAAGATCAGAGAATTCTTTGAATCGACATGCTTCGCACGACAACTCAAAGAGGGGCATTTGTAATCACCTAAAAATGGACAAAGATCAAATCAAAGCAAATCAAGTCAAATCAAAGCAAATCAAGGACAAAATTGAAGTAATTGAATCAAAATGCATAATTAGCCAATTAAAATTAAAATCAAGTCGTAATTCAAGATCAATCAAAATTGAGAGCATTTTAATCAAGTGCACACAAATCAAAGTATAATTAAATCAATTAATTGTATAGTCTTGGATTAAATTAAATTCAACCCATTCAAGGGGTACATGGCTAAAATAAATCAATTAAATCAATTAATAAATCTCAATTACTCTCAACAACCCAAAAGGAGAGGAAATTCAATCAACCAATGAGATTTAAGGAAAGGCATTCACATGGATCAAGCCAAATTGAATCTCAATCACTCAAAGTAAAAGAGAATCTTGACCATCCATCTTGTCTACATGTCCCAAGCTTTGAGGACACAAACTTTGCATTGTCTTCAAAGGGTGGAACCAAGGACTAAACCAAGGTTTAATCATGATCAAACACAGCTACACCCCCTACCATTGGAAAATCTATAAAAGGAAGGCCTAAAACCTTCATAATTCATAACCACACATCTGAGAATTGCATTGAACCTCTTGCAATTTGAGCTTAGAAAGGCATTTGAGAGCATAATTAGCATTTACTTTGATAATTGTTAGCTTTAACTTGTTTATCATATCATTCTCATTCTAGGACTATCATTAATGAGAGCTTGCTAAGAGCTTTGCATTAACAATCTTAATTAGAGAGCCATAGGATGCTCAATTAGTCATTAATTTTCTATAGTTTGCTCTATTGCTTTGTGGTTTAATTTAGTTACTATTTCATTTATTGATGATTAACCTTAATTCTATGAAGATACTTTTCCTAGTATACAATATGATGTTAGTGTTATACTCCTTGGATTGCAAGCACATATATGGGGTTATTAGTTTTACAATTGATGCTTGTTAGCTATATATTGTTAATGTGTATCTATCATTTATGATGTAAAGGTTGTATCCACTATACTATAAGTACCTATATGGGGTATTTAGATACATTTTTAATTCCTATACCTTCTAAAATGTTAATACCCATCTCTTCAATATGATGTAAACAATGTTCTATAAATCTCTATCTATTGCATATGTTATGTTATATGCAATATATTATGAATGTTTATATATTCTCTATGATGTAAATATTGTAGCCATTATGTTATATGTGCATATATGAGATTTTAAGTTACATCTTTTTTTTTATTAGTGAATGGGTCTATATTATGATTATAATTGAAAAGGATTACAAAATAGTAGAGTTACGACAACCCTAAAAAGTTATATAGCCATATAGTCCATAATCCATATACATATTCTCAGATCTACAAACTTAAAACTATGCAAAATCATAGGCATCAACACTTGTCCTTTATCATCTACACCAAAGCACTGTGGACATCTATATTTATGGATATATTTAACAAAATACATCATCTAATACCCTTGTCATGTCCATCTAAACCTGGACAACAACAAAATGATGTTGCACATGACTCCACAAAGGGTGTGAAACCAAAAGATCTTCAAAAAACCTTCCCCGTACACAGGGGAAACTAGAGTAAATAAAAAAGGGAACAACCTAACATTTTATCAATACCAAAAACCTATCCAATGTTATTAAAAGTAAATGAAAGAGATCTCAAAATATTACAATGAGATCACACTAGTTTTACTATTTTTTTAGCTTTCTTGTAAGGTTGTTAAACTAGAAGTCCTCCACACCAAATTTGACCTTCTTTCCACCCTTGTTTTCACATTCAACCTCTCCGTCTCCCACTCTAGCTCATGTGCATGCTAGAACTCTTTGAGTGAGTCCCAACTAATCTAAGCTTTAGCTCAACATTCATCCCTACCCATCGTGGTGCTTCAAACTATAAATGGGTACATTGGGGGTTTTGCACCTCCAGTCTTCCACTATTTGCCTTGATGGGTTCTTAGGGGTACTCCTGGCTCGACCATAATAATAATTTGAGTTATTCCTCTACACCACTATGGGTGGACACACTCCTTCATAACCCATAATTACTCCTCATTTGAATCCAACTTTGAATTCTAGGCCATGAACTTGAGGCAATTTTAATGTTGGAGTGATATCTATGCTTTGACCATATGCATTCCTCCCCTAAAATAAGATCAATTATCTACCAGAACAAGATATTGTTAATTTTAAAAACCTCTTTTAGGTATTTTTCCATGATTCATCCCTTGAAACATAAATGTTGATTTTAGGTCACCAACGAGACATTTTCCTCCATGTTTACTATGACACAACCCCTTACTCAAAACCAATTTTTCAAAGAATATAAAAATGAAACAACTCTCCTTGAGTAGGCTTATTGAAAAAAAACCAACCTCTACCTACCTTCACCTCACACCTCGTGCATCCCATTTCAAATTATTATATTGTCATCTAACGGTGTGTGAAAAATATAGATATTCTCCCTTGGTGTATCATAAATCATCAAATATTTCTCCCATTTGAATTGGCATTAACAACAAAGAAATATTAGAAAGAATGTCCACCAACTCATCTTTCCCTCTCTTCACATGAGTGACTTCTAATTCATCAAAGGTGGCTAATAAGGATTTAATTCTTTTGATATACTTGTTCAAAAGTCATGGGACCATTTCACCTTTTATGATTGTGTTGACAATTACCAATGAATCTCACTCCGAATTTGAGATAACTAATTTCTTCACCATATCATATACATTCAAAGCCACCTAGACCTTGGCTTCATTGTTTGTTACATTGCTCAAACACTTAGCTCCAAAGGCCACAAGGTTCCCTTTCCAATCCCTAGATACATACCCTCCACTAAAAGGGCCTAGATTCATGTTTGACTCGCCATAAAATTTTATCTTAATTCACCATGGATTTGGACTCTCCCAATCCTCAACCTAAAAATATTGTTTCTCTAGATCCACCCAGAAACTTGTTCCGAGAATATTTTTCTCATTGCTCAACTTGATAGTATGATTGAGCTTCATTTTTTTTTGTTCGATGTACATTAGGAGGATATCCCTTATAGATATCAACAAAAAAGTATAGCATAATTATCATCACCATCTGAGTCAAAGGCATTCTCTTTTGTATTTAGCATATCATGAGGAGGTCAAGTATTGTAGCGGAAATGTGTCCTTGTGTAAAGAAAGTCTCCTTCTCTTTAAAAGTGATAGTTCCTTTGATGCTAATGTACTTCCAAAATAATTTATCTCTTTGTTTCTATATTTATGCTTGATGCTAATGTACTTCCAAAATAATTTATCTCTTTGTTTCTATATGTATGCTTGATGCATCATTATATGAGTCTCGAAGTTATATTTTGTGGCTAGTCTACGATGAGGTGAACCTCCTCCATATAGAAAGTATGAATGACCTAAATCATGCAAGAAAAAGGCTTTAGTGTTTGTAGTTGGGTGGTAAATACATCTATAGTCTTGCACAATATGAAAAGGGGATCACATTAAAGGGATAATTTCCCCAATTCATAAGAT
The DNA here is from genome assembly GCA_027943335.1 of Chamaecyparis obtusa. Taxonomy (NCBI): domain Eukaryota; kingdom Viridiplantae; phylum Streptophyta; class Pinopsida; order Cupressales; family Cupressaceae; genus Chamaecyparis; species Chamaecyparis obtusa. Next base: position 846,437 of record BSBK01000141.1, on the reverse strand, counting down.
GCATTGGAATACAAAACCACCTTAAGACCAATATGATTGACACAAATTGATAAGAAAGATGCCAATGCAATATCAATGCCTATGGGGTTTGTATTCCTTTGTTTCTTAGAATTGAGAAGGAGAAGAATAATATTGATACACAAGAGACTAAATAAGAACAAATCTAATCTAATCCAACTAAAAAATTGATGTAAAATATAATAAGGAGAAATTTGAATGCACCTAGAAATGAAATGGGAGAAGTGAGTTTTCAGATCTGAGTTCCCAACTATCAAAATCTCAGAATGAAATGTAACTAGACATCTAAGACCTAGAGGCAATAACCTGAATCTTTGCCAAATTTGAGCTAAAAATGCAAGGTACATAGAAAAACTTGTCGTGTACCTAGGAACAAAATGTCAATGATGTTTTGTACTTAGCAATTTTGACTAAATTTTTTTGTGTTCTTTTGACTGTGTTTGATCTTTTGAAATTTTGTTTGATAGATTCATAACCTATTCTTGCACAAAAAAATAGGGAATAAGGTTGGATAAAGGGATTTTTCTCATTCAAACCCATATTTAGAAATTAACGTTAAAAATGAAAGAAAATTGCATAAAGAAAGATGAAATAGAAACTAGATTTGAACTGTAAATCACCTTATACCTTGATGGTGCAATGCTTATTTGGATGTGATCACAAATGTTATTACAATAGCTTGATACAAAGTGAAATCATGAAATAAATTCTTTGAATGATGGATATTTTAGTTTTCCAACAATGCTTGATGAAGAGGAAGGAAGAATGCTTTGAAGGATTAAAGACTTGGATGCTCAATTGTAAAAGAGATCTTAGACTTGGATTCTCAATTGTAAAAGGGATCTCAAAATAAGGAGAGACAATTTTTTTATACTCGATCCATCATTTTGTGGGTTAAAACTTAGGCAGATCAACCATGGGACTAGATCTCCTGCTAATACCCTGACATAGGGCTCGGCCAAATTTGGTCCTAAATCCTTGGGGATATAATGTCATTGGTGTTCTATACTAGGTAAAAAATAAAAATTATCATTTTTTACCCTCTAATCAGGGCTCAAGTGTGGACTATGAGTCCCAGACAATTAGTAGGTGCACGATTTCTAGGTACAGCTCAATCTAAGGTCACAAGAGGTCACAAAAGCAAAAAATAGGGATATAGGGCCTAGGTGATGAAATGAATTATTTGATTGGAGGAAAAATAGAGTATCACACTTAGAAATAAGGGCCAACCTTGATTTTGGAATAAATTGAATTAATATAGGACTCATAATATTAATTTGGAGGTCTAATAAGTGTTATAAGAGTGTGAAATCTAAGTGGGAACCCATGAATACTAAAATGGGGCTAAAATGATCACCTAATTAAGGGTGCCTAATTTTTAGGATGGTAAATTTATCCCCCACTTTAATGGGAAAATGAGTCCACCTCATGCTCATGATAAAGTAGAAGAAAGAGAGAGAAAGATAAAGATCATGGAAAACTACAAAGAGATAAAATATTGCTAAGTTTAAGGTTGCAAGCCCCCAAACCAAGGATCTTAACTCATACATCCCATATGCAAGGACACTTAAAAAACAACAAAATACTAAAGCTTACTAAGATTCCAAGTTAACTAGTTGAAGAGGCCTCGCTAAAGAAAATGTCTCAGCCACGAGCATCGTGCTTAAAAAGCTATTGCAAAAGCACAAGTGGTCACCTAAAAATAGAAAGAGAACACATCAAAGATAAGATAAGACTCCATGATTAAATAAAATAGCAAAGTGTGTTATGTTGTGGAAGCATGGAGGAGAGAATAAGACAATCATGGATAACACAAGCTAGTCAATTTTGTTGTGCTAGGCGATCCATGAGAGAGAAAAAAGAGAGAAGAGAGAAGCTGGTGAAATGGTCTAGCAAATTGTATTATGCTAGTTCCAACCATAAAAGAGAATATAAAGATGGATTTGTGGTCTAGCGCATGCTAGTCAACTCATGAAAATTTATGTAAATGGGAGGTTGAATGGTCTAGAAGAGTGTGTTATGATAGTCAATCAATCTTGAAAATATATGCAAAGGAAAGGTCAAATGGGCTAGCAAATATTTTTATGCTAGTTCAACCAATCCTAAGGATGTCCAAGGAAAGAATTGTATCCAAGGAAATCTACCAAAAATATATAAAGGAGAGTGGTTTGGCCCTAGCAAGTTGTATTATGCTAGTGTACTCTACCTAAAATTCTTAAAGTAAAAAAATAATCACAATAAGGAGGTCATATATGACCCCCCTTAAGATGGAAAAAGAGGAATTTTTATCATCTTAAGGAAAATAGAAACAAGGATAAAGCACTTTTAACATAAAGGAGGTATCTCACAAGCAACACTCAGTCCAAAAAAAAGAGGTCACAACTCATGTGAGGTCAAGGAAGGGATGAATGTAAAGAGATACCATGAAAGAAGTGTAAAAGGGGTCCTTTTGAAGGATGATAAGAAAGAGATGTGGAACAATAAGGGAATAATTCACACCTTCCCCATTGCTAGGTAAAGGGATTATTAAGGAAGGATGACACACATTTTACCCCTAAGGTAAGGGGTTTGTTTACCATGGATACACAATTGAGAAAAATGAAAAGGTTATGATCAAGGATGTGTTTATCTTCTATAAGAGAGAATCCCTAATGTAAATAAACAATTCCATGTAAAATTGGATATAAAAAGATAAAAAAATGTGACTTAACCAAGAGAAAATTGGATCCTTAAGAGAAGGATGAGAGAGATTGAAAATACTACCCTTGTCCTCCAAGTGTAGAGACAAGAATAAAATTAAGAAGGACTATTATGTTACTTTCAAAGTATGATCACATCTGAAAATTATACCACCATGCACAAAAATGAGCCCCCAAAGGATAGGCTAACAATGTCACATAGTGTGGAAAAAATAATAGGAACTAAAATGTTATTTAAAGAAATTGGAATTAAAAAATAACTCATTGTGTGACATGTGATGTGAATTATATCATAATCAATGAGTTTCTGAATTTCCTAATGTTAAGCTTGGCATTCATTAGTAGAGTGGTCATGATATCAATGATACATGCAAAAAGGGAGATTCACAAGATTTTTACGATGCTTCTCTTTTATTTAGGTCGAGTAATCTATTAGGAATAATAGTCCACAATACAACTGAGAGGGGGGGCAAATCAGTTGTATGACAAATTATTAAACTTTAAACTTTAAATGGCAGCAATATCAAATCCAATGAACACAACACAATAACACAATATTTTTTTGTCGAGGAAACCCTATTAAAGGTAAAACCTCGATGGGAATTAACACCCACTAATGATGTACTAAGAGTATAGTATCCTTATTAGAAGATCTAGCCCTATTAGGAGCTTATTAAAGCATTACAGTACACAGTCCTTGTTAGAGGACAGACCCTATTAGGAGTCAAGAAAAATGAAGGGTGGGCTCATTGCCCAGGCTCACTACCCAAAGAAGGTTATGTCCACCTTTAGAACTCATTGTTCGCAACACTAGTATATATATAAAAATACACAATCTTTTGAACTGTCTATTAGCAACTGTCTTTGCTTGATCAATTCTAATGAAATATATAGTTTATCCTCTGCTCTACATCTAGCAGACACAAGCTCACAACTTCCATAATTCTCCTTTTACATCACATATACTCTCACCATGTCTTTCCAAAGAAAAGATCTTACATATATACCCTATTGCATTCTACATGATCAGGTCGGCCAATTAGGCTTTCCTAATATACAAATAATTGCATAACACCTTTCTAAGATACACATGGTATCTAAAAAAAGTATATAATAATTACATTACAACAATTAAGGATCAACATCCTTAATTCAAGTTCTCCATCTATAATACACACTACATCTCTGAAGTCGGCTTCCAAATAGGTCTTCTCCAGAACACACACCATAGCTGACATCATCCTACTTTTTGTACCTTATGTTGACCATCGATCATTCTTCAGTACCATGTCTATCATCCCTTAAGCTTGCATACACTGAATCCATACCTTCTGTAAGATATACCGAAACTCAGAGACTTACTTTGTCAGCTTTCACTATCACTGTCTAGTAACCAGTCTTTACCAAATCTTTTATAAATTAGCCAATATGCAGTTTTACACCATGTGATCTTAGATATAAGATCACAACACTTTTCAATACATACAACTAACTTTGCATGATCTGAAACTTTCATATAGTGTCCATACACTGTAATAACCAACATGTTCTCTTCACAAAAACATATGTTGACATCAGTGAAAAAACATGAATGACAACAATAGCAACTCCAACATCACTCAACATAGTGATTAAACATATTAAATGTATCAATAATCTCCCAATGCATTAGCAATATCCAAAAATCTCCCCCTTTGGCATTAATGTCAACATATGGGAACATCCATCAACCCAAATAGTATTCTCTCAGTACCTTCTTCCTTATACAATATCTCTCCCCTTTAGGGATTTTCTCATAGTAACTCTCCCCCTTTGACAACAATGGAAAAGGGTTCCATAAGTCATCAACTATCTTCAACACTTGTCTTCAACGATCACTCCCCCTGAGGAGTAGATCCCTACATCAAGTCCATAATATGATAAGGCTCTGAAAACCTTGGGACTGATGCATCCTTACATCAATTAATTCTGACTAGGAGGGGCCTGAACCCTAGGCATACCTCTAAGATATTCAAAGGTATCTTTTGGCAATGACTTTGTAAAGATGTCTTCTATATGTTCTTTTTTGCTAATGTATTCCAACTTTATTTCCTTTTCTGCTACCATGTCTCTCAAGAAGTGAAACTTAATAGAAATATGCTTAGTTTTAGAGTGCATCACATGATTCTTTAACATATTTATTGTACTGGTGTTATCATAATGGATAACCACTAGTTCATCAAAATTCATTCCAATATATTTCAACATTTGTTTCATCCAAACAATTTGATTGCATTTAATAGTAGCAACAACATACTTTGATTCTACAGTAGATTGAGCTATACAATCTCATTTCTTACTTAGCCATGAAACCAACTTTTTCCCAAGGAAAAATGAACCTCCACTAGTACTCTTCTTGTCATCAATATTCCCTACCCAATTAGCATTAGTATAAGCATGAAGTTCAAAGTTATCATTCCTATCATACCATAAACCATATTCAATTGTCCCTTTCAAATATCTAAATATCCTTTTCACAGCAACTAGGTGTGTCTCTTTAGGTTCTTCCTGATATCTGGCCACAATTCCAACAACATTAGCAATATCCGGTCTGGTGTGAGTTACATATTGTAATCCACCAACCATTGATCTATACTTGGTCTGAAAAACACATTTTGTCTCATCTTCATTTGTTAGCTTATTACCAGTCACCATGGGTGTACCAACTGGTTTATAGTCTTTCATTCCAAACTTTTTCAACATTACTTTAAGATACTTAGTTTGAGAAATAAAAATGCCACTCTTGCTCTGATTTATTTGTAGTCCAAGAAAAAATTTCATTTCACCTATCATAGACATCAAAAATTCATTTTCCATCTCTTTAGAAAATTTCTCACACATTTCATCATTGCCTCCGAAGATAATATCATCAACAAAAACTTCTATTATCACAACTCCATCTTCACTAGTTCTTAAATATAAATTACTATTAGCATTACCTTTTTTGAACCCAAGGTGAAGTAATTATTTGTCTAACCTTGCATACCAAGCCCTTAGAGCTTGCTTCAGTCCATACAATGCCTTCTTCAACTTGCATACCATGTCTCCATCTTCGCATAAAGGAAATCCATCAGGTTGTTCTATATACACTTCTTCTTCAAGATCCCCATTTAGGAATGCATATTTCACATCCATCTGATATACCTTGAAGTTCTTATGTGCAACATAGGACAAGAATAATCTCACAACTTATATTCTAGCAACATGAGCAAATGTCTCTTCAAAATCTATACCTTCTTGTTGTGAATAGCCTTTACCTACCAATCTTGCTTTGTTTCTTACTACAACTCCTTCTTCATTCATTTTGTTTATGAAAACCCATTTAGTTCCTATTATATTTTTGTTTTTAGGTCTAGGAACCAATTCCCAAGAGTTATTTTTCTCTATCTGATCTAACTCTTCCTTCATAGCATTTATCCAAGATTCATCTCTACAAGCTTCATCTATAGTCTTTGGTTCAACTTGAGAAATCAAACAAATTTCTTCTCTAGCCTTTGATCTAGTCATTACTCCTTGATTTGTATTACCAATAATTTATTTTTCAGGATGATTCATCTTTACATACCTCAGACTCTTAGGAATCTCAATAGCCTCATTTCTGTCATCATCACAAGTCTCATTTTTGCATTCAGCCCCAACAAGTTCTTCTTTTGTAGTAGCAAGCTCCTTGATCTTTGTGTTCTAATTACAATCATGCATTCTCTCTTGTATCTGAAATCTTTCATCTATCTTCACATTGTTACTTTCAATCATCTTTCTTAATCTTAGATTAAAACATTTGTAAGCCTCGCTCTTAGTAGAATAACCAAGGAAGATTCCTTCATCACTTCTAGCATCAAACTTCCCTATCTCATCATCTCTCTTGATATAGCATTTACTACCAAATATTCTAAAATATTTTATAGTAGGAGTATGATCAAACCACAATTCATAGGGATTTTTACTTGTACCTTCTCTGATTTGAATTATGTTCAAAGTGTACATTGTTGTCCCAACAGCTTCTCTCCAATGCATATGAGATAAATTTCCTTCAAGCAACATTGTTCTAGCGGCATCCAGTATTGTTATATTCCTTCGCTCTGCTATCCCATTCTACTGTGGAGTCCTAGGAGTAGATGTATGTCTTTGTATTTCATGCTCTTCGTAGTATGAATTTAATAAGTCTGAAGTGAACTCTCCACCTCTATCTGACCTCAAACATTTTATCTTTAAACCTGATTCATTCTCTATTTTTGCTTTGAATATCTTGAATTTATCAAATGCTTCTAATTTCTCTTTCAAGTAAGTGACCCACATCATTCTAGAAAATTCATCAACAAAAAGTATAAAATACCTTTCACCATAGTATTATCTTGTCCTTGTAGGTCCACATAGGTTTGTATGTACCAGATCCAACTTTCCTTTTGATTTATATGCTTTACTTTTATAATTGCTTCTAGTCTATTTTCCCACAACACATTCTCTGCATACAGTGTTAGATGGTTTCACAATCTTTGGTAGATCTCTTACTGCATTAGTCAAACTTGGTTTCACAATATTATCAAAATTAACATGAAAAAATCTTATGTGCCATAACCAACTGTCATCTACCTTCGTAACAAAACAAGAAGCTCCAGATGTATTTAACTCAAATACATTACCTGTAGATTTAGTTCTGGTTGCAATCAAGTTTCTTTTCTTACTTCTGATAAAACATTTCCCATCAAAGAAATTTAATTGAAATACCTTATCCATTAGTTGTCCAACACTTAGAAAATTATGCTTAAGTCCATCAACAAGAAATGCATTGTCAATATTAGTCTTTCCATCCAAAGTAATAGATCCTACTCCTATGATAGATTTAGGAACATTGTCTTTGAATCTTACAATTCCACCATCATACTTCACTAAGTTAACAAACTTGTTTTTGTCTCCAGTCATATGATGTGAGAAACCACTATCTATAATCCATTCAAATTTCTTATCAACATGAGATACTAAAGATTTTTCCTCATGCACTGGTTTTTCATCTTTAATAGCAATAAATCCAATCTCTTCATCATCTAAATCATCATCATCATCAGAAATACCTTCACTAGAATAATAACATTCCTTATCCTTTGAATATTTAGACTTGAAAAACTTAGGTTTGTGCTTAGGAACTCGTGTAGGACATCTAGATGCAAAGTGACCTATCTTATTGCATGAAAAACATTTCAAAGGCAACTTTCCTTCAAATTTTCCCTTACCTCTGTTTTCTCTTCTAGCAATCAGTGCAACAAGTTCATCCATCTTTCTTTCTTCTGCTTGTATATGTTCCCATTCTTTAGCATATTCACTGAGCTCTTATTTTATGTTCTCACTACTGGTGCTCTAAAGTGCAAACATTATCTTCTTGTGTGTAGATGCTCTAAATGCAGTTTCAACTTTAGGTACAGAATCTCTGATTTCTGTAGCTTCAAAGGTAGTTAGCTTTGCAATCAAAATTTATCTACTAAAGTTTGGAGTCAAAAGTATAATCTCTTCTATAGCCTGAATTTTGGTATTGTAAATAGGTGTCAATGATCTAAGAATCTTTGAAATGACTTCTTCCTCTTCAAAGATGCCTCCATAATTTTTGATTCCAATCATAGCCTTTGTAACTCTCTATACATAAGCCCTAACAGTTTTATCATCCTTCATTTGTAGCTTCTCCATCCTTGTTTTCCAGTTTTGTAACTTTGCTCACTTTGTAAATATGTCTCCTTCATAAAATGATTCTAATCTTGTCTAGGTCTTGTGTGCAAAATCCAGATCTTTAACTTCAGTAAATTCTCCTTCAGAGAGTGCGCTAATTAGTGCTTCCCTTGCGACCATGTTATATGAAAATGTCTTCTTTCCATCATCAAAATCCTTTTCCATTTCATCCTTAGTCTTCATATCCACTTGATTCTTTGTAATCATCTAGTAGTCAATGCCCAAACATAGAAAATGGGTTTGTTGTTAGGAATGGGAACACTAAGAGGGGGGGGGGGGGGGGGTGAATCAGTGTTCACTATATTTAATCTTTTTACTTTACTCTTTAAACTTAACTTGAATGCTTAAGTATTGAAATGAACATTAACATAAACAAGATAGATGAACATAACACATAACAACAATATGGTTATGGGGAAACCCAAATAGGTAAAAACCCCGGTGGGGATTGAAACCCACTAATAATATGTACTAGTGTCTTATGATCCTTATTAGAAGATCCTTAACCCTATTAGGAGTTGTCTTTACAATTAATTTAGTACAGTGACCTTGTCAAGGGTTAGACCCCATTAGGAGTCTTTTACAATTAATCCTATTAGGGGTGGGGACACACTTTCCTAGAGCTCACTGCTCAAGTGGTGAAGGCTCCAACCTTTTGATCTCAAATACACACTATATCTACTGGATGAACTGGCACTGTGACACTGCTTGTCTGATCAATTCCTTTGATGTGTTGATGCTTTAACCTCTTGCAAAGCTCTAGTACATCTTAACAACTCTTCACATACTTTTTCTCTACTTATCTCAACTCTATAACAACTCGCATACCTATCACAAAGGGTGCATCTCATATTTATATGCGCTTATCAAAACAATTAACTAGGTCAGCCTATAACCGATTACATACAATGCTTCCAATTGAATTGGCTCAAGCGTGTTTACAAACAAAGTTAATTATATGTCTATAACCTAAATACAATAGGCACATAGCCTTTACAAAACAATTTTGTCATCATTAAACAAATTACCAACAGTCGACTGCATACTCTGTTATGTACTGGCATTCATTATCTTTTCTTGTCTCGCTTTGTTTAGGTCTGCTTGAGTTACTCCATGAATTTTCAATATCTCAAAAGTGACCTTGGTTACTTTTCTTTTAGTTGCTGCACTGTTCAAAACAACATCAACTTCTCTTGTTTTCTCTTCATCAGTTCCCCATCTTGGCTCATTAGGGTCCTTAGGTGTTGATAAGAGTACTTGTGCATATGCTTCTAGGATTGGCTCCTCAACCTCATATCCAAGTGGATGGATCCACTTTATTCTTGGCTCCACTACTTTCATACAAGTTACATCAGTTTCTATCATAAAGAAAATGCTATCTTTGTACTTTTCAACAATGCTTTCTAGAATCCTATATCTCATCTACATTTTGGCCCTAAATATATTCAATTCCAGTATTATGTAGTCCTTTAGTGTACTCTTAGTAGTTGCCTTAAATGATATCTGTGGCATTGTAGGCAAAATTTTGTCCAAATACAAATCTGACACCTTTCTAAGAATGTGGAAGTACATGTATATGATCAAAGACCCAAACCTAAATATTTTGGTACTTTCATGTTTAATAGCTTAAATTTTGTCTATCAGTTGTGCACGCAGGATCTCACACATATTAAAATATCCATTTTCTCTCACAAGTCTTATTGTTGCAAGAATTGTGGCTGTTGACACATTGTTCACTTTGTTGGTGTGTTGAAACCTATAACCTAGTATCATAGACATCAATTTGATGTCATTTTCTTCTATAGGCTCTATAGTCATTTTGTGCCTATCACTTCTTGATTTTCATGTTTTCTCAATAGGTTTTCTCACATCTTTCCCTGCTAAAAGAATGACACCTTTCTTGGGGAGACCTGTCATCTCATGGATTAGGTCTCTTGTAATCCTGACCAGCACTTCACCTATCCAGAATAGGTCATCATGAATCAGGCTAAGTAGAATCTTTATCCATTCAGACTCATAGAACTCATATGCTATAGCATTCTCAATTATCGGGTGGTTTTCAAATTGTGCATACTCATCCAGGAAGGTTTTATCTGGTTTCATCATGATTTCTAAGTGCCCTCTTATCTTGTCAAGTCCTACTGGCTCCTTCTTACAATATATGTATGCATGGATGTCTTCGACATGCATAACACACATAGGAGTGTGGGAGAATGCCCCTTTTAGGTCATCCAATGTAGATTTGAATGGGTGCCTCTTAAATACACATCTTTTCTTTTCTACAACATCAAATACAATAGGAGTATCCATCACTTACTTGTATATTGCTTTGCTAATGGTTTCCAAGAACTTCTTGTTACAAGTAGCGGTTGCCGTTGCACCAAAAGATTGACCTTTTAATGCCCGATACAACCACTAAACTTATAGAAGACACAAGAGGTGGTTAAGCCATGTCATGAATCCTGAGGGGAGCACTAACCATTATGCCAACAATCTCCCCCTTAGCATTACCTGAGGGGATTCGAACCTATGACCAAGCTCTGATACCACTTGTTACAAGTAGTGGTTGTGGTTGCACCAAAAGATCGACCTTTTAATGCCCGATACAACCACTAGACTTATAGAAGACACAGGAGGTGGTTAAGCCATGTCATGAATCTTGAGGGGAGTGCTGACCATTATGCCAACACTTTTGAATCAACGCGACTAATTAAGGCTTCTGCAACTAATCAAACACACTACTTTTCTGGTGAATCGATCTGCAATCCTTCATAATCAACTGCTAGGGCTTTTGTGCTCTTCAATCACTCTGAACTCGAATGCAATGAGTGATCTACAATATTTTGTGTACTTTAAAGTAAAAATTATGTCATTAATACTTGCCGCATAAACCAGACTTCCATTAAAAATCTCCAACTTTCATTCTGGTATCAATCAGCTAGTGCACTCTTGCACATAGGTTCTACTAGTCTCCAAAAGGTTAAATCCAAAGGCATATACTCTGATGGTGATTATACCATCCACGTAGGGGTTTAGAGCTAAATTAACTCCCCCTATGACCCTGAGGGCCATTCATCCAGATGTAGAGGTTGCATCCACTATGGATGCATCCAATACATTCTCAACAACCTTATCCTTCTTTGCCTCTAACCAAATAAAGCTCGCATCTTCTGAAGCTTTCACAAACTTGACTTCTCCTTCGATATCTAGTATTGATTCTTCTAGCTTTGTAGGTATTTCCTAACCTTGCATTGTTGATCTACAGATCTTTGAGATGTGTCCAGCCCTGTTACATGAGTGAAAAATAATTGGGGGCCTTAAATTCCTCAGTGCATTGACATGGGTTACCATTTTTCATTATCTAGCTAAGTGACCATTATAGTTACATATATTTGACATGTAACATTCTGAGAACTTCTTACATTTGACTGATTCTTATTTCTCTAATTATGTCGAGTCTTTTTATTTTGACTTGTCTTACAATTTATAGCTCTATGACCAAATTTATTGCATGAATAACAGTTAGCATTGAAAGGTCTTACCTCTTTACAGTTCCTAGCTATATGTCCATGCTTGTTACAGGCATAACAAGTTCGGTCTGAGATGTGTTATCTTCATTTAGCTTTTTGACCATGATCCCTAAATCACTGGTAGAACATTTTTTTAAATCTTTACTTAGTCTTTTGATGACTGCTTGAGCATCACTGACTTTTTCTTTTAATTCTTCAATTTTTTTTTTCAGATCTGTCCAGGTCTTCAAGAGCAGCTTCAAGATTTCTTTTCAGATATTTCATTTCTATCTTGTCCATGATCTCCTCAAGTGGTTAAACTTCTTTGCTGAGGACCAGAGCTCCGATACCAATTGTTAGGAATGAGAACATTAAGATGGGGGGTGAATCAGTGTTCACTATATTTAATCTTTTTACTTTACTCTTTAAACTTAACTTGAATGCTTAAGTACTGAAATAAACATTAACATAAACAAGATAGATGAACATAACACATAACACCAATATGGTTATGGGGAAACTCAAATAGGTAAAAACCCTAGTGGGAATTGGAACCCACTAATAATCTGTACTAGTGTCTTATGATCCTTGTTAGAAGATCCTTAACCCTGTTAGGAGTTGTCTTTACAATGAATTTAGTACAATGACCTTGTCAAGGGTCAGACCCTGTTAGGAGTCTTTTATAATTAACCCTATTAGGGGTGGGGACACACTATCCTAGAGCTCACTGCTTAAGTGGTGAAGGCTACAACCTTCTAATATCAGATACACACTATATCTGCTAGATGAACTGGCACTGTGACACTACTTGTCTGATCAGTTCCTTTGATACACTGATGCTTTGACCTCTTGCAAAGGTCTAATACATCTTAAAAACTCTTTGCATACTTCTGCTCTTCTTATCTCAACTCTATAACAACTCTCATACCTATTACAAAGGGTGCATCTCATATTTATATGCGCTTATCAAAACAATTAACTAGGTCGGTCTATAACCGATTACATACAACACTTCCAATTGAATTGGCTCAAGAAAAAAAAGTTAATTATATGTCTATAACCTAAATACAATAGGCACATAGCCTTTACAAAACAATTTTATCATCGCTAAGCAAATTACCAACAGTCGGCTGCATACTTTGTTCTATTCTAGCATTCACTGTTTATGTAACTTCAACTATCTGTATCTTTGTCATACTGAATCTTCTGATCATGTTCTCTTAGAATAAGCATGAATATACCCTTACCATCTTATCTTGTAGGGTGCATACCATAACTTGGTCATACACATGTGTGTTGATGCTCTGATCTACTGGCGCTCTGTTAACTGTCCAGTCTTCTGTACTTAACCAAATACTAATCTTCTAATGACGTGCGCTGACTCCAAAACACTATATGAACTTGTTGTCATAATGAAAACACTATATTAAATCATATACAATAGTATAGTCAACTTGCCAACAATCTCCCCCTTTGTCATTGATGGCAACAAAGGAATATGACAAATTTACTATCTGTCCTCTTATACAAAAAACTCTAACTTATATCTCCCTTAGTCTTATTACTATACATCTTCTTTACATATCTATAAGTCCATATTCTATACATACTCTCCCTTTGACATTAATGAAAAAGGTGGTAAAAACTGAATTGCTATAAGTACTTATAGGGAAAGTACATCCTGATATGCTATCTGCAACTTTTGGATCTCTTGTTTCCAGAATGTAATCAGTGCATTGATTGTTTGGAGATGGGTGCATAATGCATAAGTCAACTTCTCCATATTCTCCAAATCTGAGCTAGGACCTTGATCATATGTCACCATGGTGGCATCGATCTCCTTGATATTCTGATTAAGCACATCTAGGGAGGGCCCAAGAGCATTCCTTAGCTGTGTTTGCCTTGCCCTTATCTTGGACATCTCCTTCTCAACTTTTTCTATTTTATCTAACTATCCTTGGTAGATATTATTACACATGTTTACATCAATGGAGGGGTCTTCTATTGATTTCCTTACTTGTTCTATCATTGCTTCTGCCTCTTGTATCTTCTTGAAATGATCATCAGTCAGCTTATCTTGGTTCATACAATCTGCAATGATCTTCCTGCTATTTGCTGCAAACTCTTTTAAGGATGCTTAACCAAACTTGAGTGAACTTAGGTCAAGTGAAAATTTACTGACCAATTCACTGAGCCTCTTCTTCATATACTTTTCTTCTGCAACTAGGGATGCAGATTCTTCCAAGTTAGAAAAGTTTGTCTTAAAATTTAAGAGAATTGTGCTCACATCATCTACTAAATGAACCTTAGACACTTTCTTGTCTGAAGGTAATAAATTGTTCAATATGTTGACTAATTCAATAAATAAGGGATTCCTCATTACTTTTTTCTATTTTGCTTTCTCCATAGCTAAGATACCAATCTTGATTAGGTCTTCTTCTCCCCAAGAATCCAGACTAGTGGTGTCTAGTGTCAATATTGACAACAATGATATAGAAGGAGTGATAGGACTGCTATCCACTACTTCTTGCTTTACTCTAATTGTCATTTCAACAGATGGTTCATCTATTGGTTCATTTCCTTTTACCTCTTCTTCTTCTTTTTTTGTTTCTTTCTCTTCTTCTTTTTGTGTTTCTTTTTCTTCTTCTTTTTCTATCTCTTTTCCTTCTTCACCTTCTTGTTGTATCTTAGGTGAGTTGCCACCACATAGTCTTTCAACCTCTTGTGTGCTTACAAAGGCTTCTTTGAACTTGTCCAAGTCCTTATCTGTGGCTACCATTGCAATCTCAACATTATCAATAATGATAGTGTTATCCTTTAGTGACTTTCTCATGGGTGCAAACTTTTCTGCCTCTGTAGGAGTTTCAACTGTGGGCGCTAAATCTCGAGGACCTGTAAATGGTACATTTGTGATCTCTGACTCCTTGGCTAGCTTTGGGTACTTGAGCTATGGGCAAAGTAGGTGGGTACATGTGTCTATTCATGAAAACCTTCTCAAATTTTTTTTCTATCTCTTTGGCTGTCAACTCAAAATTCTTGTCCATTATGTGTAGTGTTCTTAGCTTTGTTCGTAGATGTGGCTTTACCAAATCTAGCAACATTAATTTTTCTTCTAAGGAACACACTAGTAGACTTTCATCAAGAATCTTCTCTCTTATCCTAAGATATTCTTCAATAGCTTATTTCTTCAAGGATTCTAAGATGTTCCAAACATTGTCTGGAATGACTATTTTCAGTTCCAAGAATGTCTTTTTGAACTTGACCATATATTTTATGATCATGCCATGAATCTCTAACTTGTCAATTTCACTGTATCTATCATAAAACTTTCCCATCTGATCCAATCTTCCTTCATCAACAATCCTTGTACTCAACACTTTAAGACTAGGTCTGAAACCTACCTCTGGAGGTGCTTGAGTATTCTTCTTGCTTCTTGTTTCTCGTGAGGATGGATGACTAGTTCTCATCTCTTTCTTCCTCTTAGGCATTGCCTTATACTCAGGAGGAGTAGTAAGGTCAATTGTTTCTGTGGGCATAGGAGGGGCAACATCTATTTTACCCTTTGGATCATCAGACTTGTCCACTTTTACCTTCTTCAATTTTGGATCATTAGACTCTGCCTCTACAACAGATGTACTCTGAATTCCCAAAGCAATCTTTTCTTGTCTTGCTTTGTCTAGGTCTGCTTGAGTTACTCCATGAATTTTCAATATCTCAAAAGTGAACTTGATTAGTTTTCTTTTAGTTGTTGTGTTGTTCAAAACAACATCAACTTCTCTTGTTTTCTCTTTATAAGTCCCCCATCTTGGATCATTAGGGTCCTTAGGTGCTGATAAGAGCACTTATGCATATGCTTCTAGGATTGGCTCCTCAACCTCATATCCAAGTGGATGGATCCACTTTGTTCTTGGCTCCACCACTTCCATACAAGTTACATCAGTTTCTACCATAAAGCAAATGCTATCTTTGTACTTTTCAACAATGCTTTCTGGAATCATGTATCTCATCTGCATTTTGGCCCTAAATGTCTTCAATTCCAATATTATGTAGTCCTTTAGTGTACTCTTAGTAGTTTCCTTAAATGATATCTGTGGCATTATAGGAAAACTTTTGTCCAAATACAAATATGACACCTTTCTAAGAATGTGGAAGTACATGTATATGATCAAAGACCTAAACCTAAATATTTTGGTCTTATCATGTTTAATAGCTTTAATGTTGTCTATCAGTTGTGCACACAGGATCTCACACAGATTAAACTCTCCATTTTCTCTCACAAGTCTTATTGCTGCAAGAATTGTGGCCGATGACACATTGTTCACTCTGCTGGTGTGTTGAAACCTATACCCTAGTATCATAGACATCAATTTGATGTCATTTTCCTCTATAGGCTCTATAGTCATTCTGTGCCTATCACTGCTTGATTTGCATGTTTTCTCAACAAGTTTTCTAACATCTTTGCCTACTGGAAGAATGATGCCTTTCTTGGAGAGACTTGTCATCTCATGGATTAGGTCTCTTGTAATCCTAACCAACATTTCACCTATCCAGAATAGGTCATCATGAATCAGGCTAAGTAGAATATTTATCCATTCGGACTCATAGAATTTGTATACTATAGCATACTCAATTATCGGGTGGTTTTCAAATTGCACATACTCATCCAGGAAGGTTTTATTTGGTTTCATCATGGTTTCTAAGTGTGCTCTTATCCTGTCAAGTCCTACTGGCTACTTCTTACAATATATGTATGCACGGATGTCTTCGACATGCATAACACCCATAGGAGTGCAAGAGAATGCCCCTTCTAGGTCATCCAATGTAGATTTGAATAGGTGCCTCTTAAATACATATCTTTTATTTTCCACAACATCAAATACAATAGGAGTAGCCATCACTTACTTGTATATCACTTTTTTATGGTTTCCAAGAACTTCTAAATTGACGCGACGGATTAGGGCTTCCGCAACCGATCAAACACACTGCTTTGCTGGTGAATCAATTTGTAATCCTTGACAATCAACTACTAGGGCTTCTGTGCTCTTCAATCACTCTGAACTTGAATGCAATGAGTGATCTACAAGCTTCTATGTACTTTAAAGTAAAAATTCTGCCATTAATGCTTGTCGTGAAAACTAGACTTCCATTGAAAATCTCCAACTTTCATTATGGTATCAATCAACTAGTGCACTCTTTCACATAGGTTCTACTAGTCTCCAAAAGGTCAAATCTAAACTTGCATACTCTGATGGTGAGTATATTGGCCACACAGGGGTTTAGAGATAAATTAGCTTCCCGTATGACCTTGAGGGCCATTCATCCAAATGTAGAGGTTGCGTCCACTATGGATGCATCCAATACATTCTCAACAACCTTATCCTTCTTTGCCTCTGACCAAATCAAGCTCACATTGTCTGAAGATTTCACAAACTTGACTTCTCCTTCGATATCTAGTATTGATTCTTCTGGCTTTGTAGGGATTTCCTGACCTTGCGTTCTTGATCTACAGAACTTTGAGACATGTCCAGCCTTGTTACATGAGTGACAAAT
Organism: Chamaecyparis obtusa; assembly: GCA_027943335.1. Taxonomy (NCBI): domain Eukaryota; kingdom Viridiplantae; phylum Streptophyta; class Pinopsida; order Cupressales; family Cupressaceae; genus Chamaecyparis; species Chamaecyparis obtusa. The sequence continues at coordinate 828,907 of BSBK01000141.1, read as the reverse complement.
AATTAAATTCCTTGGTGCATTGACACGGGTTACCATTTTTCACTATCTAGCTAAGTGACCATTATAGTTACATATATTTGACATGTAACATTCTGAGAACTTCTTACATTTGACCGATTCTTATTTCTTTGATTATGTCGAGTCTTGTTCTTCTGACTTGTCTTACAATTTATAGCTCTATGACCAAATTTATTACATGAATAACAGTAACCATTGGAAGGTCTTACCTCTTTACAGTTCCTAGCTATATGTCCATGCTTGTTACATGCATAACAAGTTTGGTCTACTGGCTTGTGCTCATCTTTGGATGGTTCAACATTATCTTAAGGCTAACTTCCAGTCTCCTTAGAATCTATGGTGTCTTCTGGTGCTTTCATCCTTGCTCTCATGTCATCAATCTGATTTTGTGCTTCATTGAATCCAATGTCACTGCTATCTCCTTTAAGCTTCCGAGCATACAACTGAGATTCAATCAGATCCTTGCTTGTGTGTAATTTATCAATGTTATTCTTAGCCTCTTTCAATTTAGATTCCAATCTTTCTTTGTTGTTTCTTATCTCCAAGATTTCCATGTTTTCTTGCCTCAATTCTTCATTCAGTTGAAGGTTCTCTTTGATATGTTCATCATAGACTTCCTGATTGTTAGTTAGTTTGTCATCCAATTCTTCAACTTGATCTTTTAGAGATGTGTTATCTTCATTTAGCTTTTTGACCATGATCCCTAAATCACTGGTAGAACATTATTTTAAATCTTTCCTTAGTCTTTTGATGACTGCTTGAGCATCACTGACTTTTTCTTTTAATTCTTCAATTTCTTTTTCAGATCTGTCCAGGTCTTCAAGAGCAACTTCAAGATTTCTTTTCAGATGTTTCATTTCTGTCTTGTCCATGATCTCCTCAAGTGGTTAAACTTCTTTGTTGAGGACCAGACTTTGATACCAATTGTTAGGAATGGGAACACTGAGAGGGGGTTGTGAATCAATGTTCACTATATTTAATCTTTTTACTTTACTCTTTAAACTTAACTTGAATGCTTAAGTACTAAAGTGAACATTAACATAAACAAGATAGATGAACATAACACATAACATCAATATGGTTACGAGGAAACCCAAATAGGTTAAAAACCCCAGTGGGAATCGACACCCACTAATAATCTATACTAGTGTCTTATGATCCTTGTTAGAAGATCCTTAACCCTATTAGGAGTTGTCTTTACAATGAATTTAGTACAATGACCTTGTCAAGGGTCAGACCCTGTTAGGAGTCTTTTACAATTAACCCTGTTAGGGGTGGGGACACACTATCCTAGAGCTCACTACTCAAGTGGTGAAGGCTACAACCTTCTGATCTCAGATACACACTATATTTGTTGGATGAACTGGCACTATGACACTGCTTGTCTAATCAATTCCTTTGATGCATTGATGCTTTGACCTCTTACAAAGGTCTAATACATCTTAACAACTCTTCACAGACTTCTTCTCTACTTATCTCAACTCTATAACAACTCTCATACCTATTACAAAGGGCGCATCTCATATTTATATGCGCTTATCAAAATAATTAACTAGGTCATCCTATAACCGATTACATACAACACTTCCAATTGAATTGGCTCAAGAAAACAAAGTTAATTATATGTCTATAACCTAAATAAAATAGGTGCATAGCCTTTACAAAACAATTTTATCATCGCTAAATAAATTACCAACAGTAGGTTGCATACTCTGTTCTGTTCTGGCATTCACTGTCTGTGTAACTTCAACTATCTGTATCTTTGCCATACTGAATCTTCTGATCATGCACTCTTAGAATAAGCATGAATATACCCTTACCATCTTATCTTATAGGGTGCATACCATAACTCGGTCATATGCACGTGCACTGATGCTCTGATCTATTGGTGCTCTGTTAACTGTCTAGTCTTCTGTACTTAACCAAATACTGATCTTCTGATGACGTGCATTGACTTCAAAACACTATATGACTTTTTTTCCATAATGAAAATAGTATATTAAGTCATATACAATAGTATAGTCAAATTTCCAACATTCACATCTTGTTCTTCCAACTGTCAATGTTTTCAGGATCAAATTTTTGACTATGCTTCCTATAGAATGCCATCTCCAAGATCACCTCAAGTTGTTAAGATTTATCTCTAAGGACTAGTAGCTTTGATAACAATTGTTAGGAATAACATTCCATAATACAACTAAGAGGGGGGTGAATCATTTGTATGACACATTATTAAACTTTAAACTTTTAATGGAAACAATATCAAATCCAATGAACACAACACAATAACACAATATTTTATTATCGAGGAAACCCTGTTAAAGGTAAAAAAACTAGTGGGAATTAACACCCACTAATGATGTACTGAGATTATAGTATCCTTGTTAGAAGATCTAGCCCTGTTAGGAGCTTATTAAAGCATTACAGTACACAGTCCTTGTTAGAGGACATACCCTGTTAGGAGTCAAGAAAAGAGAAGGGTGGGCTCACTGCCCAAAGAAGGTTATGTCCACCTTCAAAACTCACTATTCGCAACACTGGTGTATATAAATAAATACATAATCTTTTGAACTTTCTGGTAGCAACTATCTTTGCTTGATCAGTTCCAATGAAGTATATAGTTTATCCTCTGCTCTACATCCAAAAAACACAAGCTCGTAGCTTCCACAATTCTCCTTTTACATCACATACATTCTCACCATGTCTTTCCAAAGAAAAGATCTTACATATATACCCTATTACATTCTACATGATCAGGGTGGCAATTAGGCTTTCCTAATATACAAACAATTGCATAACACCTTGCTAAGATACACATGATATCTAAAACAAGTATACAATAATTAAGGACTGACATCCTTAATTAAAGTTCGCCATCCATAATACACGCGACATCTCTGAAGTTAGCTTCCAAATAGGTCTTCTCCATAATACATGCCACAATTGACATCATCTTGCTTTTCATACCTTGCGCTGACCATCGAGCACTCTTCAGTACCCCGTTTGTCATCCCTTAAGCTCGCATACGTTGAATCCATACCTTTTGTAAGATATACCAGAACTCAGAGACTTACTTTGTCAACTTTCACTATCACTGTCCAGTAACCAGTCTTCACCAAATTTTCTATAATTCAGCCAATATGTAGTGTTACACCATGTGATCTTAGTTATAAGATCACAACACTTTTCAGTACATATAACTGACTTCGCATGATCTAAAACTTTCGTACAGTGTCCGTACATTGTAATAACCAACATGTTCTCTTCATAGAAACATGTGTTGACATCAGTGACAAAACACAAATGACAACATCAGCAACTCCAACATCACTCAACGTAGTGATTAAACATATTAAATGTATTAATAATTTCCCAATGCATTAGCAATATCCAACATAATCAACGTAGTGTAAAGAAGGTTAGGCAAAATGATTTCTTGATTCAAGCTAGGTATAGAAGAAATTTTAGGTGCTAAAGAAAGGGATGTTGACAAAGGAAAATATTTGAAACCAAAATCTTCCATAGATTTATCATGAATCTCAAAGCTTTGTTGCACACATCCTAAACTATGTTTGAGATTATGAGTTGAATTGTTTTGAGAATCAGGTTGGACAAATGGTGCACTAGACCCTCTAAAGAGCCCCATGTTAAAATTAGGAAATTTTTAATCACCCACAAAAGATGGCATAAAATCTAATAACCCCCAATCATCTTCTAAAAGGGAACTTGGAGGAGAACAAGAATCTTTAGGAGAGGAAGATATATTTTGTTTAAATGGTGTAGGAATAGATGGAGAATTAGATTTAGTTTGTAAGAAATTTTGGCGCTTACCATCAAAAACAAGGGTATACATAATGTTGTTATGAATGAACTTCACTTTGTGATGAAGTATTGAAGGAATAATGTGCATAGCATGTAACCATGGTCTTCCTAAGAGAAGGTTATAATTATGAGCACTAGGCATGACATGAATAGGTGTGAGAAAAATAATAGGACCTACCTTAACAAGAAAAGTGATAATACCCAAGGTTCATTTAGAAATATTATAAAGCCATGGATAGGAATAAAATCTAGTTTAATTAAAGAAACATATACATTTATCTTGTTTAACAATTCAATGCTACAAACATTAAGTCATGGTTAGTTCTTCGAATAAGATTACCATGATAAAGATAACAACCATGAGAGAATGGTGTTGATCTTGAATTTCCTTAGGAGGTAACTCATCTTGAGAAAAAATAATTTGAGCTTTGTTATTGGTTGCAATCATGCATTCTAATATGTAGTTAATATTGTCTTAACTAGGAGGTGGGACAATCACATTTCTCAAGGATTTTTTTAACACTTGATGATAAGTAGGTGAAGTTTGAAGAATCTCCCAAAGAGATATCTTCATAGGAGTAGCACAACATTTTTCTACTAAATCATACTCCTTTGCAATATTTTAAGGGAGAGAGAGTGCATAAGGAAGCACCAGTTGAGAAGCAAGAAGAGAAACAACTGAACTTATCGCATGACAGTCAAGTTTTTGAGCACCTTTCACCATAATGACTGGTTTATTTTGAGGTTGAGGGGTATCTTGGAAAAGATGGACAACCACCTTAGGATTTTCACTACTCAAAACATTGACAACATTGACTTGATCAAGCTCTTGATTGTTCTTGGGTTCATCACTACAAGGGAGAACATTAGAGAAATTAGTAATGATATTATCCTCTTCTTTCAAGGTGTTCTCATGAGTAGGAAAACCTTTAAAATTGGGTTTATGGATTTCCATAAATGCTTCATCTATAAGAGGGATGTCATTTAAAGAGGATAAGGTGATATTAAGAAAGGTATTTATAATGTCACCATCTTGCTCCAAAATACCCACATAAAGGGGGTGTGTCTTAGGATAAGGAGCACCATGAAGCATGATTGTCTCATATTTAGAGGGATTTGAATAAATTTTAACAATAATATCATCTTTTTTATTCAAGATTTCTTCATGAGGGATAGAATAGTAAACATCATAATCTAGTTTTTCATCCCAAATAGGGAGGTCATTGCAAGTAGAAATAGAACAAACTTTAGGAGAAGGGTAATCATAATTCATTAAATCTTCATTCCTAAGGGGAAAGTCATGGAAATGAATGTAAGGTAAGGTATCACAATGGGAATGATCAAATTTAAAAAAAATATTCGCATGGGGAAAGCACATATCAAGAGAATAGTTAAAATCAATCTTAAACACTTCTCCTGAAAGAGAGAGATTATTGAAAGAAGGCTTAAAAAAATTGTCTTGCACCAATATTTCCTCATGGAGAGGAGGGTCCTTAGGAGAGGAATAAAGTGATAAAATGGAGGCTAATACACTATCACCTTGAGAAAATATATGCATTATAAAATAATCTAAAAGGAAAACATGCATGAAACAACATGAAAATTTGACCCTTTTTAATGCTAATACATAAAGTGAAACAATGTAATGCACAACATGTAGAAAAGACATGATAGAAAAAAATGCATACAAATGAGATTTAAACACCAAATCAAAGTGGAAATATCATGCAAGGAGGATGTAACCACCAAAATTAGAAGTATACATAAGAAGAGACAGGTTCTTCAAAATGTACAATGTGAAAAGGGGATCTCATAAAAGGAATAATTTACTCAATTCATAAGACACATTGAAATAGAAAACCACCTTAAGACTGATATGATTGACATCACTTGATAATAAATATGTCAATGCAATATCAATGCCTATGGGGTTTTTATTCCTTTGTTGCTAAGAATTGAGAAGGTGAAGACTGATATTGATATAAAAAAGACTAAATAAGAATGGATCTGATTTAATCCAACTAAAAAGCATATGTAAAAGAGAATAAGGAGGAATTTGAATGCACCTAGAAATCAAATAGGAGAAGGGAGTTTTCATACCTAAATTTTGAACTGTTGGAATCTTGGAATGACCTGTAACAACAAATATGAGACTTGGAGGTTATAACCTGACTCTCTACCAAATTTGAGCTGAAAATTCAAGGTACAAAGAGAAACTAACTGTGTACCTAGGGATAGAATGTCAATGGTATTATGTACTTGGTAGTTTTGACAGAAATTTTTTGGGTTCTTTCAATTGTATCTGATCTTTATGAATTTCATCTAGTAGCTCTATAACCTATTCCTACACAGAGAAAAATAGGGAATAAGGTTGGCTAAAGGGGTTTTTCTTATTCAAACCCCTATTTAGGAATAAACCTTGAAAATTAAAGTAAATTTCCTAAGGAAAGATGAAATAGAAACTAAATCTTAATTTTAAATCACCTTATACCTTGATGGTGTAGTGCTTCTTTATAAGTAATAAAAAATGTTAATACAATAGCTTGATCCAAAAGGAAATCATGAAAGAAATTCCTTTAATGATGGATATTTTAGTTTTCTAACAATTCTTGATGATGAAGAAGAAATAATGCTTTGAAGGATTGAAGACTTGGATGCTCAATTGTAGAAGAGATCTTGGACTTCGATTGCTTGATTGTTCATGAATTCTTGAAAACTTGATAGTTAATGCTTGAACTTGATAATGGATCCCAAAATGAGGATACAAAGGGTGGTTTTTAATATGCAATCCATCATTTCAAGGGTTAAAACTTAGGTATACCAACTAGGAGACTAGATCTCCCACTAATACCCCAACATGGGGCCTCTGGAAAAATTTGGGCCTAAATCCTTGGAGACAAAATGACATTGGAATTCTATTCTAGGGATAGAATTCTATTGGCATTCATTTCCCTCCAATCAGGGCTCAACTTTGTGTTGGAAAAAATTGTCTGAAGGAAATTGCTACTCAATTATGTATTGTCTTTGATGTCACACTATGTCATAGTCCGCAGCAATCAGCTTCTACCGAGCTCACACGGTCTACCAGACAGGAATATTAATGCTTACCGAGTTCACTCGGTTATCGAAGAAATTTTAGTGCTTACCGAGTTCACTCGGTTATCGAAGAAAAGTAGTATTTACCGAGTTCACTCGGTTGCCGAAGAAAAGATAGTATTTACCGAGTTCAGTCGGTCATCGAGAAAAGATAGTGTTTACCGAGTTCAGTCGGTCATCGAGAAAGATAGTGTTTACCGAGTTCAGTCGGTTATCAAAGGAAAAGAATTGTCGGTGTTTATCGAGTTCCCTCGGTCACCGAAAGATTATAGAAAGTTATGGTCACTGAGCACTGTCGGCCCTTGAAGAATTTTTGCAAATAGAGTTTACTTAATTCAGCCGACTGTTATACTAAATAATGTCGATTTGACTAATCCAAAATCATATAAATAAAAGGTCAAATGTGAAAAGTAAAAAAAACATAGCAGAAGATTTACAGAAGAAAAGAAGGAAAGGTATATGCGAATTTGTGAAGGATGTTCAGATATCCTTGAGGAGCAGTAGAGATTTATTTGATTAGAAAGGATCAGAATTATGCAGAACAGAGATCTGTAATCAGCAAGACAGTTGCATTATTATACAGGTTATTTTCTCATTGTTACCTTCTTATCATTGTAACAGTGAATTCTAAATCTCTTAACCGAGTTGGTTTAACAACCATAATGTAAATCCTCTAACAAGGTGACAATTCCATTAAATTGTTTTCAAGACCTCTTACCAGGCCACTCCTTGCAGGGTGTTTTAAATCCTCTAACAAGGTCACACCTAACAGTGTGTTTTGTAACCTTTTACCGGGTTGGCTTCTAACAGGGCATCACTTCAGAAAAGTGAAAATCAGTATCTAGATACATTGGTGGTTTTTCCCATATTGGGTTTCCACGTTAAATCTTGTGTCTCTTGTGTTCTTAATTGCTTTCTCAATCATTTACATGTGCTGATGAATATCTAAAGATAATATTGATAATACTTTCTGCATCTTCAAAGTTACTGCAAATCTATTTACCGAGTGCTAAAACAGATAACAGTGTTAAGATATCCTAAGGGATCTGCAAAGAATTAATAGTAAAGTGTTTTTATGGTTGACTGATTCACCCCCCCCCCTCTCAGTCACTTCATCCATATTCCATCAATTGGTATCAGAGCTTTTGGTGCTTGCAGGAAGGGTTTCAAGGACCTAAGCTAAAGATCAGGATGTCTTACAAGAGGGAAATTCCAAAGCTTAACAGAGATAACTTTTCAGCATGGCAAGGTCTCATGCGACTTCATCTAGCTTCCATTGGTGATTCAGGATGCAAATACATTGATGAAGAATACACAATTCCTAATGGCGCATTAACTGTTGAAGACATTGCAGATAAAAAGACTCACAACACCATGATGATAGACATTGCATCTGCTCTCAGCTATGAAGAATTTGATGATATTAAAGACTGCACCACTGCATATGAAATGTGGGTGGCACTGAAGAAAATATATGGTGGTGATGCAAATGTGAAAAGAGCCAAAGCAGAAAGCCTAAGAGGACAGTTTGACAAAATGAATATGAAGGAAGATGAAAACATTGCAAAATATGTTGAAAGAATAAAAGCAAGTGTAAGTGCAATTAGAGCTTCTGGAGGAACAATCTCAAATGAGACTGTTATAAGTAAGGTACTCAGAACACTACTCCCTATCTATGCAATAAGAGTATCAGCTATTCAAGAAAGAAGATGTGAAACAAACCACAATATAACTTTGGATGCTTTAGTTGGAAGATTGACAGCTTTTGAATTAGACAACTATGATAACTATGTTCCTAGTTCCAAAAATATTGAATCAGCATTTGAGGCCAAGGTTTCACTAAAGAAGAACAAGAAAATTAAAGAAGTTCAGTCAGAAAGTGAAGAAGAATCAGAAGAAAGTTCTGATAGTGATCTTGAAATTGTAGAAGCATTACTTGCAAAGAAGTACTCTAGAGGGAAAGGTAAATATAAAGGTAAAACTCCTTTAATCTATTTTTCATGTGAAGAAATTGGACATATTGTAGCTAGGTGCCCAAACAAGCAAGTCAAAGAAGAAAAGAGAAGTCACAAGTACTATGGCAAAAATAATTTCAAATCATACAAGGATAAAGGTAAGAAATCATGTTTTATGGCTAAAGATTCTGATGATAGTGAAGAAGAAATTGTCTTTATTGCTATAAAAGATGAATCTGATGATGATGAAGATAAGATGGCACTTATTTCTCATATAAGCAAAGATGATATATGGATAATAGACAGCGGATGTTCACACCACATGACTGGTGACAAGACAAAATTTGAATATCTAGAAGACTGTGACAATGGTAATGTAAGATTTGGAAACAATGAACCTTGTTGTATAAAAGGAAAAGGAAGAATCTCATTAACCAAAGAACTCATATGTGATAATGCTTACTGGGTTGAAGGACTAAAACATAATCTTTTAAGTGTAGCACAGCTAATCAACACTGGTTTCAAGGTTGAATTCATGAATGGTCAAGCAAGACTGCTGGATGGAAAAGGAAAACTCATTGGATCAGGCAAACAAACAAAAGGTAACTTATTTTATCTTGATCTCAATGAATATTCATGCCTTATTGCTCAAATAGAAGAAAGTTGGCTATGGCACAAAAGGTTATGTCATGTGAATTTTGATAACATGATAAAAATAAGAAAATTCAAGAAGGTTAGAGGCATTCCTACTTTGAAGAAACCTGACACTGGTCTATGTAAGAATTGTCAGATTGGCAAAATGAGTAAAACTAGTTTCAAAAGTAAGAACTATCAGTCTAAAGAAATTTTGGAAATTGTGCATACTGATTTATGTGGACCTATTGGAATACAAAGCTATACTGGAGATAAATTCTTTATTCTTTTCATTGATGATTATTCTAGAATGATGACTGTTATGTATTTAAGAGAAAAATCAGAAGCATTTGAAAAGTTCAAATGGTACTTAGCAAGAGTAGAAAAAGAAACAGGGAAAAGATTGAAATGCTTAAGATCAGAGAGAGGTGGTGAATTCATCTCCCATGATTTTAACAACTTCTGCATTGAAAGAGGAATCAAAAGACAGGTATCAGCTCCTAGAACTCCTGAGCAAAATGGAATAGCAGAAAGAAGAAACAGATCTATTATGGACTGTGCAAGGACTCTAATGATAGAAAAGAACATTGCTATAAAGTACTGGAAGGAAGCTATCAGCACTGCAGTTCATACCTTGAACCGAGTACAACTGAAGAAAGACACATTCAAAACTCCTTATGAATTATGGTATGGCTATAAACCTAATGTAAGTTACATGAAAATATTTGGTAGCAAGTGTTATATCTTAAAAGAATCCAGAAGAAATAAATTTGATGTGAAAAGTGATGAAGGAATATTCCTAGGATATTCTAGCAAAAGCAAGGCATACAAATGTCTGAACTTATCTACTTGCAAAGTCATAGAAAGTATACATGTAAAATTTGATGAGTTTGCAGAAAAGACTGAGGAAGAAAGCAAAAGGGAACCTGAGAACTACAGAAGATTCATTTACATTGAACCTGAAACATTGACAGATACAACTATCAATAAGGAAGCTATATCTACCGAGCCGAGCACAGTTACCGAGTCACAAACCGAGTCACAGGAAGAAGTTCAAACCGAGTCACAGGAAGAAATTCAGACCGAGTCTCAGCCTGAAGTTACCGAGCAAATATCTACCGAGCCCGAGCAACCTGAAGAAGAGATCCTAGAAGACAACAACATGAATCATTCAAAAGGCAAGGAACCTATACTAGCCAAATATGTCAGAAGACATCATACACCAGATCAAATCATTGGAAACAAATCAGATGGTACTATGACAAGAAGCAAGCTAAAAGGTACATGTCTGCTTACTGATTTTGAACCTAGAAATATCAAAGATGCATTGGAGAATGAAAATTGGATTGAAGCAATGAATGAAGAATTAGAACAAATACAAAAGAACAAAACTTGGACTCTTGTACCCAGACCTAAAGATAAGAATGTAATTGGAACAAAATGGGTATTCAGGAATAAGCTGAATGAAGATGGTCAAGTATCTAGAAACAAAGCTAGACTGGTATGTAAAGGTTATTCTCAAGAAGAAGGTATAGATTATGGAGAAACTTTTGCTCCTGTTGCAAGATTAGAAGGTGTAAGAACTCTACTTGCTTATGCAGCACACAAAGGATTTAAGGTATATCAGATGGATATAAAATCTGCATTTCTCAATGGAATTCTTGATGAAGAAGTCTACATTGAACAACCTAAAGGTTTTGTTGATCCAGACAAAAGGGACATGGTCTGCAGGTTACACAAAGCATTGTATGGCTTAAAACAAGCTCCTAGAGCATGGTATGAAAGACTTCATAACTATTTGATTCAGATTAATTTCAAAAGAGCTAATGATAACAGTAATCTGTATATTAAAGAAGGACCGGATGACAAAATTGTATTGGCAGAAATATTTGTGGATGATACTATATTTACAGGGAATGAGGATCAGTGCAAAGAATTTTCAGAGAAAATGAACAGAGAATTTGAAATGTCTATGTTTGGTTTAATAAAATTCTTTGTTGGTCTTCAAATTCAGCAAAGCAAGAATGGTATATACATTACTCAATCCAAATACATTAAGGAGATACTTAAGAAGTTTGGTATGGAAGATTCAAAACCAGTTGGTACACCCATGTGTACTGGACTGAAACTTACCAAAAATGATGATTCAAAAGAAGTTGATCAGACCCTATATCGATCTATGATTGGAAAATTGCAGTATGTAGTACATACAAGACCTGATATTGCCTTAGCAGTCGGTATAGTAGCTAGATTCTCAGCAAAACCTAAGGAAAATCACATGATGGAAATCAAAAGAATCTTAAGATACTTAAAAGGAACTGAAGAATATGGTTTGTGGTATAAATTTGGAGGCAATCTAGACTTAAAAGTGTTTACTGATGCTGATTGGGCAGGAAACATTGATGACAGAAAAAGTACAAGTGGTGGAGCATTTTTTCTTGGAAAAAGACTGGTATCCTGGACTAGTAAAAAGCAGAATTGCACATCTCAATCCACAGCTGAAGCAGAATATGTTGCTGCTGCAGTAAACTATTCAAATATTGTTTGGTTTAAACAGCTATTAGAAGGTATGAAGGTTGAAATCAAAGAACCTGTTGTTATATTTTGTGACAATACCAGTGCAATAAACATTTTTAAGAATCCAGTGATGCATTCCAAAACCAAGCACATTGCTATTAAATATCACTTTGTCAGAGAATTGGTGCAGGACAAGGAAATTAGATTAGAATATATTCATACAAAAGAACAGATTGCAGACATTTTTACCAAACCATTACCTAAGGATGCATTTATGTATCTAAGAGGTAAGTTAGGGGTCATTCCCCTATCCGAGGCTCACTAAATACAGTTTTAGTGATGCATCAACCTGAACATGAATGAAAATCAACCTGTTGATGCAGTCTATTAAAGGAATCATTGCATATGAATCAGTACTTGAGGTACATTAATTTTCACCGGTAATATGTGAATTATCTTTGGCATGTGTTGTCAAAGAGGGAGTGTTTGCTATGTCTTTGCTATTACTTCAAGAAATTTTTCAAATAGTCAGAAGGAAGAATTTTCAGGATACAGGAAGTTTGCTGACAGAGGGAGATTTGAATCTAAACCGAGCTAACTCTTTCAAATTTCTTATAATATGACATATTGTGTTGCCATCAATGCCAAAGAGGGAGATTGTTGGAAACAATTGTCTGAAGGAAATTGCTACTCAATTATGTATTGTCTTTGATGTCACACTATGTCATAGTCCGCAGCAATCAGCTTCTACCGAGCTCAGTCGGTCTACCAGACAGGAATATTAATGCTTACCGAGTTCACTCGGTTATCGAAGAAAGTTTAGTGCTTACCGAGTTCACTCGGTTATCGAAGAGAAGTAGTATTTACCGAGTTCACTCGGTTGCCGAAGAAAAGATAGTATTTACCGAGTTCAGTCAGTCATCGAGAAAAGATAGTGTTTACCGAGTTCAGTCGGTCATCGAGAAAGATAGTGTTTACCGAGTTCAGTCGGTTATCAAAGGAAAAGAATTGTCGGTGTTTACCGAGTTCCCTCGGTCACCGAAAGATTATAGAAAGTTATGGTCACCGAGCACTGTCGGCCCTTGAAGAATTTTTGCAAATAGAGTTTACTTAATTCAGCCGACTGTTATACTAAATAATGTCGATTTGACTAATCCAAAATCATATAAATAAAAGGTCAAATGTGAAAAGTAAAAAAAACATAGCAGAAGATTTACAGAAGAAAAGAAGGAAAGGTATATGCAAATTTGTGAAGGATGTTCAGATATCCTTGAGGAGAAGCAGAGATTTATTTGATCAGAAAGGATCAGAATTATGCAGAACAGAGATTTGTAATCAGCAAGACAGTTGCATTATTATACAGGTTATTTTCTCATTGTTACCTTCTTATCATTGTAACAGTGAATTCTAAATCTCTTAACCGAGTTGGTTTAACAACCATAATGTAAATCCTCTAACAAGGTGACAATTCCATTGAATTGTTTTCAAGACCTCTTACCAGGCCACTCCTTGCAGGGTGTTTTAAATCCTCTAACAAGGTCACACCTAACAGTGTGTTTTGTAACCTTTTACCGGGTTGGCTTCTAACAGGGCATCACTTCAGAAAAGTGAAAATCAGTATCTAGATACATTGGTGGTTTTTCCCATATTGGGTTTCCACATTAAATCTTGTGTCTCTTGTGTTCTTAATTGCTTTCTCAATCATTTACATGTGCTGATGAATATCTAAAGATAATATTGATAATACTTTCTGCATCTTCAAAGTTACTGCAAATCTATTTACCGAGTGCTAAAACAGATAACAGTGTTAAGATATCCTAAGGGATCTGCAAAGAATTAATAGTAAAGTGTTTTTATGGTTGACTGATTCACCCCCCCCCCACTCTCAGTCACTTCATCCATATTCCATCACTTTGAACTGTGGATCCCAAATAGTTAGCAGGTGTAGGATTTCCAAGTACAATTCAATCCAAGGTCAGAATAGGTCTTGAAGGCCAAAAATAGGGATATAGGGCCTAGGTGATGCAATAAATTATTTGATTAGAGGAAATTAGAGTAGAACACTTAAAAATAAGGGCCAACCTTGAGTTTTGAATAAATTGAATCAATATAGGATTCATAATATTAATTTGGAGGTCCAATAAGTGTTAGGAGAGTATGAAATCAATGTAGGAACCCATACATACTAAAATGGGGCTAAAATGAGCACATAATAAGGGTGATTACTCTTTATAATGGTATAAGTCTAAGTGAGATCAACTCCTTTAAAAGACATGTCTTTGACACAGGAAAATTTTGCAACTGGCATATCTTATTTGTAAATTCATGTATATATTAGCCTAGTTGCTACTATTTTTCTAAAAAAATTATTGTATATTGTATATTCTCATTAGGATAATGTCAATTAATAAGTTTCTCTTATGTTTTTCCCTATTTTCATGTGATAAGGTAGCCCCCTTTTTGTGATCTCTATGACTTTGTCCCCAATGAATGTTTAAATATTCTATATTATCTAATGTGTCAAGGAAAAATCTCATAGAAGTCAGCAAAACTATTGGAAATTTTTTTCCCCTTTTGACTCATTAGAAATAACCAGTTTGAGATATCCTAAATAAGTAGTCTTATATAAATTTTCTCTCTAGTTATTTCATGAGAGTGTTGTTAATATGATTTAGAACAACAAAGATGGGGGGTGAATCAGTTGTTCTCAGGTCCATATGTATAAAAAAAACTTTCAAACTCTTCAACAAATCAGATCTAATAACCAACAGCTACTCGGTCATTACTGATTGCATAACAGAAACATATAATAGTGTATCCAATAGAATCTAACTTGTAAACATAGAAATGTTCAAACCAAAACATTTACACAAGTATCAACACCACGATTTATAGTGGAAACCCAATTTGGGAAAAACCACTTTGTAACATGTTACTATTATGTTCACTCTTCTAAAGTGAGCTTGGTGAAAATCCAACCCTGTCAAAGGTTACAAACACACTGTCAGGTGTGACCCGGTTAAAGGATTTAAACCACTATGTTAAAAGTGCACCTTGTTATAGGACTTACATACACTCCACTAGAATGCAACCTTGTTCAAAGGATTTATACCTATGACTATTAGGTCAACCTTTGTTAAAAGGATTTTGACTAATACAATGGTTAGAAAGTAGTAGTAGTATTGATCTAAAAAACATACAACTCACTTTGCAAATATCAGATCCAATTACGTACACATATGCTGGCTTATTGACTGTGAACCTTTACCATCTCCATCACTGATCTGCTCAGAACTCTCTTCAAGCAATCACAACACTTCTCCTTTAGCCTTCTCTACTTGTATAGTCAATAACATCAACAATACTTCTACCATCCTCCTCTTCTCTTCAACCTCTAGCTTAGGTTTCCTTAATACTTTCTCAATTAGGTCAATACATCTTTTGCTGCTTAATCTCCTTCATAGATCTTAGAGTTAGGTCAGATTCATTGAATCCTTCCTACTTTATGTTCTTCAGCTATCCTTCTAGAAATATCTCAAATCTCTTAATAGACTTACAATAAAACATTTTATAGTGCATTAAATGCTTTTGTACAATCAATAAATAAAGTCAACACGGTTTACACAATCCAAGAATTCAATGATGTTAGCTGGAAATTTGAATTCTCCCACAAATATAAAATACTGACCCTCAGTCAATATAATGTTCAACTCCTCGGTCTTCATTAGAAAGCTCGGTCACCTCAAAAATAGTTTCCTCGGCAATTAACTGATGTTCGGTCAACACTGAATTTACTTGACATATACTAGCTCATTCAAAACATCACTTGGCTTAAACTAGATTTCTTCACTTTTGCTCGGTTAAGCCTACCAGTTTAGTCTAAATTCTTACTTAGATAAACAATACATTATCTTATCATTGTGCCACATAATCAAGTACTCATTGAAGTATCAAGATAACTCAACCTTTCCTTAGGTTCTATTGTTACCAACCTTGCCTTTCCCCTTAGCAACAATCAAATAGATATAGTACTTTCTTAAATAGCAATAGTCTTACCAGTTAAGGTTTGACATCAATGACATTACAACAATTGCTTCAATTGTAGTTTCCAACAATCTCCCTCTTTGGCATTGATGGCAACACCATATGAATATCACATGAATTACCAAGCAATCCAAAACTTATCTGTCCATCAGAAATATTTATAATATCCTTAGCTTCATTCTGATACAAAATCAATTAGCCATGCTTGTATGACCGTCCACTGAATCTCTCCCTCTTACTTGATCTTCCATGAAAAATTTCATTCTATGTATTCATTTGTGATCATCTCCCTCTTTGACAAAAATGCCAAAGCAACAACTAAAACATACATCCGGCAGATGTAGATATCATCTTGTCAGTTCAGTAACAATATTTTGCCTTCTGTCATCTTTGCTTATGACTAATTCTTGGCTTTGCTATACTTTTCACAACTCTAGGCTACTCCTAAAGTGTGACCTATCTCTACATCAACTTTTTAGATACTCTTTGCAGCACATTTGATGTAGTGCTCCTAGCTTGACTAGGCAATCTTAGTTAGGGGAAGAACCCCTAATTGACCTCTCAGATATTTATAAGCTTCTTTAGGTAAATCCTTAGTGAATATGTCTGCTAGTTGTTCCTTTGTATTCACATATTCCATTCAGACCTCTTTATCTTGTACCAATTCTCTCAAGTAATGATACTTAATGGAAATGTGTTTGGTCTTTGTGTGCATCACTGGATTCTTAGAGATGTTGATAGCACTTGTGTTGTCATAGGAAATGACAACTGGTTTAGTGATTTCTTCTTTCATGCCTACCAACAATTGCTTTATCCATATCAAATTTGAACAATTCACAACTGTAGCCACATACTTGGCTTCAACAGTAGATTGGAAAATGTAATTTTGTTTCTTGCTTGTCCAGGAAACTAATCTTTGTCCAAGAAAGAAAGCTCCACCACTAGTACTCTTTTTGTCATCTACATTTCCTACCCAATCAACATCTGTATACACTCTTAGTTCAAGCTTCTCATGCTTCTTGTAGTACAATCCATAGTCAGTAGTCCCTTTCAAATATCTCAATATTCTTTTGACAGCCATCATGTGAGTTTCCTTAGGATTGGTAGAGAATCTTGCCACAATCCCAATAGCTAATGCAATATCTGGTCTACTATGTACAACATATTGTAGCTTTCCAATCATAGATCTATACAAAGTCTGGTTTACTTCTGCAGTATCATCATTGTTAGACAACTTTTGTCCAGTAGCCATGGGAGTACTTACTGGCCTTGAATCTTCCATACCAAAGGTTTTTAGTATCTCATGAACATATTTTAACTGGGTGATGAAAATTCCTTTCTCCATCTAATATACTTGTAAACCAACAAAAAATTTGATCTCCCCAAACATACTCATTTCAAATTCAGTTTGCATTTCATTTGAAAATTTCTTACACAAGGCATCTTGTCCACCAAATATAATATCATCTACAAAGATCTTAGCTAACAAGATTACTTTACCTTCTTCATCTTTCATGTACAGATTGCTTGTGTCATTTGTCCTTGAGAATCCAATCTATATTAGGTAGTTGTGTAGTCTCTCATACCATGCTTTGGGAGCTTGCTTTAGTCCATACAATGCTTTATTCAATTTCCAAACCATGTGTATTTTGTTTGGATCAACAAATCCTTCTGGTTGTTTAATATACACTTCTTCTAATATACCATTTAAAAATGCAGACTTAACATCCATTTGGTATACCTTGAAATCTTTATAGGCAACAAATGCGAGTAGGGTTCTTACTCCTTCCAATCTAGCTACAGGGGCAAATGTCTCCCCATAATCTATTCCTTCTTCTTGTGCATAGCCTTTGCATACCATCCTAGCTTTGTTTCTTGTGATTTGAGCATGCTCATTCAGCTTATTTTGAAATACCCACTTTTTCCCAATGACATTCTTATTTTTTGGTCTCGACACCAGAGTCCAAGTATCATTCTTCTCTAACTGGTCTATCTCTTCATTCATTGCTTCTATCTAGTCTTCATTTTCTAATGCCTCATTTTTTGTCTTAGGCTCGAATTCACATAGTAAACATGTTGGATCTCTTGTCTTGCTTCTGGTCAGAACTCCAGTATCTTTGTCTCCAATAATCTATTCAGGCTTGTGATGTCTCCTTACATATTGTGCTAGAACAGGGTCTTCTCTCCTTTCATTTTTCTCTTCAGGTTCACCAACAAGATTGTCAAACTCAGCTTCTGAATGCTTAACAACCTCTCCTTGATACTCGGCAGCTTCTTCCTATCGCTTGAAACATTCTTCTTCTCTCTCAGCATTATTTTCCTGATGCTCGACATTGCCTACCTGAGACTCAACATCAGGTGCAAGTCTATCACTTGCCTCTCCTTCCTCTATATACACAAAAGATTTATAATCTTCTAGTTCTCTTTTACTGTCAGCTTCATTTTTCTCTGCATACTCATCAACTTTGACATTCACACTTTCCATTATTTTGTTAGTGTTAGAGTTCAAACACTTATAAGCTTTCCTTTTTGTGGAATAGCCTAGGAATATACCCTCATTGCTTTTAGCATCAAATTTACCATTTCTACTATCCTTTAGTATCTAGCATTTACTTCCAAAAATTCTAAAGTACTTTACATTAGGTGCATACCCATGCCATAACTCATAAGGTGTCAGATTTGTACCTTTTTTTATTTGTACTCAGTTAAGAGTATAAAAAACTATACTTATTGCTTCTTTCCAATACTTTTGTGCAACATTCTTTTCAATGATTAATGTCCTTGCACAATCCAAGATATATATGTTCCTTCTCTTTGCTATACCATTCTGTGGAGGAGTTCTAGGTGTAGACATCTGTCATTTGATCCCTCTATCATTGCAAAACAAATTAAATTCATTGGATATAAATTCTCCACCTCAGTAAGATCTCAGACACTTCAGGTTCCTACCTGTCTCCTTTTCAACCTTAGCCACATACCACTTAAAAAATTGAAAAGCATTAGATTTTTCCTTTAAGAACATTACATGCATCATTCTGGTATAATCATCAACAAACAAGATAAAATATCTAGCACCGCAATAGATTTGTACACCCATCAGTCCACAAAGGTCAGTATGAACCAAATCTAAGGTATTCTCAAAAGTAAAAGTTTTGCTCTTGAAACTAGACTTTGTCATCTTACCCAACTGACATTCTTTTCACATTACATTCTCTGGTTTCTTCAATTTAGGTAGACCTCTCACTTTCTTTTTCTTACTAATTTCTACCAGATTATCAAAGTTAACATGACATAGTCATTTATGCCATAACCAAATATCATCAAGTTGTGCAATCATACATGTTTCTTTAGATAGGTCTAGATAGAACAAATTACCTCTTGTATGTTCTCCACTTCCAATCAGTTCACCAATGGCATCAAATACTTTGGCCTTCCTGTGATGAAATTCCACTCGGTAGCTAGTGCTATTAAGATGTGCAACACTCAGAAGATTATAGATAAGACCCTCAACCCAATAAGAATTTTCACAAGTCATCTTATTAGTCAGCTTAATCAATCCTTTTCCTCTAATAGGACATGGTGAATCATTACCAAATTTCACAATCCTACCTTTATAATGATCTAAGGTATCAAAATTACTCTTGTCATCAGTCATGTGATGTAAACAACCACTGTCAATAATCCATTTATCATTTTTGTTCACATAAGATATCAATGCAGTTTTCTCATCCTCATCAGATTCATGTTTCATTGCAACATAGACAACCTCAATTTCAAAATCATCACTATCAGTGTCATTCTCTTCTTCGGCAATATAGAAGGATTTCTTACCTTTTCCTTTGTATTCCTTGTATCTTCGGTAACCTCTATCTTCTCTTTTGTATTTATGCTTATTGTCTCTTTCTTCATCTTTATCATCCCTTTCAGGACATCTAGTAGCTATATGATCAACTTTATTACATGAAAAACATATAATAGGGAGTTTACCTTTGTACTTTCCTTTTCCCCTTTTTAGTCTTCTAGCCATAAGAGCTTCTAGATCCTTAAGTTCTTCATCAGATGTGTCACTGTCACTTTCACTTTCACTTTCACTGATGCATCTTTCTTTTTCCTTCTTTGACTTACTCAGAACCATTTGTGACTCAAAAGCAGATTCAACATTACCAACAATGAAGTTATCATAGTTAGAAAGTTCAAAAGCAGTAAGTTTACCAACCAAACTTTCTAAAGTAAGAGCATTGTTAGGGTTACATCTAGATTCTTGAATTGCCAAAATTTTGATGGTATAGATAGGACATAGAGTTCTCAATACTTTTCCAATTACAGTTTCATCATCGATAGTTCCATTTGCTCCTTTAATAGAATTTACAACTTCTTTTATTCTACCACAATATTGTGCAATATTCTCACCTTCTTGCATTCTCATTTTATGAAATTTACCTCTTAGGCTCTCAGCTTTTACTCTCAATACATTTATGTCACCACCATTGATGTTTGCAAGGGTGTCCCACATTTGCTTTTCATTACTGCAGTCTTTTATGTCTTCAAATTCTGGATAACTTAGGGTAGACACAATCTCCAACATTACTTGGTTATGCTCTTGTTTAGCTTTCATTTCCTCAGCAGTCAGAGGTGCAACAGGTGTGACATAGTCATGCTCAACATAATACTTTGTAGAATCACCAATACCAGTCAGATGCAGCTTCATCAAGCTTTTCCATGCAGGGAAGTTCTCCTTATTCATCTTTGGTACCTCCTTCTTATACATCCTGATCATTTGCTTGAAGTACCTTCAAACTTGTTCTCTGTAAGCACCAACAACTCTGATACCAATTGTTAATATGATTTAGAACAACAGAGAGGGTGGGTGAATCAGTTGTTCTCAGGTCCAGATGTATAAAACAAACTTTAAAACTCTTCAACAAATTAGATCTAATAACCAATAGCTACTCGGTCATTACTGATTGCATAACAGAAACATATAACAGTGCAGCCCACTTATCCAATAGAATCTAACTTGTAAACACATAAATGTTCAAACCAAAACATTCACACAAGTATCAACACCATGATTTATAGTGGAAACGCAATTTGGGAAAAACCACTTTGTAACATGTTACTATTATGTTCACTCTTCTGAAGTGAGCTCGGTGAAAAACCAACCCTATCAAAGGTTACAAACACACTGTCAGGTGTGACCCGGTTAAAGGATTTAAACCACTCTATTAAAAGTGTGCCTTATTATAGGACTTACATACACTCCATTACAATGCAACCTTGTTCAAAGGATTTATACCTATGACTGTTAGGTCAACCTATGTTAAAAGGATTTTGACTGATACAATGGTTAGAAAGTAGCAATAGTATTGATCTGAAAAACATACAATTCACTTTGCAAATATTAGATCCAATTCTCTACACATATGCTAGCTTATTGACTGTGAATCTTTACCATCTCCATCACTGATCTTCTTAGAACTCTCTTCAAGCAATCACAACACTTCTCCTTCAGCCTTCTCTGCTTGTATAGTCAATAACATCAACAATACTTCCAGCATCCTCCTCTTCTCTTCAACCTCTAGCTTAGGTTTCCTTAATACTTCCTCAATTAGGTCAATACATCTTTTGCCGCTTAATCTCCTTCGTAGATCTTAGGGTTAGGTCAGATTCATCGAATCCTTCCTACTTTATGTTCTTCAGCTATCCTTCTAGAAATATCTCAAATCTCTTAATAGATTTACAATAAAACATTTTATAGTGCATTAAATGCTTTCATACAATCAATAAATAAAGTCAACACATTTTACATAATCCAAGAATTCAACGATGTCAGCTAGAAATTTGAATTCTTCCACAAATGTAAAATACTGATGCTCGGTCAATATAGTGTTCAAATCCTCGGTCTTCATTAGAAAGCTCGATCACCTCAAAAATAGTTTCCTCAGCAATTAACTGATGTTCGGTCAACACTAAATTTACTCAGCATATACTAGCTCAGTTGACACTAACATCACTCGACTTAAACTAGATTTCTTCACTTTTTCTCGGTTAAGCCTACCAGTTTAGTCTTCATTCTTACTTAGATAAACAATACATTATCTTATCATTGTGCCTCATAATCAAGTACTCATTGAAGTATCAAGATAACTCAACCTTTCCTTAGGTGCTATTGCTACCAACCTTGCCTTTCCCCTTAGCAACAATCAAATAGATATAGTACTTTCTTAAATAGATACAATCTTACTAGTTAAGGTTTGACATCAATGACAATACAACAATTGCTTCAATTGCAGTTTCCAACAAGTTCCTCATTCTCCTCATTCAATTATCTCAGTTGAAAATAAAAAAACATTAACTAAGTATGGAAGTTTAATAAGTTCAAGATTTCATATGCATTCATTCACTTATGCCTTTGTTATCTCTATAATCCTTTTAGGTCACTGATTTCATCCTTACTCACCTACCTCTCTTATCACTCCCTTCTCCTTCCTCTAGATCTCTAAGCTCTACTTTTAAAAAATGACTAAGACTGAAGTTACTATCCTTCAAGCCATCAGTCTTCATCATCCCTTCATTCTACTTTAGATTTTTTTTAACCCTAGAAAACTAAATTACTAATCTCATTATACTTCAAACCATTGAAATTATCAAGATTTCTCCTCATACTCTTCTCTTTCAACAAGTGATAGACATTTATTCTTGATGCTTGATGACCGAAGTTTTCCCTTTGCAATTCTTATAATTATTTTTTGGGGATTTAGTTCATCGACCTTTTCTCTATTATTTTTTCCCTCTTTGATAAGTGATAATAAGTATTCTTAATACCTAATGACCAAAAATTTCCTCCAAATTTTTTCCATCAAGTTTTGAAATTTAGAATTTCACCTCAATATCTATTTCTCTAGTAAATGTGTTAAGCATTATTTATAGTTCATTATCCTAACTTATCCCCATGTGGGTATAACCCTTTCACTAACTACATTTTCTCTCTATTTTCCCATTGACATCATCCTTGCCTTCACTTGAAGATATTATGATGATGTCACCATCGAGGGAAAAAACTTTGGTATCCATCCTCTCCTTCAATAATAATGGGTGATAATGTTAATTTCTCAATGACTAATAATTTAGCTCATCCTAATTTTTTAGATCTTGAGAGATTCAATGTTTCTTGTTAGCAAGAAAAAGGGGAGCACATAACAAAGTTATAAGACATGAGTGATTTTTTTATGTTGCATTTATACCCCAAATTTAGTTATGCAAATAAACAAAGGAGTTAGTCTAGATTGTGTTTAACTAGCTATCAAAATACTAAAACTTAGAAAATTCATAAGGCGCAACATATTCTATACAAAAATCTAGTACAACATTCATGTACATTTTTATAAGTCTTTGTTGAATGTCCTAGACAACTGAGAGTGGGGTGAATGAATTGTATCTTAAACCTTTTATCAATTTCACATATCTAAAACTAGTAAAATAAAACTTTAATCACTTAACCAAAATGTATGTAAACATGAATAAGTACACACATGAAACATACACAATGAACACAATATTTTATGTGTAAATCCAAGGTGGGAAAAACCATGGTTCTCAAGTATAAAATGTGTGTGTGAAAATTGTACCTGATCTGTAGACACAACACTTTAGTAAAACATTAGAGCTGAGCTAAAAATCAAAATCATGCAATAAATTGAAAACTAATCTAACCAGGCGATTTACTGCCTTCTAGTAGATGCGAGTATGTATTCTTAGATTATACCGAGATCAGTGACCTTGATGACACCTAAACGAAGGATTTGAATGCAAAATCTAGATATGGAATGAATGCAATTAATCTATTTTTTTGGGTTTTTTTGTGCAATAATGATGAAAAATGATATGAAACTATTCTATATGAAAACTTGATATGATATGCTAATCTAGAAATGAAATTCTAATATGATATGCTAAAATATGAATGATCTCACAAAGTTGGTTGATTTGCAAAAGAAGCTCCAATTCTTCAGACACCAATTCGCCAGCATAAGTTTGCACAATTATGAGATGATTTGAGATGAGCTGAAGCCTTAATTTATAGAAATCTAGGGCTTTGAGGATGCATGGAAGAAAGCCATAAATCACTCAAATAAATCAGGTTGATTTTTGAGTTATTTTTAAATAAAGGATAATTAACTCACAAAAACATGCAAAAGCAGAGTTCAACTCAAAATAGAGTTTAGATTTAATTGATAATTAATAGTTGTCTACTTTTCTTGAATGTGCATGATTTATTATGAATTAATTTAATAATAAAGTGATTTATTTCCAACTTAACTAATTTTGAAAAATAAAACAATTGATTTATGGGTTAATCAATTATTTTTCAAACTTTTATTCAAAAATAATTTATTAAAAATTGACAACTTGCTTTAATTAATTAAATAAGAATTTAATCAATTATTCATAGGATTTTAGATTTATTGTCAAAATTAAATAATACAATTTATGAATAAATATAATTAACTTCAATTAAACCATTAAGTGGCAGAATTAAACTTAATTAATTAAATATTGAGAATATTCAATTAATCAAACTTTAGGATAAATTGGATTTATCACCAAATAATCATTAAATTAAAGACAATTAAGATAATTAGGAATAATACTAGGAATATTCTCTGATGCAAAGTTTAGGATAATCAATTAGGATTCGATGATGTTCAGATATGCCTTAGGTTAGGACTTCGATGTCGATTTCATTTGATATGTCAATGTAGGAGGTTAATGAACCTATAGCCCATTTTTGGGGTATTACATTTTGCCCCTCTTTGAATTGCTATGCGAAGCGCAGTGGTTCAAAGATAGTCTATGTATGATGTTGAAACTGATGTTTGAAATTGATATTGATATGAAACATAAATTGATTGAAATTGATATGAAGATAATAGGTCTTGAATGACCAAAGATAATGTTAACTATAATAGCAAATGAATCAATGATTGCGAAAAAGTGTCAAAACACCTGATTCTGAACCTTATGATTGCAAAGAAGTGAGTGACCGATTCCAGACCTGATTGTCCTTATATTGAATCACATTGGTATCACATTTGAACCCTTCAGTTACTGAAGAATCAAGGACATAACACAATTGAACTGATAGTTGCAAAAACTGATACAATTTACAAGATTAGGAGAATACCAGATTGATATGGATCTCAATGAATTTGATATGCCCCGAGTGATGATTGATTTGCCCCAATTGATGAGGTCTTTTTGATGAATCAGTAACTAGACGTGGTTGTTGTCTTGATTATTGAGGAAAGATATGATTTCAAAATTAGATTACAGACTTTGAATGATGTGCAATACCATGCCCCCTTCAGGATAAAAATTGAAATCTGACAAGAAAAGTCAGTGTTGAATAGTTCAGAAGCATGTTAATTGATTTAAGAAGTGGTTAAACATGTTTGAGAATGCATTCTGCATCGTTTGGAGGTCCAGAAGACCAAGTTTGACTAGGTGAAACTATGAGTTGACCATAGTTGACCAAGTTGAAATTTTGATAGTTTGATGTGAGATAATCAATTAAGTTGAATTCTAGATTTCTGTGATGATAGAAGGTTGATTATGCAAGTAGTTAATAATATGAATGATCTTAGATTTCAATTTTGATCCTGAAAAAGGATTCTACTTACTGTTTCATTGGAGGAACCTTCATGTGAGATTCAGCTCTTGTTAGATTTGAAGATGTGATTGAAGAATTATTTTAAGCATTGAAGTTCGTTTAACCATTGTGAGATCATGCAAACATGCAAAATGCAAAGAAACATGCAGAATGAAATGCAACCTAAGACCTAGGACCTAGTCACTGATCATGTGTCGATCATTCTCATCATTGAATTTTTAAGTAATCGGATAAATCAATACAATGCCCACTAGTTATGAAACCATAGACATATGAATATCAATTTGTATGCGCAGGAATCAATACAACACCCACTAATTATGAAACCATGGATATATGAACATTGATTTTATTTTCAGAATGTCAGATTAGATATAAGCATCAAGGCACAAACGCCGGGATGACCTGAATATCATGTCCATTTTGATATAGCAATTTGTATAAGCATCAAAACATAAACATTGTGATGACTTGAATATGCCTTGTGGTACAAACACATCAAGCAGTCAAGAGATCAATCCAAATCCAATGTGAATTACCCATAGTGACCCATTATCATTCACATCCTTAGGTAAGATCGCATTTCACAGTAGGAGAAAGAACTCACTCAAAAAGACAATAGTTAGATCAAATTTCTTTGAATTTTCCAGGTATCAATGGTTGAGGCATGCAAGGCCATCCAATTCGAGATAGAGGCTCTTACAGTCAGACACCATTTCAATCCAAAATTTCCAAAGTTGTTAGATTTTCACATACAAGTAGAAGACAAAGAAAAGATTATGCCCTCAATCATCACTCTCTAAATCCTATAAAGGACATCATCAAAGAGCTCAAAGGGACACAATATGCAAAAATCTCAATGCGAATCAGTAAGCATACAAGGAGATAAAAGCATGTAAAAAGCATAGATTGTTTTTAGTTTGTGTTTGATTTTATTGTTGTAGATGCAAAATCCTTTCTGGAGAGGAGATAAACTGACTGACTCAGATATAGCTTCAAAGGACTCTGATTGGATATGACACATCTAAAGTATACTGGAGACCATAGGATGTGACATTGACTGCCCCCAAGTTTTAAGCATTGATAGGATACATACGCTTGAGCTGATTGGTGTACAAACCAACTTATTGAAAATAGGAATGCAGAAACAAATTGAGAGATATGTACAAACTAAAGCAAGACTGAAAGTTAGGAAAGACCAAGATTGCACTGATAGATGGAGCATTTTGAAACAAGTGGCACCTGTTTGCTGAGTTTTCATCATCTTGGCAAAGATTCTATTTTTGCTACCAAGGCATCTGTTTCCAGGTTTTCACCAAGGCACTTTTTCTTTTTCTCATTTTTTTGTATTTTTCATTTTTTCAAATTTTTTTTGTACTTTTGATATTTTTTATTTTTTTTTGTACTTTTGATATTTTTTACTTTTTTTGTGAATCATCAAGGTGCCTATTGCTAGGTTTTCACCAAGATGTTCATTTTTTCAGAACTTTTTCCAATTTTTATGATTTTTTTCAGGACATTTTACCATAGACTGAATGCCTTAGGCATAGAATTTCTTCAGATGAAGAACGTTGATTCATTCTCGGAGCTGTTCTCCTTCAGTCGTTGAGAGTTGATAGGCACCAGAGCCAAAAGTAGTAGTGATTACAAAGGGACCCAGCCAGTTGGGTTCAAACTTCCCCTTGCGTTCTTGATGTGATTGATTTTTAGGATTCTCTCTCAAGACTAGATCACCAACCTAAAATTCTCTATGTCTGACTTTCTTGTTGTAGCCTCTAGACATTCTTCTCTGATACACTCTGAGATGATCATATGCTGCTTATCTGCACTCATCTAGTAGCTCAATTTCTTGCAACCTAGACACTCTGTAGTCATCATCAATTACTAGACCATGCATTCTGATTCTTAGTGATGGGATTTCAACCTCAATAGGTAGTACCGCTTCAGACCCATAAACTAAAGTGAAAGGTGTAGCCCTAGTAGCCATTTTGATACTTTTTCTGTAGGCCCAGAGAGCTGGATTGATCATGAGATGCCAGTCTCTTCCTATTTTATTAACTGTTCAGTGTAAGATTTTCAACAAATTCTTGTTTGAAGCCTTTGCTTGTCCATTCCCTTGAGGATAGTAGATAGAAGACCAATGTTGTGTGATCTTGAATTTGGCACATAGATCATCTAGGTCTTTGTTCTTGAATTGTCCACTGTTATCTGTGATTATGGAATGAGGTATCCCATATCTGCATATGATATAGTTCAATATGAACATAGATATTTACTTTCCTATTGCTTGTGTCAAAGGGATTGCTTCTACCCATTTTCTAAAATAATCTGTAGCTGTGATTATATGGGTATGTCCATTAGAAGAATGAGGATGTATAGCTCCTATAAGATCAAATGCCCATTGGTGAAAAGGCCATTGTGTAGTAAAGGGAATTAGATCTCTCCCTGGAGCATGAATTAGGTTGCCATGTACTTGACACTTTTGACAATTCTTAGCAAATTTGATAGCCTCTTTCTCCATCTTAGGCCAATATTACCCAGCCCTAATGAGTTTTCGAGCTAGTATTAAACCATTCAAGTGTGACCCACAAATACCATCATGGAATTCCTCTAATGCATGTTGAGACTCTTCTCGTTCTAAACATCTAAGTAGTGTACCATCTAAACCTCATTTGTATAGATCATGACCAATGATGACATATCGGGAGGCATTACGGATAAGGTATCTCTTTTCATGGTGGTTGAAGGTATCGGGAATGATTTGGTCTTGGAGATAGGAAAATAGGTTTTTGTATCTGGATGAATCATGACCTACAATGATGCAAATCATGCGGGTTTTAGGGGAGTCATATGCAAGATAAGATAGTACTTCCACCAGGAACTTGTAGTGTAGCTCATGTTTAGGCTGCTATAATAAAGTAGATAGTGTTGCCATTGCATCGGTAGCCTTGTTCTCCATTCTAGGAATTTGCTCAAATGTGATAGATATGAAATATTTCTTAAGATCATCTACCATTCTCTTGTAAGGAATGAGCTTTTCATCTTTAGTTTGGTACACATCATTGACTTGATGATAACAAGTTGAGAGTCTCCATGAATGTGTAGCTCTGTCACTCTCCACTCAATTGCTAGTTTCATGCCATTCAAAAGGGCTTCATATTCTGTAATATTGTTTGTGCAAGGAAACTTTAATCTGAATGCTTTTGGGATTGAGTATCCTTGAGGAGTTATGAACAATATGCCTGCTCCTGATCCATTCTATGTATAGGAGCCATCAAAGAATAACTGCCATTCTCTAGAAGAAAGAGTCATGATAGAGGAATCTAGAAATTCCATTTGCATTGGTGTATTATCAATCATAGGTGCATCTGCTAATTGATCAGCAATAACCAATCCTTTTATAGCTTTTCTTTCCACATATTCAATGTCAAATTCACTTAAGAGCATGACCCACTTGGCTAATCTACCTATGAGGGAAGCTTTGCTTAGTAGGTACTTTAGTGGATCAATCTTAGCTACCAATTGTGTGGTATGAGCTAACATGTAGTGTCTCAGTTTCTGTGATGCAAAGATCACAACTAGACATGCTTTCTCAATCATTGAATAGTTCTTCTCATATGCAACCAATGTTCTACTGATATAGTATATAGCTCTGTCCTTTTTGTTCTCATCATGTTGTGCTAGCAATGCCCCTAATGATGTATCTGTAGTGGAGACATATAAGATCAAAGGCTTCCCATGAATAGGAGGCATCAAGTTAGGAGGATTTGATAGATACTTCATGATATGGTTAAATTTGTTCTCACATTCTTCATTCCATGCAAAGGTCACACCTTTATGTAATGCTTTTGTAAAAGGTTGTTATATATCTGCTAGTTGTGATATGAATCTTCTGATAGATTGAACTCTTCCTTGCAACATCCTCATTTGACTGATATTCTTTGGAAGTTGCATTTCCATTATAGCCTTTACTTTAGCTGGATCAACTTCAATACCCTTCTTTGAGACTATGTATCCTAAGAGCTTTCCAGAAGTGACACCAAAAGCACACTTCTTAGGATTTAGTCTGAGACTAAATTTCTCCATTCTGTCTAGTATCTTGCTCAAGTCATCTAGATGTGCAGCCCTAAGCATAGATTTTGCCAAAGTATCATCAACATAATCCTCCATAGTCCTATGCATCATGTCATGAAAAAATAGATGTCATGGCTCTTTGATATGTAGCGCCAGCATTTTTAAGCCCAAATGGCATGACATTCTAATAGAAGGTACCCCATGCACATGTGAAAGTAGTTTTCTCTTGATCCTCTGGAGTAATTTTTATTTGGTTATATCCAAAAAAACCATCCATTAAAGAGTACATCTCAAAGCCCACAGTCATGTCCACTATCATATCAATGTTAGGTAGTGGAAAATCATCCTTAAGGCATGCTCTATTTACATCTCTAAAGTTTGTGCACACTCTGATTGATTTATCTAGTTTTGAAATAGGTACAATATTAGAGATCCACTCTGCATAGTCAATAACTTGGATGAATCCAACTTTTAGGAGCTTCTCTAATTCAGCTTTTACCAAGAGTGCAACATGAGGATGCATCTTTCTCAACTTTTGCTTAACAAGTTTGACATTTGGAGCTATGGATAGATGAAGCATTATAAGATTAGGATCCAATCCTAGCATATCTAAATATTTCCATGCAAATTTGATCTTCTTCTTTGTTAGGCATGTTGTAAATTTTTGCTTCTCTTCTTCTAATAAAGATTGTGCTACATGAATCAACTGTGGTTCTTCTGTTGTTCCCAAATTGATAGATTGAGTGGGCTCAATTAGAACTAGAGATCTGTCCTATAAATAACTCAGAAGGACATCAAATATCTCATCCTTAGGTGCCTCAGAGAGGTTTTCACCTTTGGATATGTCTTTTATTTTTACTTTTGTAGGTTCTGAGACTGCCACAAAGTGGTTTTCACCCTCATAACTCTTTTTCTTTTTCCTTTTATTCTTATTTTTCTGACTAAGATATTTGATGTCCGACTCTGTCATGCTAATGCTTGGTTCACTGATGGAAGTACTCATAGGTTCAACTACATTGAGGTAGCAAGCAAGGGCATAGTCATTTGGGAAGGTATAAATACCATGGCTTGGATTTGTGGAGGTTTGATCAATAAGTTCTGGATATTGGATAGTCAAAGAGGGGAAAGATTTGGAGATAGTGTTTATGGATATGGATGTGTCATCATTGGTCCTAACTCGATGCTTGAGTTCAAAGGTGATATTACAACTTAAGACATTCAATTCGTGAATAGGCTCAATGTCATTATGGGAATCCAATTCAGCCATAGGTGGATCAGACTTGATAGGTTCATCATTTCGCTCTAGACTTACATTGGGTTGAGGTGCATATTGGTGAATAACATCAACATGTTTCTCAGTGATAAGCTCATCTGGTTCTAGAATGAATCCCCATTCATAGTCATTAGATTCATCTTCTGATTCAGGATCTCTAGGAAATCTTAGAACATGAGTAAAGTCAGGGTGAATACCCCAAGAAGGGTTACCCTCAGTTTTGGATTTGAATTCATACTCATGGGAGTCTGTCTCAAAATCACTACCACCTCCCTCTTCTTGATTGTTTTCGAGATTAGTTGGTTCTTGTGTTGCAACTATCTCTTGATTGATAGTAGGTTCTTATGTTTCTATTACATTAATTCTTTTGATTGGATCATCTTTATCATCAAGAAGGTCTTTGATCTCCTTAGGCAATTTTTCATAGGGGATGAGTTCTGAGCTATCTGAATCATTATCTGATGGTTCTATTTCTTCTTTCTTAAGAAGAGGTTCTCTTGGTGTGATCTTCTCTATGACATGAGAACAATTACCTTTGAGGTGAAAGGGTTTCTTTTTAAATCCTAAGCCAACCTTGTCTTTATTTGCTCTACTAGTATGTGGAAGAGGTGCCTCAAGACCTTTTCCTCTGACTCCTAGAGGTCCTTTACCTGAATATCCCATCTTAGCTATTAATTTATCTCCTGGGCCATATGATTTAGAAGAATCTTTGGATACTGTAGAATCACTAGTTTGGACAACTTGAGATTCAGGTTTGTCTTTGTAAAGCCATGCGAGCACAGCTTCATCCTCTTCAAATTATTTCTTGGAGACTTGTGTTAGCACTAGTAAAAAATTTCATGGTTGCATACCCTTGTTCCTAGCCTCTGCATCCTTTTTCCTTGTCTCTGGTTTAAACCCTAGGTGAAAATTTTGAAAATCTAGCCATTTGTTTGAAACCCTAAGTGTGCCCTAGCCTCGTTCTAATTTTATGTTACCTTTTTGAGCCACTTAAAAGTCCTATAGCACATGTGCTAATTTTTTACCACTTTTTCGCATGATCATGTGAGCCTTTTTCATGTTATGCGATCTTGCGACTAAGGTTTTAATTTCGGGCCCCTTTAATTTTTCCCGCTATGCCTAAGTCTCCCTAGTTAATATTTCCTAAGTCTACTGCCTGGCGGATTTAATATTTTCCTATGTCTTGTGCCTTAATATTTCCTAATGTTTTTGGGTTATTTCTTTCCTGGGCCTGGCTCTGACACCATCTTGATCCAACGGTGGGCGTATGTTCTTATGAAATTTGTCAGAGGCTTGCGAACATACACCAGCCACTAATTCTACTTTATGACATATCCTTTCTTTGAAATGGATCCACATGCCATGTAAGCATAGTTGGCATTCTTTAATTAGTTCACGTGACCGTGAGTTGGACGTTCTTTCAGGCGGGCCCAGTATCTTAGTGTGAAGATTCGAGATCTACGATTGGTGCATGATCTCAAGGAATCTTTGGGGCCCTTGAGATTATACGTTGACCGTCTGATCTTCCAATATGTTAAAGATAGATGGTGGGTCCAATGTGCCACATGGTGCTAACTTTCTTTTTCCTGATTGGTCGAGGCATTGATGATTTAGAGAGTTGTCAGTGGGACCTAGTTGTTGACGTGTTTTGAGGGCCCTAACATCCGCATAGGATCTACGGTTGGTGTAAGTTCTCATGGAATTTATTAGAGCCATGAGATCTTGCGCTAGCCGTTGATTTTACTTTTTCTCAGGCGCTGACGAGGGTGGGTCCTATTTTTTAGAGGGAGCTGACATGCGCATTTTTCATTGGTGTTGACTGCTGGCATGGACATGGACTTTTCAAGGTTTTGTGACTGTTGTAAAGATTAATGTAAGCCACCCGATCTGCTGAGAAATAAAGGGATCTACGGTCACATTTTAAACCAGAGCTTGTATCCATTGTTTTTCAAATTCAAATTGTTTCTACAGGGTTTGGAGACAGTGCGCCGAATGAAGCCGTATTATAGGACCATTTTTTATCGTTCTAGCTTGGTTGTGGGTGAGATTTTATGAGGAAGGTCCTGGTGGTTGTTCCAGCATGAATTTTTGTCCTTGGAGTTGGTATAGGGTTAGATCTATTGCAGAATTTGATGATTATTTTTTTATCTTACTAGCTTTGCACTTAGAGCCTGTCTTGTCTAGCTTTCATTCTTTTTGTTGAGTTAGGTAGTTTTGAAATTGTTGCTTTGAATGATCATTAGTGCTGGTTGCAATCCTTGAGATAAAAGGATTTTTCATGATCATTCAAAGGCACTGGGAGTTAGGTGTTCAAAAAATTTTCCTTGGTGAGCCCTATTCTCAGTCAAGGGTTTGTAATAGTTTTTGATTTAGTGTTTGTTGATGAAAGAAGAAAGTTGCAGGTCTACGCTATAGTTTTCAAGCAAGGTGTTTTGTGATTCATTATATACACAGAAGGAATTCATCATACTTAATACAAATATCTGATTCTTATCTCTCCTTTGTGTCAAGTCAAGTAAGCTTTGAGTTTTCTAGCTCATTACATAGTGTTTTTATGTATGTATCTTCATTCTTGAGCTTTGATCTAGGATTGGATTAAACTATGCTCTAGATGGGATATGGGTTTGCCCTTGTCTATGTAAGGATGTCTTGTAAGCAGTAAAGACTAGGATAAATGTATTTATGGCTATGAATTCTATGATATTCTCAAATTTGTGTGTCTTTGTGTCTAAGAACTCTTGCCCAATGGATGAGGCACTGGCCTAAATGAGTATTCCTCTTGTTAACATACACTGGTTGGAGTTATTGCATCCCAAATATTGAAATCAATAACCTTTTCAAGCTTTAAGTTGTTGGTTGTGTGGTTTTGTCACCGTATAGTAATGGAGAGTCAATGAATGTGAGGTTAGCATTTAGTACTTTCTTACTATCAATATGTTGTTTAGACCCAGTCTTTGGTGTGTGAAGTATGGTTTTCACTGGGTTAGGTGCACCCACCTTGGTTTTGCAGAGCCAAAAGTGAAGAGGGTAGTCTTGTCCCTATAGTTGGTCTAGTTACCCTAAGATCCTTATACATTTTGGAACTAACCAGTCCTCAAATCTATCTGAGGGTATATTGGCAGCCTAAGAGCATAAGCGTCCATTTTGAACACCGACAAGATGGTGACTCTATTGGGGAAATGTTACACAAGTCTATAATAACCAGTAGGTCATCATTGGAAGAAACAGGGTTATTCTTGTCCCTTGTCTTGTCAGGCTCATTTGGATATTTGTTAAGTGAGGAAGTTGTATTGTAAGATTCCCAATATTCTTGGGTGGTGACTCAAACATCTCTGTAGCAGTGCTAGTCAGTAGATTTTTTATAAGATGAGTTACAAAGGTACTAGGTCTCAGAGAAAGGAGCATCCTGAAGATAGATTGGAAGAAGGTATTCCAAGCTCTTCTAGGCCTAGTCAGATAAGGGGAGAAAAGAAGAAAAGAAATGTTTCTCATACTTGGAAAAGTAAAAAGGATACAAGGCAAGAAACTCAAACCAAGCCTAGTCAAGAAGAAAATATTTCAGAATATGAAGAGGCTGTTGATTTGGGATTGAACCAGTATGAGGATGAATTTCAATTGGGAGATGATGAGTTTGAGACTAATCTCCCAAAATCAGAAGAAATATTTGAAGAGCTCTATGAGTTGGAAAAAAGAGTCCAAGAACAAGTTCCTATTAGACAATAAAGAGAAAAGGACAAAGAAGACAAAGTAAGATAAGCCTTGATAAGGGTTGATCAGCTAAAGAGGTAGTTGTTAGATTTGGAGGCAATTAATTTTGTCCCAGAGCTTGAAAGAGTAGAGGAATAGCCTATTGTGTAGAGAACACATGAGATAACTAGGCCTAGAGATAAAGGCAAATAGAAGGCTGTTGGAGTTCAAATCAATGAACAAGTTCATGTGGAAAACCCATTAGAGCAAGGCTTGAGATTATATGCAGACCTTGAAAAGGCTAGAAAGGAAAAAGAAATATTAGATAAAGAATTAGAGAAGGCAGAATTGGAGGCCACTACTACAGAAATAAGGAAGAAGATTAATTTTCTCAAGCATACCTTAGGACCTTCAAATGTTGCTGCTTCCTTTTTGGGGTAGGGTGGAAATCATGGTAACCTTGCAACTTAGACAAATGGCATTCCAAGTGCTACTAAAATTCCTACTGGTTTAGACACAAGGACATCTACATCTCAAGGAATGGACCCACCTCAAGGAGTTCCTATTCATGAAAGGTACAAACAACTTATCTTTTTTGGTATTTCTGGTTATCCTAATGTAATTCCTGATGAAATTAGAAAGAAGCTCCCAAAGTTTGCTGGGAACAATGTCATCACATGTGAGGAAGATCTAAATTTTTTTATGGATGTAATAGATGATTATAATGTTGAGCCTGATGATGTTGTAATGAAGTTATTCGTACAATCTCTGACCGAGGATGCTAGGGATTGGTTTAGAGGATTGCCCCATGCCAGTATAGGATCTTGGAATGAATTTAAGAATTGTTTCAAGGAGCATTATGGAGATAAAACAAATGAGGATTTTATTTTGAATGAATTCAATAACATAAAGAAAAATCAAAATGAAGAGGTCCTTGAATTTAATATAAGATTCCAAAAGGCTATGCATAGGCTCCTACTGTAATACCCCAAAAATGGGCTATAAGTTCATTAATCTTCTATATCAACAATTCGAATGAAATCGACATCAAAGTCCTAACCTAAGGCACATCTAAACATCATCGAATCCTAATTGATTATCATAAGTTCTGCATCGGGAATATTCCTAGCAATATTCTTAATTATCTTAATTATCTTTAATTTAATGATTATTTGGCAATAAATCACATTTATCCTAAGTTTGATTAATTGAATATTTTCATATTTAATTAATTAGATTTAATATCTTGCCACTTAATTGTGTAATTAAATTTAATTCTATCTATTATTAATTGTATTATTTAATTTTGACAATAAATCTAATATCTTATGAATAATTGATTAAATTCTTATTTAATTAATTAAAGCAAATTGTCATTATTTAATAATATAGTTTTTAATAAAAGTTTGATTAAATAATTGATTAACCCATAAATCAATTATTTATTTTCAAAAATTAGTTAAGTTGAGCATAAATCACTTTATTTATTAAATCAATTCATAAATAAAACATGCACAATCATAAAAGCAGACAACTATCAATTATCAATTAAAGCTAAACTCTATTTTGAGTTAAAACTTAGCTTTTGCATGTTTTTGTGAATTAAATTATCTTTATTATCAGATAACTCAAAAATCAAGCTGAGTTAATCTGAGTGATTTATGGCTTTTATCCATGCACCTCTAAAGCCCTGGATTTCTATAAAATCAAGGCTCAGCTCTTCATAATTCATCTCTCAAATCCATAGCATCTCATATTTTTGCACAATCACACTGGAGAATCGCAATTGGGAGAATCAAAGCTTGTTGCAAATCAACATTGTTGTGAGATCACTTTTGTTTTCATATTATTGTTAGATCAATTCATAGCATATCAATTTTTACATATCATAGATTTCATATCATTTTTCATATTATTGCATAGAAAATATCAAAAAAAAAAGAAGCTTAATTGCATTCAATTCATATCTAGATCAATTGCAGTCAAATCCTTCATTTAGGTGTCATCTAGGTCACTGATCTTGATTACAATCTGAGAACATCAATCTCGCACCTACTAGAAGGCAGTAAATCGCTTGGTTAAATTGGATTTCAATTTTGCACGATTTTGATTATAGCTAACCTCTAATGTTTTACTGAAGTGTTGTGTCTACAGATCAGGTACAATTTTCACACACATTTCTGGCGCCCACCGTGGGGCCCTGAAACGGGTTTCCAATTCAATTCTATCAATTTCTATCTTTTTCTCCTCGGTTTCTGTGCAAAAATATGATTTTTTTTTGTCCGTACAATCTTCGTACGAGTTTCTGACAAAAGTCATATGAGTTTGAGCTTGTTGTCGTACAACAGTTGACTGAGTATCATTTCATCAGGCACCCACTATCGTTTGGAAGCTGGATTATCATTTCATCAGACACCCAGTGTTGTACGAGTTTCCAGACTATAGTCTGGGAGCATACCCACTGTCGTATGAGTTTCTTACTATCATCTGGTAATAGACCCACTGTCGTATGAGTTTAGGCATCAAATTTCAATTGTCGTTTCATTTTTGCAGGCAGTTTGTTAGATTTGATTTTTGGATTTTGACTAACAACTAATCTTAACAGTTGGAATTCTCTATTTTTTATTGACTCTTGCTGGTTTTGATTGGAAAAAGTGTAAAGTTTGCTAAAATCAGGTAAAAATCTACTAAGCGCATTGTGAGGATCTTAGGTATTCCACTTGTGCTGATAATATTTCAATTTGGGCTTAAAATAAATCTCTCGTGTGTCTAGCTTTGGGTGATTCTTTTCATGCTTTTGTTTTACACACTTGCATAATTGATACTAGGTTGTGACACCTTAAGTATTTATTAGCAGTCTTAGATTACTTGTGATTGATCTTGATTGCTATTTTGGGTTATTGGACTCACTAATCTGTCGACCCCTCATTCCACCCCATGGTTGCAAGATCAGTGCCACATTAAAGGGGAGGGGTCAACAGGACAGAAGCGTTAAGTGTTCCACTTGGCAACCCATTTGTGCTTTTAGGAACTCACTTATTTTCTAAGTTTGGGACTCATTTTCAGCTTGTGTGAGGTGTTAAGTGTTCCACCTTGTGGAATCATCTCATATTCGCTTTAAGCGTTAAGTGTTCCTCTTTCTGCTTTTTGGGTACTTTTGGTAGATTTGCTTTTGGAAACATACATATGTGCTCACATAGTAATTAGGCCCTATGAACACTATTTGTGATTCTTGAGAGATTGGATTCCTAGTGAAATCCTTCTTGATGATAGAATCCTTGTAGGTAGGGAGGATACTTAGTGCATTTCACATTCAACTCGGTTAGTGCATCTTCTCTTATTGATCGATACATTCTCTCTCAGGAGAGGTTGATAGATCACGTGGGGTTGACATCACGAGCTTTGGTGAATCAAAATTGGTTAGTGCACCTTCTCTTATTGATTGATACATTCTCTCCCTAGAGAGGTTGATAGATCACGTGGAGTTGACATCATAGACCTTGGTGAAGCAAAACTTTGTCTTAGCATGTCGGATTAATTTGCTTGCTTTGTTTGGGTTAAAAGTGAAGAGGCATCAAAACCTTGGATCTGGAGCCAAGTCCCCTTGTGGTATCATACTGTGAGTCACCTTTAGAGAGGGTTAACCGTAGTGGACAATCCCTTCATAGGGAAAACTACGTTGATGGAACCTCAAGCGGTAATAGCCATTTTCGCTGTGGTAGTGACAACCGCTATATAAATGTCCTTGTGGAAGAAATCTCCATAGGTATGGTTCATTTTTGGGTTGTCAGATCTCCCTAGCAGCTCCTGAAGATTAAGTTCTCAGACTGTGTCAAAACCCTGGTGAGCCAAGATTGGAGTTCACCCCTTTGGATCATAAAAGTTGTAGAGTCAAACCATTACTAAAAACCCTAGCAAGGCCAAATTTTCATTTTATAGGGTATATGTGCGTTATTGCAAAACATTTTTGGAACATAAACAATTAGTGCTTCTGAGGATTAGAACAAATAAGTCACTTGATTGTTCATGTGCAAGGTCACTTTTGCCCTTGTTCATTATTTTCAGACATGCTTGAAATCATGTGCTTGCTATTTTGCGTGCTTGTTTATCTATCTGGTTACTGAAAATGAACAAATCTATTACAATCCTCAAATCTGGACATTGAAATTTGCAAACAATCCGAATCTGCAAACTCAAAATTTTGCAAAAATTGACGTAAAATCCTTTTTGGAGTCAAAAATCATTTCAGGAAGTCAAAAGTCATATGAGTTTTTCCAAGTGTCATTTCATTATAACCCATCTGTCGTATGATTGAGTACCCAGTGTCGTACGAGTTTCCATGCCAGTAAATTCTCAAAGTCAAAATCTTGCAACTGTCGTATGAGATTTTCAACTATCATTTCATTGCTACCCAACTGTCGTATGAGTTTTGCAATTGTCATTTTATAGCATACCCACTATCGTACGAGTCTGCAGAGTTTCATTTTGGAAATGTTTGAAAGTTGTCAAAAAATTGTCAGAATGGCTAGATATTTAGCTTTTTCAGCCTAATTTTAGAATCTGTCGAATGAATCACTGTGTTAGGAATAGAGCAGTAGCTATTGAGAATCAATACACATGTCTCAAAGAATCAGTACACAAGAGGAAGAAGCTCTAATCATTGCTATGATGAAGCAGCTGCAAGCTATGCAAGTTGAACTTAACAAACTTGAGAAAGAAAAGGAACCTAAAGAGTTCTCCATGGAAGCTCTGTGCCCTTTTCCATTTGATAAAGACTTGTACATGTCACCATGCCCCCGAACAGAATTTGAGCAATGTGATAACCCTTATGATACCTCTTCCATGGAGAGTGACACATCCAGCTTTGGAGACTATGATGACTATGATGACAGACAATGTAATGATACCTATGACACCTCTGTTCCTAAGAGTCCTCCTTGTCGTCTGTTCCTACTTACTACAAATGGGCCATCACATTGGATAGATCATGATGGTGATCCATATGATTCTAATTTTGAAAGAGATTTTGATGGCTTTTGTGGACAATACCTTGATTATGATCCATCTACCACTCCTGAGGACTATAAAATGCATCGTGCTAGCTTGAAGCATCAATATTATAAGAATCCTTCTCCTAAGGACTGTCCTGCTAAAATAAAGATTATCTTCTCAAGCAAGATCATGTTAATGCTGAACCTTTGTCTAGTGATGGTTCCCTTCCATCCCCTACTTCCTCCAATACCCGTACATTTCCTAAAACTTCTAAGTCTTTCAAATCTTTCACAGAACCTTCATCTGACACAAGCCCTGATACTTTTCATATGATTCCCTATAGTTATCCTCTAGGGCTACCTCTTCAAGAAATTCAAGCTAACCTTCACTTGGCTGCTAATACTTTCAATAATGCTAAACCTAAAGAGCCTAAGCCTTCATACGCTACAATACCTACTTCAGTTGGTCCTTCACCATCTCTGCAATAGTCTTCCATACAATCCCAACATGCTTTCATATCCTTAGAAGTGGCTCCATGTCAAGAGGACTCTAAAAATGATGAAGAAAAGAACATAAAGAAAGATCAAGATCAAGAACCCTCCATGTCATCCACTCCTTTTCCCGATGTCTCTTATCCGCTTCAAGGTTCTTTTGATCTTGCACACTCTTTTTCATGCATTCCACCAATACTTAAGTCTTCTGCTAATCAAGATCAAGCTACTACTTACACCATTGAGCTTATTGATAATCAAAATAACCTTACCCCACTTCCACTTTCCAAAGATGATACTTTCATTAAGGTTGGTAAAAATGGTGTTGTTACTTCCAATGTTAAGCCTATTGAAAATCAAGAGAAAAGTTATGTGCTTATGCTATCCAAAGATCCTTGTCAAGATCAAAGTCTTCCATCTTCTTGTTCTACCACTCCATGTTCATTTCCACTTTCTACTCTTCCTAAGTCTTTGCAAGCTTTGAACAATCCTATCAAAGAAGGTGCTCATAGTCAAGCTGTACTTGATTCTATTGAAAATTCTAATGCTCACTCTAAAGATGCTGATATCTTTGGTTGTCATATAGATGCTGATGAATTTATTGATTATCCTTTTGCATTTTCCACTTCCATCCTTGGACCTCTTCCACCACTACTAAAGGCTTCACGTCTACCTTCCATCTTGGGTCCTTATGTCCCTTCACTTTCCCCTCCTAATGTTCCTAATTTTCCATCCATCTTGGGTCCTTACATCCCTCCATCTCCCATCTTTCCTCAAGATCAACATAGATGCATACCCTTGAATCCTTTTCATCCATCCACCCATCTAAACCAGTCATATCCTCCTTCTTCTTCCATAATTCCTAAGTCTTTTGGAAGTAACTTGAATGTTCAATACAAAAAAAAGAAGCAATACAAGAATCCATCAAAAAAAGAAGATCACCATGTCTCCTCTAATAGACATGGAAACATAAAGTCAAAAGAGATATCTAAGAAAAAAATTACAAGACAAGTATGGGTTCCAAAATCCATCATTGAAGATATTCTCTCTAGATCATCAAAAGGAAATAAAAAGCCTACGGCTATATAGATTCCAAAGTCTCTCTTGAAAGAGTCTGGTGTTGAGCAAAAAGTGAAATTGACATTCAAGCTTCCAAAGACTTCCACTTCATCTTCTTCGAAAAATATTCTTCCATTCCATGCGCCTACACCTCAACCTCTGCTATCCATTCACCATATTCCTTCACATATTCCTTCATTCATGATTCCTCCATCCTCTCACCATCCTTCAAGGTATGTGTTGACGTTGATCTTGCCTTCCTTTCCATCTACCCTTTCACAATCCTTCCATTCATTATCCTTTTTCCTCATTTGCCTATTCCTCCTATCTTCCCACCTCACTCGCTTTACATAAAACCTTATCCTCCATTTTTCTCTTCCATCTCCCTTTCCCTATCAACATCTTTGAGCATATCATTTTGAATCCTTGGCATATCATGGTTTATCCTTTCAAGGAGCACTATCTAAAAAGCTTGCCTTCTTCCAAAAAGAGAAATGAAAAAAAAAATGAAAATGTGCCTTGGTGAAAACTTGGAAATAGGCACCTTGGTAGCAAAAGTAAAGAGAAATAAATTCATCCTATGGTGAAAACCACTCCCTTGTGGTGTCTTGGATAAGTACCATGATGAAAACTTGGCAATCAGGCATCATGCGTAGTTCTTCTACATATTTCATCCATTCCATCTTCTCTCTTTGATCTTGACAATATTGATCTATACACAAACATTTG
Organism: Chamaecyparis obtusa; assembly: GCA_027943335.1. Lineage (NCBI taxonomy): Eukaryota > Viridiplantae > Streptophyta > Pinopsida > Cupressales > Cupressaceae > Chamaecyparis > Chamaecyparis obtusa. Next base: position 786,847 of record BSBK01000141.1, on the reverse strand, counting down.
GCTATCTTGTGAGATACTTTACGTTGATCTTGCTTTCATTCCCTTCCTATTTAGCCTTCATATCCATTTTCCTCCATTCATTCTAGCCTTTTGCTATCCTTTCCCCTTTGGTCTTGATCTAATAAAAGAAAAGAGTAAGAGTAAAACACAGTACTATGAAGCCTCTTGACATATCTACTCCTTTGGACTACATCCTATCCTTCTTTGGCATTACGCTTTTGTGACTTATCCTATGCTGGCCTTTCATTTCTTGTCCAAATGTGCTTTACATGACAATTTTTCCCTAGCTTGGGTATTCTTGAGGAGTTTTCCCTTGAGGATTTCTTCCCTTCATTCTCCTTCATTCTCTTATCTTCCATCTCTTCCACCAACTTGCCAATCCCTCTTGTTCTCCACCTTGCTAGACATTGGGACTGCATGATATGATCTTGCTTGGGAGTTTGCAATGGAAAAAGATGCTATTAAATATTCCAAGTGTCAGAATCAGTATCAAAACCAGTATCAGAACCAGTATCAAAACAAGTATCAGAACTAGTATCAGAACAAGTGTCAGAACCAGTATCAGAACCAGTATCAGAACTAGTATCAGAACAAGTATCAGAACTAGTATTAGAATAAGTGTTAGAACTAGTATCAGAACTAGTATCAAAACCAATATCAGAACTAGTATCAGAACTAGTATCAGAACAAGTATCAGAACCAGTATCAAAATAAGTATCAGAACACCTACTAGGGCTACACCTTTCGCTTTAGTTTATGGGTCTGAAGCGGTACTACCTATTGAGGTTGAAATCCCATCACTAAGAATCAGAATGCATGGTCTAGTAACTAATGATGACTACAAAGTGTCTAGGTTGCAAGAACTTGAACTACTAGATGAGCACAGACAAGCATCATATGATCATCTCAAAGTATATCAGAAGAGAATGTCTAGAGGCTACAACAAGAAAGTTAGACACAGAGAATTTTAGGTTGGTGATCTAGTCTTGAGAGAAAATCTTAAAAATCAATCACATCAAAAATGCAAGGGGAAGTTCGAACCCAACTGGCTGGGTCCCTTTGTCATCACTGCTACTTTTGGCTCTAGTGCCTATCAACTCTCAATGACTGAAGGAGAATAGCTTCGAGAACCAATCAACATTCTCCATCTGAAGAAATTCTACACCTAAGGCATTCAGTTTATGGTAAAATGTCCTAAAAAAAATCTTAAAAATTGGAAAATGTCCTGAAAAAATGAACATCTTGGTGAAAACCTAACAATAGGCACCTTGATGATTCACAAAAAAAATAAAAAATATCAAAAGTACAAAAAAAATAAAAATTGAAAAAATGAAAAAAAAATGAAAAAATGAAAAAAAAGAAAAAGTGCCTTGGTGAAAACTTGGAAACAGGTGCCTTGGTAGCAAAAATAGAATCTCTTCCAAGATGGTGAAAACCCGGCAAATGGGTGCCACTTGTTTCAATACGCTCCATCTATCAGCGCAATCTTGGTCTTTCCTAGCTTTTAGTCTTGCTTTAGTTTGTATATATCTCTCGGTTTGTTTTTGCATTCCTATTTTCAATAACTCAGTTTGTACACCAATCTGCTCCAAGCGTCTGCATCCTATCAATGTTCAAACTTGGGGGCAATCAATGTCAACTCCTATGGTCTCCAGTATACTTTAGACATGTCATATCCAGTCAGAGTCCTTTGAAGCTTCATGTGAGTCAGTCAGTCATTCTTGTCTCCAGAAAGGATTTTGCATCTACAACAACGCAATCAAACATCAAACAACAAACTGAAAACAATCTATGCTTTTTTTACATGCTTTTATCTCCTTGTATGGTTACTGATTCGCATTGAGATTTCTGCATATTGTGTCCCTTCGAGCTCTTCGATGATTTCCTTTATAGGATTTAGAGAGTGATGACTAGGGGCATAATCTTTTTTTTGTCTTCAGCTTATATGTGAAAATCTAACAACTTTGGAAATTCTAGATTGAAATGGTGTCTGACTATAAGAGCCTCTATCTCGAATTGGATGGGCATGCGTACCTCGACCATTGATACTCAAAAAATTCAAGGAAGTTTGATCTAACTATTGTATTTTTGAGTGAGTTCTTTCTCCTACTATGAAACACAATCTTGCCTAAGGATGTGAATGATAAAGGGTCACTACGGGTAATTCACATTGGATTTAGAATGATCTCTTGACTGTTTGATGTGTTTGCAATGCAAGGCGTATTTAGGTCATCATGATATTTATGTTTTGATGCTTATAAAAATTTCTATATCAAAATGGACATGATATTTAGATCATCTTGGTGTTTGTGCCTTGGTGCTTATATCTAATTCGACATTCCAAAAACAAAATCAATATTCATATGTCCATGGTTGCCTAGCCAGTGGGTGTTGTATTGATTCTTGCACATACAAATCGATATTCATATGTCTATGGTTTCATAGCTAGTGGGCATTGTTTTGATTTATCCGGTTACCTAAAAGTTCAATGATGATAACAAATCGACACATGATCAGTGAGTAGGTCCTAGGTCCTAGGGTTGCATTATCATCCTGCATGTTTCTTTGCATATTTTCACTTTGCATGATCTCACAAATTGCTTGCACACTTAAAACAATTATCCACTTGTCTCTTCAAATCTAACAAGAGCTGAATCCCACATGAAGGTTCCTCCAATGAAATAGCAAGTAGAATCCTTTTTCGGATCAAAATCAAAATCTCAAATCATTCATATTATTAACTACTTGCGTAATCAACCTTCAATCATCACGGAAATCTATTATTCAACTTAACTAATTATCTTACATCAAACTATCAAAATTTCAACTTGGTCAACTATGGTCAACTCATGGTTTAACCTAGTCAAACTTGGTCTCCAGGACCTCTAAATGATGCAGAATGCATTCCCGAACATGTTTAAACACTTCTCAAATCAATTAGCATGCTTCTGAACTATCAACGCTGACTTTTTCTTATCAGATTTCAATTTCAATCCCGAAGGGGGCATGGTATTGCACATCATTCAAAGTCTATAATCAAATCTAAAATCATATCTTCCTCAGTAATCAAGACAATAACCACGTCTAGTTGCTGATTCATCAAAAGTCCTCATCGCTCGGGGAAAATCTATCATCACTTGGGGCATATCAAATTCATCAAGATCCATATCAATCTGGTATTCTCCTAATCTTGTAAACTGTATCAATTTTTGCAACCATCGGATCATAGTGTTCTTTCCTTGGTTCTTCGGCAACTGAAGGATTCAGATGTGATACCTGCTAGTTCTGCTAAGACAATCGAGTCTAGAACCGGTCACTCACTCCTTCACAATCATAAGGTTTGGAATCAGGTGTTTTGACACTTTTTCACAATCCTCAGTTCATCGCTGCTACAGTGAACATTATCTTTGGTCATTCAGGACCTATTATCTCCATATCAAATCAATATCAATCAACTTCTGTCTCATATCAATTATCAATTTCAAACATCAGTTTCATATCTTTATCAAACATAGACTATCTTTGAACCACTGCGCTTCGCACAATAATTCAAAGAGGGGCAAAATGTAATACCCCAAAAATGGGCTATAAGTTCATTAATCTTCTATATAACAATTCGAACGAAATCGACATCAAAGTCCTAACCTAAGGCACATCTAAACATCATCAAATCCTAATTGATTATCATAAATTTTGCATCGGGGAATATTCCTAGCAATATTCTTAATTATCTTAATTATCTTTAATTTAATGATTATTTGGCAATAAATCACATTTATCCTAAGTTTGATTAATTGAATATTTTCATATTTAATTAATTAGATTTAATATCTTGCCACTTAATTGTGTAATTAAATTTAATTCTATCTATTATTAATTGTATTATTTAATTTTGACAATAAATCTAATATCTTATGAATAATTGATTAAATTCAGCCTTAATTTATAGAAATCTAGGGCTTTGAGGATGCATGGAAGAAATCCATAAATCACTCAAATAACTCAGGTTGATTTTTGAGTTATTTTTAAATAAAGGATAATTAACTCACAAAAACATGCAAAAGCAGAGTTCAACTCAAAATAGAGTTTAGATTTAATTGATAATTGATAGTTGTCTACTTTTCTTGAATGTGCATGATTTATTATGAATTAATTTAATAATAAAGTGATTTATTTCCAACTTAACTAATTTTGAAAAATAAAATAGTTGATTTATGGGTTAATCAATTATTTTTCAAACTTTTATTCAAAAATAATATTATTAAAAATTGACAACTTGCTTTAATTAATTAAATAAGAATTTAATCAATTATTCATAGGATTTTAGATTTATTGTCAAAATTACATAATATAATTTATGAATAAATATAATTAACTTCAATTAAACCATTAAGTGGCAGAATTAAACTTAATTAATTAAATATTGAGAATATTCAATTAATCAAACTTTAGGATAAATTGGATTTATCGCCAAATAATCATTAAATTAAAGACAATTAAGATAATTAGGAATAATACTAGGAATATGCCCCGATGCAGAATTTAGGATAATCAATTAGGATTCGATGATGTTCAGATGTGCCTTAGGTTAGGACTTCGATGTTGATTTTGTTCGATATGTCGATGTAGGAGGTTAATGAACCTATAGCCCATTTTTGTGGTATTACACAAAACACCGGTAAGGTGACACTAGTTTATATGATTTAAAAAAAAAAAGGTAACTCACTACCATAATGCTCATTGTAGGTGGGCTCACTCTCAGTATTACAACAAAGGATTTATAGCTAGATGTCTCACTGCCAAGAGAAACAAAATATGAATCGAGAAGATTACATCTACATATGCATGAATTTAGTTCATGTTAGGCTCAGATCTCAACGCAACTTGTTTGTAGTAGATCCAGTTATGAATTTCTATAAATTTCTCACAACTATCCTATACTGAACAACTCATACCAACACTATCTACCTTTACATTTTGTCAACCACAAACATTCCATATATCGGGCACACACACACATACCACTAGTGTATACACCAAGTTGGACTCAAAACAATTTGTCAATTTTTATTTTTGTCAATATATTTCCTTCTAATGGTCAACAAGTCAACCTCAAAACACTTTGTCTAAGAAACTTTTATCAATATGTTTCCTTCCAATTGTCAGTATCACATGCCATAGTCACAGAGAATATTACAATCACTAGAACAAACACAACAACTAAGATCATCTAGAAATAAAATGAACATAGCTACCAAGGCCAACAACTCAATCCCATAAAGAAATTTAGAACATGGATAACAAGGAATCATTACAATAAAAATGTAGAACATATCCACAAAAAAACATTCTAACTACATATACATCTAGACCATTAAACATTATTGAATTGCATGTCTCTACTTTTTACTTGAAAGTGTGGCTACCATAATCCTTAAATCTATAATCATTGTTATCACTACTTCACAACCATCTAGAGTAACCAGAACATAATATTATCTATTACATCCAAACCAAAAAATCACACACCAAGATAATAAACTCCTCGCAACATCATCATTAGTTTCTAGAGAAAGGATCTTCTTGAAAGCACACTTGCAAATATTGTCACATTGCAAAACTTCTACGACACTTAGTTTCCACTGTCTTATATGAACTTTTCATTTATATTATATGCTATATCTATATTTGGTCATGTTTGGACCATCAATACTAACAAAAACTACTATGTACATTTTGATCTATGGAAACTAAATACTAGATCACTAGGAATGACATCAACTTCTCTATATATTTTGATCTATGTAGATCACCAGATTTGACATCAATAATAACCAAACACATAAGTTCAATGATCTCCCCCATTTTTATTGATAGAAAAACATATATAAATTCTTTACTTTTCTCCCCCTTAGATATTTAACCTCTATACACTTGTACTTATTCCTCTTAATCATGTCATATCTCTATATTACTCCCCCTTTGACATCAAGGACACAGAGTAACAACAAATAGCTACAAGAAACCAGTGCATCCAAAAAGAAGTGTCTCAATTTCACTTGTAAATTTTTTTATTATACCTCTCTTTGAGTTCTGGAAGAAGGTCCTTCCAAGACTGCATTACAAACAAAAGATTCCAACACATACTGCTACTTATTGTCAAAGAATTACTTGTATTAATTAAATTATTCAGAATAATAGGATTCTGCTCATGATTTTTTGCCTCTTAAAGGAGACCAAAAATATGTTCCAATCTAGCTTCAACTATCTCCTTGATCTTCCAAAAAGCATTTATCACATCCTCACTCTGTCTCCTAACATCAATCTATTTTTTCTGCAAAGATTGTATCATTTCTCTCTATGAACCATCTTTGTCACTGAAAAAATCATATGCATTTTCAAAGGTATTCAATTAAAAATCAATAAGTCAATCTTAACCGTATAATTATCCATAGAAGTAGGCCAACAAAGGCAATTTTTATATACACTAGCTACATCCTCAATACATTTTCTCATCTCCTTTATAGTTGTTGATAATCTATTCTGCAATCTACCACATATTTCCTCCATTGCTATTAGTGAAGCATATTTCTCTCATTTTCTTTGAATCTATCTTTTATTTGTCATCATCAGATGACTCCAGATCATCAACTTCAATTATCTTTCTATTTATCAAACCTCTTCAGCTTCTTTAATCCTAGAGGATTCCCAAAAACCACCATTTCCAATTCTTTTTTTGAAAGACAAACTCTCCCTAGAAACACTTGTTACATGTAGTGGTTGTCATTGCACCAAAAGATCGACATGTTAATGCCTGATACAACTACTAGACTTATAGAAGACACATGAGGTGGCTAAGCCATGTCACAAATCTCGAGGGGAGTGCTGAACATTTACCAACAATCTCCCCCTTAGCGTTATCCGATGGGATTCGAACCTATGCCCTAGCTGTGATACCACTTATTACAAGTAGTGGTTGTCATTGCACCAAAAGATCGACCTGTTAAAGCCCGATACAACCACTAGACTTATAGAAGACACAAGAGGTGGTTAAGCCATGTCACGAAGCTCGAGGGGAGCACTGACCATTTTTCCAACAACACTCACACTACTAGGTACTAGGTCAGAACACCACACACTTGCAAGGTTCATAAAATATTCTTTACACACTCTTTCTTTCTCTTTCAAGCAACTTAAGTACCAGTAAATCTATTTTTCAACAAGAACATTTGACTTCCATTTGACATTATCTTTCATCAATAGATATTTCAATAAATAAAGAGCCAAACACATAATTAGGGAACCAAAATAAAAATAATATCCACTATCAAATACATTCTTAACAATTCACATAAATAAAATTATTCCCTTCTTCCACCATTTGATGCACATTGTAAGTATAACTATAGTTGAAGTTGTAATACCCCAAAAATGGGCTATAGGTTCATTAACCTCCTACATCAACAAATCAAATGAAATCAACATCAAAGTCCTAACCTAAGGCACATCTGCACATCAGTTTATCAAAACCCCAATTGATTTTATCTTAATTCTGCATCGGGGAATATTCTTTGAATATTCTTAATTATCCTAATTATCTTTAATTGAATATTATTTGGTGATAAATATCATTATTATCCTAAAATTTGATTAATTGAATATTCTAAATATTTAATTAATTAAGTTTAATTCTACCACTTAATTATTTAATTAGATTTAATTATATTTATTCCTAATTATATTATTTAATTTTGACAATAAATCAAAAATCCTATGAATAATCAGTTGAATTCTTATTTAATTGATTAAATCCAGTTGTCAATATTTAATGATATAGTTTGGAATAAAAGTTTGATTTAATAATTGATTAACCCATAAATAAGTTGTTTTTAAATTTAAAATCAGTCAAGTTGAGAATAAATCACTTTATTTTTAAATTAATTCATATTAAATCATGTACAATCAGAAAAGCAGTCAACTTTAAATCAATTTTCAATTTCAATTTGTTAACTTTCTAAACTCAACATCTGATGATGAGTTGAAAAAGTGAACTAAACTCTATTTTGAGTCAAAAAGTGCTTTTGCATGATTTTATGAGTTAATCTCTTCCTGATTTCTTGTTAATTCAAAAATCAACCTAAGTTTATCAAGAGTGATTTATGGCTTTTCTCAATGCATCCTCAATCCCTGGATTTCTATAAAATCAAGGCTCAGCTCCTCACAAAAGGATCTCTCGAATTTGCATTTGTACTCTAGCGAATTTGCATCTAAAGAATCAAGCTTTTGCGAACAAGACAATTGTGAGATTTTTGTTATTGTTTTTGAGGGTTCATAGCACTCATTCATTCATAGCGTATCATTGTTAGATTAATTTGCAATCCATTTCAATTCATTCTAGATTAGTTTCATATCAAGTTTTTCATCTTACTGCATACAAAATCCAAAAAAAAAGAGATTAATTTGCATTCATCTCCATACATCTTCCAATTAGTTAAATCCTTCATTTAGGTGTTGCATCGTCATTGATCTTGGTCTAAATCTAAGAATACCATACTCGCACCTACTAGAATGTAGTAAATCGCTTGGTTAGCTTATTTCATTTATTTGTAGATTTCTCGATTTGCTAACCTTTAATGTTTTATTGAAGTGTTGTGTCTGTAGCTAGGTACAATTTTCACGCACACATTTATGGCACCCACCGTGGGGCCCTAAAATGGGTTTCAATTTCATCTTCTAACAATTTCTATCAATTTTCTGTCATTTTCTATCAAAACTGCAATTTTTACTTTTTGTTTGTACATTTTTTGTACGAGTTTTTCCAGAGTGTCGTGCCAAGACCCCCTAACTGTCATACAACACTTGGTGTTTTTGAGACTTGTACCTATTGTTCTACATTATCATCTTAGGATTACTTTGTCATGTGTGCACAGACCCACTATCGTATCATGCCTGGATTGTCATACGGGAGGTAACCCACTATCGTACAAGTTTTGGTACCATAGATTCAATTGTCATATCAGATTTTTAGTTTGTCTTTCATATTTGATTTTTGGATTTGGACTGACAGCTAACCCTAACAATTGAGATCTTCTATTTTTGATTGATACTTGTTATTTTTGCTCATGGGAAAGCACAACAAAATTGCAAATTAGGTAAAATCTACTAAGCGTGTTGCGTGGGAACTCAAGTATTCTACTGCATCTGATAAAATTTTGATTTGGGACATAAAATGAACATCTCACATGTTTGGCTTGGGTGTATTTCCCACTTTCATAAATCACACTTCAATTTTGGGCTCTAAAATAAACATATATTTGCTTTCTGCATATATGTTACACATAGTAATTAGGCCCTATGAACACTATTTGTAGAGTTCTTGAAGGAGTGGGCTTCATTTGCTTGTTTTGCATGCAAAGCTCTTCTTGAAAATAGATCCCCTTGTAGGTAGGGAGGATACTGTGATTATCTCACGTTCTACTTGGTTTGGTCCTTAACTTTGATCGGTACGTTCTCTCTTGGTCCCACTTAGATAGATCAGTAGACATTATTGTTGACATCACAAACCTTGGTGAGGTGGTTTCAGTCTTAGCATGTCAAAGAATCTGTCTACTGTGTTTCGGTAAAGGTGAAAAGGCTAGAGGATTATGCTCTACTCCCTTTTTGGGTAGTAACAAAAACTAAGATCCTTGAATTTGGACCAAGTCCCCATGTGCTCTATTTTGTGAGTCACCTTTAGAGAGGGTTAACTGTAGTGGACATTCCCTTTATTGGGTCAACCACGTGGATGAAACCTCAAGCGATAATAGCCATTTTTGCTGTGGTAGAAACAACTGCTATATAAATGTCTTTGTGGAAGAAATCTTCAAAGGTGTAGTCTCTTGTTGGGCTGTCAGATCTCCTCAGCAGCTCCTGATTGATTAAATTCTCAGACTATGTCAAAACCCTGGTGCACCTGGATTGGATTTCACCCTCTTGAGATTACAAAAGTTGCAGAGTCAGACCATTACTAAAAACCCTAGTGAGGCCAAATTTTTCATTTTCTAGGACTATGTGCATACTTGCAAAACATTTTGAGAACATACACAAATAACACTCTCAGGGATTAGAATAATAATTCACTTGATTGTTTATGTGCAAGGTTTCTTTTTACCTTACTCATTATTTTCATACGTGCTTGAATTCCCTTTCTTGTTGTTCTGCGTGCTTGATATCTACTTGGTTACTTGAAAAAAATGAATCCAAGATGAACTATTACACAGATGTTCAAACCTGGACAAAAATTTTTGTAAACAATTTGATACTGAAAAACTAAAAATTTGCAAATCTGAAGCAAAAATCCTTTTTGGAGTCAAAAGTTGTCCTGAAGCCTCAAAAACTCGTACAAGTTTTGCCAATTGTTGTGCCAGAACCCCCAGATTGTCATACATGAGACTATATACTGTCATACGAGTGTTGTCATAAAAGTCAAGAAATTTTTTTATCCTGGTGTCAATTGTCATATGAGCCTTGTCAACTGTCATGCTAGAGCTAACCAAAACTCGTACGAGCTTGGAGAAACTCATATCAAAATTTTACAAAGTTGCCAGAAACCTTCAAAATTTGTCAGAAATCCAATTTTTACAGTCAACCTTCATATTTTGTTGAAATATTCACTGTGTTAGGAATAGATTAGAAAGCTAGAAGAATCTAATCATTTTTCCAAAAGTGGTCCCTTGAGTTTGATCTAGCCTTCTGATCTATCGATTTGAATCACATTAATCTTGTGTCAAAACCTTGTCAAAATCATCTTCAATTCAGTCTTCAACAGAATGGCTAAGTGTTGTGAGCTCATGTCGGCTATCTTTTGGGTGTCTACCCATACATCTAGGGCACATTATCCTTCATTTATGTCCAAATCAATCTTCAATTAATCCAATCTTGACAAGGTTACATCATTTGATCTTCTTGAAATGAGTCATTCTTCAGTTGTCTCGATCTCGCTCTTTTGATTCACCCAAGGTTAATGGTGGAAACTAGAGCTTCCTCACAATGAAAATAAGGAGAACAACCTAGATTCTCTTCAACAACATCTTCTATGATTGCTCAAACATTTTATCAACCTATCACAGTAGCTGGAAATTTGGGATACAATAGTGATTCTGAAAAAAACTCCCATGAGTATGAATTCAAATCAAAATTTGAAGGTAATCCTACTTGGGGGATTCATCCTGACTTTACACATGTTCTCAGATTTCCCAAAGGTCCAGATAAAGAATCAAAGGATGAACCTAATGACTATGAATGGGGAGTTATTCTAGAAGAAGATGAGCTTATCAATGAGAAACACATTGATGTCATTCACCAATATTCACCTAAATTCAATGTAAATCTAGAGAGAAATGATGAACTTAATGAGTCTGATCCACCTATGGCTGAAGTGGAATCCAATAATGACATTGAGACTATTCACAAATTGAACATTTTGAGAAGTGATATCACCTTTTAATTTGAGAGTCGGGTTAGGACCAATGATGACAACACCATATGCATGAACACCATTTCCCAATCCTCCCCTACATTGACTATCCAACATCTAGAGCTTATTGAACAAACCACTACCGATCTGAGCCATGATATCTATATCTTTTGAAATGACTATGCCCTCGCCTGCTACCTCAATGCAGTGGAACCTATGATGACTTCCATCAGTGAACTGAGCATTAGCATGACTGAGTCAAATATCAAATATCTCAGTCAAAAGAGTAAAAGCAAAAAGAAAAAGAGTTCTGAGGGTGAAATCTACTTCGTGGTAGTCTTAGAACCTAAAATAGTAAAAATAAAAGACGTATCCAAAGATGAAAATAAGGTTAATGGTGGAAACTAGAGCTTCCTCACAATGAAAATAAGGAGAACAACCTAGATTCTCTTCAACAACATCTTCTATGATTGCTCAAACATTTTATCAACCTATCACAGTAGCTGGAAATTTGGGATACAATAGTGATTCTGAAAAAAACTCCCATGAGTATGAATTCAAATCAAAATTTGAAGGTAATCCTACTTGGGGGATTCATCCTGACTTTACACATGTTCTCAGATTTCCCAAAGGTCCAGATAAAGAATCAAAGGATGAACCTAATGACTATGAATGGGGAGTTATTCTAGAAGAAGATGAGCTTATCAATGAGAAACACATTGATGTCATTCACCAATATTCACCTAAATTCAATGTAAATCTAGAGAGAAATGATGAACTTAATGAGTCTGATCCACCTATGGCTGAAGTGGAATCCAATAATGACATTGAGACTATTCACAAATTGAACATTTTGAGAAGTGATATCACCTTTTAATTTGAGAGTTGGGTTAGGACCAATGATGACAACACCATATGCATGAACACCATTTCCCAATCCTCCCCTACATTGACTATCCAACATCTAGAGCTTATTGAACAAACCACTACCGATCTGAGCCATGATATCTATATCTTTTGAAATGACTATGCCCTCGCCTGCTACCTCAATGCAGTGGAACCTATGATGACTTCCATCAGTGAACTGAGCATTAGCATGACTGAGTCAAATATCAAATATCTCAGTCAAAAGAGTAAAAGCAAAAAGAAAAAGAGTTCTGAGGGTGAAATCTACTTCGTGGTAGTCTTAGAACCTAAAATAGTAAAAATAAAAGACGTATCCAAAGATGAAAAACTCTCTGAGGTTCCTAAGGATGAGATATTTGATGTCCTTCTAAGTCATTTACAGGATAGATCTCCAGTATTGATAGAGCCCACTCAATCTATCAACTTGGGTATAATAGAAGAACTACAATTGATTTATGTAGCACAATCCCTATCAGAGGAAGAAAAATAAGCATTCACCACTTTCTTAATAGGGAAGAACATCAACTTTGCATGGAAATATTCATATATGCTAGGGTTAGATCCAAAATTGATAATGCATCATCTTTCTATAGTGCCAGGAGTCAAACTTGTTAAGAAAAAGTTGTGAAAGATGCATCCACATGTTGCACTCCTAGTCAAAGCTGAGCTAGAGAAGTTACTAAAAGCTTGATTTATTTGAGTTATTGATTATGCAGAGTGGATCTCTAACATTGTCCTAGTATCAAAACCAGACAAATCTATCAGAGTATGCATAGATTTTAGAGATGTAAAAAAAGCATGCCCTAAGGATGATTTTCCATTACCAAAAATTGATATGATAGTGGACATGATTGCAGGCTTCAAAATGTATTCTTTAATGGATGGTTTTTCTAGATACAACCAAATAAAAATTGCTCCAGAAGATCAAGAGAAAATAACTTTTACATGTGCATGGGGTACTTTTTGTTGGAATGTCATGCCATTTGGTCTTAAGAATGCTGGTGCTACATATCAATGGGCTATGACATCTATCTTTCATGACATGATGCATCGAACTATGGAAGACTATGTTGATGAAACCCTAGCTAAGTCTATGATAAGATCAAAACATTTGAATGATTTAAGAAAAATAATGGATAGAATGGAGAAGTTTAGTCTCAGACTGAACCCTAAAAAGTGTGCCTTTGGTGTCACTTCTGGAAAGCTCCTAGGCTACATTGTTTCAAAGAAAGGCATTGAAGTAGATCCTATTAAGGTCAAAGCTATCAGGGAGATGCAACCTCCTAAGAATATCAGTCAAATGAGAACCTTACAAGGAAGAGTGCAATCAATTAGACATTTCATATCTTAGCTAGTAGACATATCACAACCTTTCACAAAAACATTACATAAAGGTTTGACTTTTGCATGGAATGAGGAATGTGAAAAGAATTTTAATCATATCAAGCAATATCTATCAAATCCTCCTATTTTGATGCCTCCTATTCAAGGGAAGCCATTGATAATATATGTCTCCACCATAGATACATCACTAGGGGCATTGCTAGCACAACATGATGAAAATAAGAAGGAAAGATCTATTTATTATATCAATAGAACATTGGTAGCATATGAGAAGAACCATTCCATGATTGAGAAAGCTTGTCTAGCTGTGATCTTTGCATCACAGAAACTAAGACACTACATGTTAGCTCATACAACACAACTAATAGCTAAGATTGATCCACTAAAGTACTTACTAAGCAAATCTTCCCTCATAGGTAGACTAGCTAAATGGGTGATGCTATTGAGAGAATTTGACATAGAATATGTTGAGAGGAAAGCTATTAAAGGCCAAGTCATTGCAGATCAACTGGCTGAAGCACCATTGTTTGATGATACACCATTATAGATGGAATTTCCTCATTTGTCCATTATGCACATATCTTCTAGGACTTGGCATCTTTTCTTTGATGGATCTTATAGACAGAATGGATCTAGAGAAGGCATATTGTTCATAACACCACAAGGTTACTCAATACCTAAAGCATTCAGAATAAAGTTTCTTTGCACAAACAATATTGTTGAATATGAAGCTCTACTTAATGGCATGAAGATAGCAATTGAGTGTCAAGTGACAGAGTTTCACATTCATGGAGACTCACAGCTAGTCATACACCAAGTCAATGATGTGTACCAGACAAAAGATGAGAAACTTGTTCCATATAAATGCATGGTAGATGATCTAAAGAAATAATTCACATCTATCACATTTGAACAGATTCCTAGAATAGAGAACAAGGCTACTGATGCTATGGCAATGCTATCATCCCTACTACAGCAGCCCAAACATGAGCTATGCTATGAGTTCCTGGTGGAAGCACTGTCATTTCCTGCATATGATTCCCCTCAAACCCGCATGATTTGCACTATTGTTGGTCATGATTCTTCCAGATACAAAAACCTATACTCCTACCTTCAAGACCAAATTATTCATGAATTCTTCAACTTCCATGAGAAATGATACCTTATCTAAAATGCATCCTGGTATGTCATCATTGGTAAGGATTTGTACAAACAGAGTCTAGATGGTACACTTCTTCGGTGTTTAGAACAAGAAGAGTCTCAATGTGCATTAGAGGAAGTCCACGATGGTATATGTGGATCACATTCCAATGGTTTAAAACTAGCTCAAAAACTTATTAGGGCTGGGTACTATTGGACTGAAATGGAAAAGGAGGCTATTAAGTATGCTAAGAACTATCAAAAGTGTCAACTACATGGTAACTTGATTCATGCACCAACGAGAGATCTTATTCCCTTTAATACATAATGACCTTTTCAACAATGGGCATTTGATCTCATCGGAGCTATTTATCCACATTCTTATAATGGACATACCCATATCATTACAGCTACAGATTACTTTACAAAATGGGTAGAGGCAGTTCCTTTGACTCAAGCAACTGACAAGAAAATCTCTATGTTCATTCTGAACTACATCATATGTTGGTATGGTATCCCACATTCAATAGTTACAGTTAATGGTGGCCAATTCAAGAACAAGGACCTAGACTCCTTATGCTTTAAATTCAAGATTACACAACATTGGTCATCTATATACTATCCTCAAGGGAATGGACAAGTAGAGGCATCTAACAAGAATCTATTGAAAATCTTGCATCGGACAGTTAATAAAATGGGTTGAGACTGGCATCTCATGATCAATCCAACTCTCTAGGCCTACAAAATAAGTATCAGAATGCCCACTAGGGCTACACCATTCACTTTAGTTTATGGGTATGAAGTGGTACTACCTATTGAGGTTGAAATCCCATCACTAAGAATCAAAATGCATGGTCTAGTAACTGATGATGACTACATAATGTCTAGGTTGCAAGAACTTGAACTACTAGATGAGTGCAGACAAGCTGCGTATGATCATCTCAAAGTATATCAAAAAAGAATGTCTAGAGGCTACAACAAGAAATTCAGACACAAAAAATTTCAGGTTGGTGATCTAGTCTTGAGAGAAAATCCTAAAAATCAATCACATTGTGAATGCAAGGGGAAGTTTGAACCCAACTGGCTGGGTCCCTTTGTTATCACTACTACTTTTGGCTCTGGAGTCTATCAACTCTCAATGACTGATGGAGAACAACTCTGAGAATCAATCAACATTCTCCATCTAAAGAAATTCTACACCTAAGACATTCAGTCTTTGCAAAATGTACTGAAAAAATCATAAAAATAAGAAAAAGTCCTAAAAAAAAAGATCATCTTGGTGAAAACCTAACAATAGGCGCCTTGATGTATCACAAAAAAAATTGAAAAAATAAAAAATACAAAAAAATGAGAAAAAGAAATAAAAGTACCTTGGTGAAAACCTAGAAACGGGCGCCTTGGTAGCAAAAATAGAATCTCTGCCAAGATGGTGAAAACTCGGCAAATAGGTGCCACTTGTTCAAAATGCTCCATCTATCAATGCAATCTTGGCCTTTCCCAGCTTTCAGTCTTTCTTTAGTTTGTACATATCTCTTAGTTTGTTTTCACATTCCTATTTTCAATAAAGTCGGTCTGTACACCAATCAACTCAAAGTGTCTATATCCTATCAATGTTCAAAAACTTGGGGGCAATCAATGTCATATCCTATGGTCTCTAGTGTACCTTAGACGAGTCATATCTAGTCAAAGTCCTTTGAAGCTACATCCGAGTCAGTCAATCAATCTCCTCACCGAAAAGGATTTCGCATCTACAACAACACAAAAAAACATCAACACAAATTGAAAACAATCTTTGCTTCACTGCTTTTATCTCCTTGTATGCTTACCGATTTGCATTGAGATTTTTGCATATTGTGCACTTGCGAGCTCTTTGATGATGTCCTTTATAGGATTTAGAGAGTGATGACTGGGGGAATAATATTTTCTTTATTTTTTGCTTTGAGTGAAAATCTAACAACCTTGGAAATTTTGGATTGAAATGGTGTCCATATGTAAGAGCCTCCATCACATATTGGATGGCCATGAGTACCTCAACCATCGATACTCAGAAAATTCAAGGAAGTTCAATCTAACTTTTATCTTTTTAAGTGAGTTCTTACTCCTACTATGAAATGTGATCTTACCTAAGGATGTGAATGATAAAGTGTCACTATGGGTAATTCACAATGGATTTAGAATGATCTCTTGGCTGCTTGGTGTGTTTGTATGCAAGGCATATTCAGGTCATCACAACGTTTATGTTCTAATGCTTATACAAATTGCTATATCAAAATGGACATGATATTCAGGTCATCCTGGTGTTTGTGCCTTGGTGCTTATATCTAATCCAAAATTTTGAAAACAAAATCAATATTCATATATCCATGGTTGTCTAGCTAGTGGGTGTTGTATTGACTTTGACACAAAAATAAATATTCATCTGTTCATAGTTTTCTAGCTAGTGGATGCTGTATTGATTTATCCGGTTACCTAATAAAATATTTAGTGATGAAAATGACCGACACATGATCAGTGACTAAGTCTTAGGTCCTAGGTTTGCATTTCATTTTGCATGTCACTTTGCACTTTGCATGATTGCATTTATCTCACAATTGTCGAATCCACTTGACACTTAAATGATTCTTCAATGCTAAACATGACACAAAGACTGAGTCTCACATGAAGGTCTCTTCACAGAACCGCAAGAAGTCACCATCCTGGGTTAAACATCCTTTTTGACAAATGACCGAGTACTTGTCTTCATCAATACCTACAAAACATATCATGTGTATTATTATGTTTACATATCATAATCATTTCATTCATCTGTTGCATACATACATGTGCATCCATAAAGCATAAAACAAATCATACATTTCCATAATCATTCAAACATTGCATTGCATCTTCCATACATTTTACACTAATCAAAGCATTCACATCACATGATATATCATCATACATAAAATGACAAGTACACATGAAGTCAACCAAAAATCAATCGATCTCATATACATCATAAAACCTTGGAATAGTCAGGGGTGCACTACTAGTACAATATACAAAATAATAAGCTCATGTGTGATATCAGAGTCAAATCAGTGTATATGAACAAAATGACAAAATCAGCGAACAACATGATAGATCAGTTGTCTTCCTGCTCCTCTATATCTAGTGGGGGTAGTGCAGGTGCATCTAGTGGTGGCTCAGCCCACGGTGCTCTGGCTCCCTTCGAGGCAATCATATACTGAGAGTATGTAGGAACTCTCTATGCAACATGTACAACAACATAGTATGCAGACACATAATAGGCAGCCCATGTAGTCTGATGTGTGACCTATGCCTGTAGTTGTCTATTGTCTACCTCTCGCTCTACATGCTACCTCTCAGTCTCCTTAAGCTATATCTCAAGGGAAACACTCTACAATCTCATGTCTCTGATCTATAACCTAAGCCACCTAATGATGTCCTAAGGAGTCTACCTTAGTCCCGGATCTACATCTATAGCTGACATATCTGTATCCTTAGGCTAATCATTAGCCTCTACCATGCGTGCATTGTGGCATCTAACCTCAGCACCAAGATCAAAATCGGGATCCACTTGTGTAGTATTAGTGTCACCACCTACATCCTGTTGTGCACCTAGGACCTCATCTGCACTCCTAATGCTACCAAGTGTACCACTCTCCACTAGAGTATGTCTCCTTTGAAGAACTACAGGTCTTGCTATTGTAGAAATCTGAGGGTGAGGTGGTCTCATATGTCCAGTTGGTCTCTATGGTGTAACCACTAATCTAGGTCTTGGAGGTGTAGGCTGCACAATAGGAATCTATACCTCTCGGTGTCTCTGGCCTCTACCTATTAGTGCACTTGTAACATCTATAGCCTCCTCCATAGTCAGAATCAGCTCAGTGGGATTAGAAAATCTCCACATCGGGTGCTCCACCAGCTAAGCAACATAAGCATCAGTGACCCCAACATTAGCTACCTGTGGTCTGTAATCCCACTCTCTCAGCATGTATCTAGTGTACTCCTGGCTGCACAAGACATAAGATAGACGAGCTGTCCACCCTAATCCCAGCTCTCAAAAAAAATGTGCATATGTGGCATAGTCCTATGGGGCATCCTGGATGATGCCATATTGTCTCCACACATGTGAAATGATAAATCTCTCAAGCATAGTAGTGGATCGACGTATCAACACCTGACTCTGACAGAAATAGCTGAACTGAGACTGAGTAGTCGACCATGCCTTTACCTGTAAATATGGTCTCCAAATGACAAAGGTCATGTCATCAAGGACACACCTCCAATACTTAGTGATACCCATCCGAACCTATGTCACATATTCAGAATATACATATATGATGGGCTCCTGTGGCTATCACTGACTCTGACATACCTGTCAACATATGGGAATGTGCTCCCATCCCCAAATATGTAGAACAAGAGCACTTGAGGAAAAATACTTTCACTCATGATACACTATCTCATGCATCTTAGAGAACATGTGTGCAAGAAGGCACTGACCTCATCCCAACTCAGAAGGAGTAGCCATCAAGCAAGCTACCATTAGGGCCTAACCCATCAGAAGACCATTCTGTTGATGGTTAGACATGATGATCCCACCGATCATCCCTGCAATGATACACTAAAGTCTATGGGTCTGCCAATATCTTTGTACTAAAGTCTCCCAGGATATAGACTGCGCTAACTGATCATCATCACCAAATAGTTTCCTAAAGGCATGAAGACCAGCATTCCCCTCAAATATATTAAAGTTGATAAAGGTTATAATCTATTAAAGTTGATAAAGGTTATAATTATTTGATAACTGATTCACCCCCCCTCTCAGTTATCTTGGTGGACTTTACTTTCTAATAATTGGTATCAGAGTGGAAGGTCCTTGAAAGAGAAGTTTGATAACTTAAGGAGATCCATGGTGAATTTCAAGAAAGAAAGCCCTAAGTCTGATGGAGTGAATTTTGATAGCTGGAAAGAAAAGATGAAGACACATCTACTATGTTTAGGACCAGGTTATTGGTTGATTACTAAGAATGAGAAGACTGTCATTGATGAGGATAATATTGAAACTTGTACTAATGATGAAAGAGATCTATTCATGTGTAACATACTTGCCAGAGAAGCACTTTTGTCAGCCCTTCTAGAGAATGAGTACAGTCAGGTAAAATATTTGAAAACATCTCATGAAATTTGGTTAGCTTTATAGTATACTTTTGAAGGTGATGAACATGCAGAGAAAGTCAGATTACATAATTGGATATGTGCATTTGAAGATATAAGAATGATGGAAGATGAATATGTTAGAAGCTATATTGGTAGAATGTCAGAAATTGTTGCAGGTATAAAATCTTGTGGAGGAACAAAGACAGAGAATGAAGTGATATGGAAAATTCTAAGGACATTGACTACTAAATTTAAGCAGACAACATAGATGATTGAACAAGTTATACCTTGTACTACAAACTTTACAAGAGAGACTCTTCTTGGAAGATTGGAAGTAGGAGAAATGAACCTGAGGTTATCAGGAGACTTAACTAGAATGGAGACAACATTCAGTGCTCTTAGTGTTCACCCAAATTTGTCAAGAAGCATCAGTGTGAGCGGAGATTAAGTTGGCAGTAGCAGATCTAGAAATGAAGAAGACAGGGAGATTGAAGAAGGTATTGCCTTTCTTGTGAAGAGAGAACTAGACAATAAGAAATTTTTTAAATGTTGGACATGTCAAGAATATGGTCATTTTGCATCTAAATGTCCTATGAGAGTTAAGAAGTACATAAACAATTTTAAGCCTAGAAGATCTAAGGAATGTTACTATGCTAATGATGAAGAACTTGAAGCTAGTATAGAGAGAACCTTAAGTGAAAGTGATACTAAGAATAATGATGATATAGGATTTTTAGCAATTAAAGAAGAAAATTAAAGAAAAAGAGGTTAAGGAAGAAAAATCCCTAGTTTCTCAAGTTGAAAGGAAAGCTGATTGGATTATAGACAATGGTTGTTCACATCATATGACTGGAGACATGAAAAATTTCATAAAGTTTAACAATTATGATGGAGGAGTTGTTAGAGTTGGAAACAATGCACCTTGTTTGATTAAAGGTATAGGATCTATTACTCTTGATGGAAAGACTAATACTGAGGATGTTTACTTTGTGGATGGTTTGAAACATAATATTTTGAGTGTTGGATAGTTAGTTGATAAGGGATATCAAGTTTGGTTTACTGAAAAAAACTTGTGTGATAAAAGATAAAGATAAAAATTTGATTGGTACTGGATCTAGAACCATAGGTAATGTATTTTAGTTGAATCCTACTGAGATGACATGCTTGATTACTAAGATTGATGATAGCTGGTTATGGCAAAAAAGATTTTGTCACATAAATTTTGATAACATTGTGAAAGTGAGTACTACGCTTGCAATAAGAGATTTGCCTAGAATTATGAATCCTACTAACATGATATGCAAGGAATGTGTGATGGCTAAACACAAGAGAAGCTCATTTCCCAGTAAGAAGTTTACATCAGTAGAGAAGTTGGAGATTGTTCATACAGACTTGAGCGGTCCTACAAGGACTAGAGGATTCTATGGAGAAAGGTATTTTATGATTCTTGTTGATGATTTTACAAGAATGATGTGGATTGCATTTCTTAAAGAAAAATCAGAAGTATTTGATAAGTTTAAGGTCATTAAGAATAAAGTTGAGAATGAATCTAGAATGAAGATTAAATATTTGAGATCAGATAGAGGTGGAGAATTTACTTCTAGAGAATTTAACACCTTTTATGAAGTGAATAGTATTAAGAGACAATTTTCAGCCCCTAGGACACCTGAACAAAATGGTATTGTAGAAAGAAGAAATAGATCAGTGACTGAAGCAACAAGAGCTATGTTATTTGAGAATGACTTAGTGAAGATATTCTAGAGAGAAGAAGTGAACACATCAGTGTATACCATGAACATAGTACAAATCAGAGCAGACATAGACAAGACACCATATGCACTATGGTTTGGACATGCACCCTTAGTTAAGTATTTTAGAATTTTTGGAAGCAAATGTTTTTTAAAGAGAGATGATGACATTGGAAAGTTTGATTCTAGAAGTGATGAAGGTATATTTCTTGGATATTCTTTGAAAAGCAAAGCTTATAGATGTTACAATAAGAGAACTAAGACTATTGTTGAGAGTGCAAATGTTAAAGTTGATGAAAAGTTCAAAATTCAGGAAAGAATGCTTGATTATGAATTAGATGAAGGAACTCATCCTAGATCTAATATTGAGACTCCTGAATTATTCTATGAAACTGACAGTGATTTGTTGAATGAAAGCCATAGTGAGGTAATTGAAGAACCGACACCTAAAGTGAGATCTGAGACAATGAAACCTAACAAGAATTTATCAAGGAATCATCCTGTTGAGCAGATTATTGGAAGCATAGATAGAGGAGTTTAGACTCGAAATAAGGTACAAGAACAGTTATGTTTGATTTCTCAAATTGAACCTAAATCTACTAGTGAAGCTTATGAAGATGAGCATTGGATTAAAGCTATGAAAGAAGAACTAGATCAGATTGAAAAGAACAAGACATGGGAATTGGTCCCTAGACCTAAAGATAAGAATGTTATAGGAACAAAATGGGTATTCAGAAATAAGATGAATGAACAAGGAGAAGTAGTAAGGAACAAAGCAAGATTGGTATGTAAAGGATACTCATAGAAAGAAGGAATTGACTATGAAGAAACTTTTGCACCAGTAGCAAGAATTGAAGTAGTAAGAATGTTTTTGGCTTATGCAGCTTTTAAGAAGTTCAAAGTATATTAGATGGATGTGAAGTCAGCATTTCTGAATGGAGAGTTGGAAGAAGAAGTCTACATTGAGTAGCCTAAAGGATTTCCTTTAACTCAAGAAGGAGACATGGTATGTAAACTGAAGAAAGCTTTATATGGACTAAAGCAAGCACCTAGAACTTGGTATGCAAGATTGGACAAGTATTTGATAAAATTAGGATTTATAAAAGGAACAGCTGATAGAAACCTGTACACAAAAGAAATTGAAAATGGTTTGTTGGTTGTGGTTATTTTTGTTGATGATATCATTTTTGGAGGAGAAGATGAAGCCAGTGATAAATTTGCAGATGAAATGAAGACTGAATTTGAAATGAGTATGATTGGTGAAATGAAATATTTTTTGGGATTGCAGATAACACATAATAGTGATGGTATCTTTATAAGTCAGACAAAGTACTTAAATGATTTGTTAAAGAGATTTGGAATGGAGAACTACAAACTAGTTGGAACACCTATGGTAACTGGACATAAGTTATCTAGCACAGATGAGACTCCTGCAGTAGAAAAGAAGAAGTATAGATCTATGATTAGAGGATTGTAGTAGTTGACACATACAAGACCTGATACAACACACTCAGTTGGAATTGTAGCAAGATTTCAAGCTGAACCTAGAGAATCACATTATGCAGTAGTGAAGAGGATATTGAGATATTTAAGAGGCACAATTGAGTATGGATTGTGGTGTGATAAATCTGATGATTTTACCCTATGTGCATAAACATATGCTGATTGGGGAGGCAATGTTGATGATAAAAAGAGCACCAGTGGTGGAGCATTTTTCCTTGGAGGAAGATTGGTTTCTTGGCTAAGCAAAAAGTAGAATTTTATTTCACAAAGCACAACAAAAGAAGAGTATGTAGCATCAACAAACAATTGTAACTAGATAATTTGGATGAAGCAGATGTTGAAGGATATTGGAATAAAGTTTGTTGAGCATATTGTTATACATTGTGACAACACCAGTACAGTTAGTATGTCTAAGAATCCTATATTACATTCTAAGATAAAGCATATAGAGATAAAATATCATGTAGTAAGAGAGAAAGTTGCTGAGAAAGAAGTGAGACTTGAATACATAAGCACAAAGGAGTAGATTGCATACATATTTACAAAACTTTTTCCTAAGGATACATTTGAGTATCTGAGAGGTATGCTTGGGGTTATGCCCTAGCCTACTTTTGAGAAGTGATGTAGATTGTTGCATCCGTCCAGTGGTATATGAGCCCTATCTTTCTTCTGGACTGGATGTTGGTACTTCCTCTATGGGGGAGTATTTGTATCTAAACTGAGTCATGAGGACTCTAGTGAATGTATTTTCTGAACAATGTCTTTTGACATTAGAGTTATTGTTGACATAATGATAAAATTTCTGTCATTGATGTCAATGGGGGAGAAGTGTACATGAAAAACCATTTGTACCATCTGTTGGAGAGAATTGAATAGGAAAATGAAGCAAGATTTGATTGATGAAGAGGACTTGAAGTATTTTTTAGAGCAGCAGTGTTGCAGTGTTGGATTTATGGAACATTGGATGTTTTTCATCTATGTTGCCATCAATGCCAATGGGGGAGATTGTTAGGAATGAATGCTAAATATATCCTATGGGAGTATTAGCATCCATTCTGTAGCAGTTGTTGTTGCATTCATGGCTGTGATTGTCATTGATATCAACATAGTGATCTACTCAAGATTAGCAGAGGAGCAAAACATGTTTTGGTTAGTGCACGTGGGATATTAGAGATCAAGCTATGTGATGTTAAATACTTATTCTATGTTGTCTTATTATGCATGAATATCTTTCCATGGTTGTTGGTTACATTGATTATATGGTTAAAATCTATTAAAGTTGATAAAGGTTATAATTATCTAATAACTGATTCACCCCCCCCTCTCAGTTATCTTGGTGGACTTTACTTTCTAACATCCCTCTCATACGAGTTTCAGACAGAACATGGATGACACTCTATAGGAAATTGAAAAGTCAAACGAGTCCATAAAGACTATTGTACAAGTTTCCATGGTGCAAAAATTGCAAAACTTGAAAGCGTACGAAAAAATCCTAAAATGCTAAAAACATGAAAAATTTGAATTCATAGAGAGGCACAGAGGTCTACTTATCGGGTTCCCGTACTGGGGAGGTCGCTGGTATTGCTGACTGTGCTCAAAACAATGTGAGGAGACTGGTACTACCATGTTAGCCATTTTTTTCTCAGAGGGCTCCACACAAATCACAAAAGACAAAAGTGAATAATGATTTGAAAATGACCCTTTTGGCCCTTATATAGGTTTTGGCCTAATTTTTCAAAGTGCTTTGTTTTCCACAAAAATTGCACCCCTGGCTAATTTCGACGTTCTGAACCCATTTTCGAGAACAAAATAAAAATCTAAGATCATTTACATTGTCAAAATCATGATTTAAAATTTTCAAACCTAGGACGACCAACTGCTTGCATAATTGACCTTCAATCATCAATGAAACTAGAATTCAACTTAACTGATTATCATACATCAAACTATTCAAGTTTCAACTTTGTCAACCATGGTCAACTCATGGTCACACCTAGTCAAACTTGGTCTTCTGGACCTCCAAATGATGCAGAACGTATTTTCGGACATGTACAACTAATTCTACAATCAATTAACATGCTTCTAAACCATTCAACGCTGACTTTTCTTGTCAGATTTCAATTTCTATCCCGAAGGGGGCATGATATTGCATATCAATCAAATCTTTCTTTCAGTAATCAAGACAACAACCACGTCTAGTTATTGATTCTTCAAAAGACCTCATCACTTGGGGCACATCGCTAGGGGCATATCAGATTCATCAAGATCCATATCAATCTAGTATTCTCTTAATCTTGCAAACTGTATCACCTCTTCGTAACCATCGGTTCAGTTATGTTATATCCTTGGTTCTTCGTAACTGAAGGGTTCAGATTTGGCATCCTTTCGATTCCTTTGGACAATCAGGTCTGGAGTCAGGACAATCACTTCTTCATAATCATAGGTTCAGAATTAGGCATTTTGACACTTCTTCATAATCATTGATTCATTGTTGATATAGTTAGCATCATCTTGATTCTCTGGTCAATCAGGACCTAAATCAACATCTTCAAATCTATCAATCGGTTTATGTTTTAGAATCAATTAATCTTTCAGGATCAGTTTCACCATAAAACTGAGTCCACATCTTTATCAAACACATATTAATCTTTGAACCACTTTGATTTGCACAGTAATTCAAAGAGGGGTAAAATGTAATATCCTAAAAATGGGCTATAGGTTCATTAACCTCCTACATCAACAAGTCGAACGAAATCGACATCAAAGTCCTAACCTAAGGCACATCTGCACATCAGTTTATCAAAACCCCAATTGATTTTATCTTAATTCTACATCGGGGAATATTCCTAATTATCCTAATTGTCTTTAATTGAATATTATTTGGCAATAAATGTCATTATTTATCCTAAAATTTGATTAATTGAATATTCTGAATATTTAATTAATTAAGTTTAATTCTATCACTTAATTATTTAATTAGATTTAATTATATTTATTCCTAATTATATTATTTAATTTTGACAATAAATCAAAAATCCTATGAATAATCAGTTGAATTCTTATTTAATTGATTAAATCCAGTTGTCAATATTTAATGATATAGTTTGGAATAAAAGTTTGATTTAATAATTGATTAACCCATAAATCAGTTGTTTTTAAATTTAAAATCAGTTAAGTTGAGAATAAATCACTTTAGTTTTAAATTAATTCATATTAAATCATGCACAATCAGAAAAGCAGTCAACTTTAAATCAATTTTCAATTTCAATTTGTTAACTTTCTAAGCTCAACATCTGATGATGAGTTGAAAAAGTGAACTAAACTCTATTTTGAGTCAAAAAGTGCTTTTGCGTGATTTTATGAGTTAATCTCTTCCTGATTTCTTGTTAACTCAAAAATCAACCTGAGTTTATCAAGAGTGATTTATGTCTTTTCTCAATGCATCCTCAAGCCCTGGATTTCTATAAAATCAAGGCTCAACTCCTCACAAAAGGATCCCTCGAATTTGCATCCTTACTCTAGCGAATTTGCATAGATGAAGAATCAAGCTTTTGCGAACAAGACGATTGTGAGATTTTTGTTATTATTTTTGAGGGTTCATAGCATTCATTCATTCATAGCGTATCATTTTTAGATTAATTTGTAATCCATTTCAATTCATTCTAGATTAGTTTCATATCAAGTTTTTCATCTTACTGCATACAAAATCCAAAAAAAAAAGATTAATTTGCATTCATCTCCATACATCTTCCAATCGGTTAAATCCTTCATTTAGGTGTTGCATTGTCACTGATCTCGATTTGAATCTGAGAATACCATACTCGCACCTACTAGAAGGTAGTAAATCACCTGGTTAGCTTATTTCATTTATTTGTAGATTTCTCGATTTGCTAACCTCTAATGTTTTACTGAAGTGTTGTGTCCTCAGCTAGGTACAATTTTCACAAACACATAAGTCTTACCTTTTGTATTTGTGAAATAAATCTTATAAGTAATGTCATAAGAAACATACCATATCATTGGATTGACAATAGTGTCAATTTTCAAAGCTTTCCAATTAGGGCTTCAACCTTTTTTTACTTAATTGACTTCTTTACAAGAACAAGTCCAACACCATAAAGACCTATAATAGTTGATATAAATTCATTCATAATATGATAGGGTTTATTTAACATCATGTAATCACCTTGTACATGACTCAAAAAGAACTTAATAAAGACCTTATCAGAAAAACATGGAAACTCACTCCAAATATCCAAACCTACATGCCCTAAGTTTCTAACTTTTTGAGATTCTTCTATCGTGAAATCATTTTCAAGTTTATCTTCATGTGATTAAATTAATCCAATTGCACCTTACCAAGCTTCCAACTATATCTATACTTGTATTAAACCATCATATTTGATTCCATCAGTAATATATACTCTTTTTGCACTAAGCACATGTACTTGATTCTTCCTTTCACTCTTCAACTTCTCTTGCAACTAGATCTCTTTCACTCATGATGTAAAATGATTGTAAAAACTTGATATCTAACTTTCTAGTTATAGTTAGGGTTTTGAAACCAAATATGACTTAAAAATAACCCGTACAATGCATATACAATTTATTAGAAAATAACTTTAAAGCTATTAATACCTGTCATGTAACAACTATGATATGCAACACTTCAACGGAGGTGACAAAAACATTTTTTGTGAAGATCCCCCTAAGTGCGATCTACCAGATCAATTTATGGAGGAAGGGGCACTTGTACTGGAATTTGGTACAACTATCACATTTGTTTCCTCATTTCTCCAAACCATTACATCTTTCTTCTTAGGTTCTTTTTCTTTTACCAAAGCAATCATATTCTTGCAACTACCAGAAAAAAGTCTAAATTCTTTGCATTTGTAACACTTGATGTTTTTATAATCTGATTTTACTGAATCTATCCTAGATATACACTAATTAGATTTATAGCCATAACCATAACATAGATAATAATATCCATGAAAGAGTTTATCAACAAATGATCTATTCATTCCATCAAAGCTTTTATTCATTTTTTAATCACTTTCTTTGTGACCAAAATTCTTACTAATAAAGCATTCAGTCTTTTGATTCATATTTTGTTTGCATTCTATTGCCTTATGTCCAAATCTATTGCATTGAAAACAATAACCATTAAATAATATGTACCTTTGAGCATTGGGTTTTCCCCACTTTAGCAGGAGTATGAGTCCACCTCATGCTCATGATAAAGTATAAGAAAGAAAGAGGTGAAGATAATTATGTGATCATGGGAAAAGTGCAAAGAGATAAGATATCATGAAGTTTAAGGACACTAGCACCCAAACCAAGGATCTTAACTTGTACAAACATGTACAAGGACACATAAAACATGACAAAAAGCCTCAACCTTAATAAGGTTCTAAGCCAACTAGTTGAAGAGACCTCAATGAAGAAAATGTCTAAACTTCTTTTACTGACTTTGGCCTCTAGTTTTAGATTAATAATTTCTTTAGTTTATCACATTCTTTTATTTTTGATTTAAGTATTCTTTAGAAATTCATCCACTTTATTGCTTTCTTCAATATTTATCGTTTGACACTCAATTGTATCTTTTTCTTCTTTCAACTTGTTGGTTCTGAAAATCCTGGCCATGTTTTAAAATTTTGATTTCAAAAGTGCCATTTGGTTTTTAAAATCTTCCCACTTTTAGGTTTTGAGCATCTTTCATTTGAAAATGTGGCTAACTTTGGTTTTATTTTAAAGTTACCTTTTTCATGCTTTTTGGCTAACTCGCCAACCTTTTAAGCTCTTAGTCGTAGGCTCGCAGTTTATTTTTGAATGTTTAATTAACTGCTATGAGTAAGCGATCATCCAAGTCATGTTTTGTCATTGGGTCACTAACTGTATATGTGTGCAGGCATTAACCATTGCGAGTCAGTGATTGTGTAAGTTAAAGCTTTGGTCGCTAGGTCGCTAACCTTTTGATAAGTTGTTCACTAAGCATGGCAACCTAGCGAGGTTCATTTTAATCCTTTTGTCACTAGCTCGTGGACTTTTTGTAACAGTCAGTAAAATCTTGGCGACCTGGCGAATGTGGAATCACTCACTCACAATTTCTTTTGATGACTATTTATTGCTTGTCACCAACTCATAGATCATAGTGGAAGTTAAAATAAAGTGTTGCCAATTAAGCGAGTGTAAATGATAAATGTTATTCCCGGTGCTCCCTAGGTCGTAGGGTGTCAAATAATCTTCTCTTCCTTTTGGCGAGTTGACAATTGAGTGATAAGTGGTAGTTGCAAAAAGGAGCTTTGAGGGTTAATCGCCAGATCATGGATGATGAAGTAGTTAGAAGAAGATGTTAGCGAGCTAGCAATAAATAAGGAGGGTAAGTAGGAAGTGTTGCTCATTGAGTCTTGGATAAGAAGGAGCTTAGGAGAATAGTGCTGGCAACTTGGCAAAAATGGTAGGAGATGCTAGTCGTAGGCTCGTTATGGTCAAGAGGAAGTGATAAGAATTGTTGGTGAGTAAGCAAGGAATCTATGAAAAGCCAAAAAGGGATGTGAAGATAGTAAATCATTGCATGATACCTGGAATTACCCATTGAAGTGCGTAAATGTATCTTGGAAA
This sequence comes from Chamaecyparis obtusa, assembly GCA_027943335.1. Lineage (NCBI taxonomy): Eukaryota > Viridiplantae > Streptophyta > Pinopsida > Cupressales > Cupressaceae > Chamaecyparis > Chamaecyparis obtusa. Next base: position 756,961 of record BSBK01000141.1, on the reverse strand, counting down.
CATAATAGAAAGGCCGAAGTTATTGCAGTTCATCAACTTGACGCTAAATTTATGTAGTAAATATTGTGTTGAAGATCTAATGATGAAAGATAGTGCATTGAGGTGATGACGTAAAATGTATCAAAAATCTATAAAGGAAGAAATGATGTGAATTGTCAAGTACCTTGCTTTGCACTTTACAGTTCTTCAAGAGCATTAAGATTTTAGTTGCAGTAGCCAACATTTGAGTAATAGTTGAAGAATTTTCTCTATTGCAGTTTTCTGAAGTACATACATAGATGATTCAATCAACTTTTGGATCGCTCATTAGGAAAGAGAAGGTTAGTAGGCTATCTGATGAATTCATAAAAATTCTCTTGGCATGTTCAAATTCAAATGCTGCAAATGAATTCCAGTGGAATGATTCATGGGGCCAGAGCAAGAATGTAGATACACCTGACATGAATGGAGCCTCTCTTTCCAATTTTTTTATGGGAAAATAGGGTCAAGGGAGTTCCTATTTCAAACACCTCAGATTTAGGTCTAGGAAAGTTGATATGCCCAAATGTTTACATGGATGTTGACCTATTGAGAGAGTTGGAAAAGAAGTATGATGATGTAACAATAGTAATAAGGAAAAAAGACATGTATGAGCTTGTAAGAATTGATTGAGCAAGCATTGTTGAGGCCTTTGATATTACATGTTCTATGTGCACAGAGATTGAGTTGTAAAAAGAGGGTGATTAATTCATGAAATTCCACAAGCTCATTAAAAAGAATATCATGCCAAAATTTATCCCTCGAGCACTTGGAAAAAAGGTGATTATTCCTGATGAATTGATGCCACCCTATAATCTAACAAAGTTTCATCATTTATTCTAGTTCACTGTCTATGCTCATTGCAAGGTGTTGGGTATTGAGGCAGATTCAACTATTATTGTTGACTTGCTACAAATGTCTATGGACATTCAATACATGCATGTCAACAAAGACTATGACTATGTTGGGTGGATAGTCAACAAAATGAATGAGGGTTTGAAAGAGATTGTTGTAGCTGTGAAACCATCATAGATCAAATTCAAGAATTATTATTTACTAATACATTTGATCCTCTTCTACAATCACTAGAGCATGAATGATGAGATCGAGTTGTACATACATGAGTTTGGTCTACAACCAGTGCAAAGGTTGACTTAGGTTTGGGAAAGTTCTTCCCGCTTATCTAATTTTAATTGTTTTCAAAATTGGATAGTAGAACCTTTATATATTATGATAGGAACCCCAATTGAAAGAGTATTAGGGGGAGTGAGAAAAGTACTAAGGCCTATGCAATTTTTAGATAATTGTCCTTTTATGCATAACTGGGGGGATTTCTTTTTTTTTGACAATGCCACTATCATTAGAATTTATGGGTGACCACAACCACCCCATATTTTGCCAAGGATAGTACCACCTATGATAGCCTGGTTAGAATTCATTTGGCAATTAACCATCGATTATAAGGACTTATTAGAAAAGCATAAGAAGGGAACTCTTTTGCCTAGGTTGTGGGGGGTCCACTATTTTACAATAGGGAAGAAGGCCTTGGACCAGATAAATGAATTCCTTAGGTACTTTAGGATGTCATGTGTTATACCAAGATATTGTGATTCCGAAGGTTTTATTAAACAAGTGTGTAAAGTAATGATTCCTTTCTTCCAAAAGGTGAAAGATCATGAACCTTTGGAATATGAAGATCTAATCAGAAATAGGATTAGCATGGATGAAATTGGATAGAGAAGCAGGAAATGGAAAGACTTGGCAAGGGTAGTGTGTGATGATGATAATCACCTTCATGAAATTAAGATCAAATTAGCAACAATTAAAAGTAAATACAATGCAAATCTATTTAAAAATGAAACTAAGATCTATAGCATCTCATGGTTCTCTAGAAAGAGGTGGTAAGTGAAGCTCTCAGCTCAAATCTCTGCTAGTGATACTTCTAAAATGAGAATGTATGCTACTACACTTCTACAATGCTTCTACAATGATAATTCTAGCTCAAATTGATAAGATATAATGCAAATTACTCTAAATGCTCTTAATTGCTCTTAGAATGCTCTCAATTGCCTATAGTAACAATGCTTTGCAAATGAATTTCTAAGATATCAATTGCTCTCAAAATGCTTCATATTTATAGTAAATTCCCAAGGGTAGGGGGTGGAGTGAAGTAATCATGATTTAACTTAGGTTGAGTCAAATACTTTGCTTTGTTCATAAATGGGGGGACAATTTAAAGGTTTGTCTCAAAGCTTTGGACAAAAGGACAAGATTGAGTGGTTGAGATTGAAACTTTCAAATGAGTGATTGAGATTCATCCTTTTTGAGTGATTTATGTCTTTTTTTCCTCAATTCTTATTGGTTGCTCAACTTTGTTGAAAGAAATTAGGAATTATTAAGTTCAATTAATTAATTAAATTTAGCCATGTAAGGGTAATAGGTTCATTTTGAATTTTGATTTAAACAACTATACAATTAATTGATTAAAATCAATTATGTAGTGCTTTTCACCCCTTTAAGCTTTGATTTAATTATTTAACATCCCTATTTGATTTTTCCTTTGCTTTAATTGATTTTTGTCCAATTTAATTGATTTGACCCCTTTTTGATTGAATTAATGCATTTTGATGATTTCGAGAAATTTAATTGATTTTTGCAATTTCAAAGAACTTGTCCATTTTTGCATGTCTACAGGTAGAGAAAGAATTGAAGGAGGTGGATCAATCTTTCTCAAGTTTTTTCCCTGACACTCCATATTTTGATAGATTTGAGAAGGTAATTGATGCCAATATGAGCAAGTGATGGCTCAAATGCCTAAGGAGGTTGTGCTATAGGAGGCACTAATAAATTTTGACTTTGAAGATGAAGCTAGCAATAGGGAAGAGGAATCAACCTCTCATGACCCAATGATAGACATTGAGAAGGTAAGGGCTGATAAGAGAGTTTTGAAAAGTAGGGCTAGTGCTTTAGTCCCAGGACATGGTCCTTATTTTGAAAGCATCAAAAAATAATTGGCTAACATCCTTTTTAAGGAAAATAATTTTACAAGTAGTAGTTGTCGTTGCACCAAAAGATCAACATGTTAATGCCTGATACAACCACTAGACTTATAGAACACATAGGAGGTGGTTAATCTATGTGATGAAAGCATATTAGGTAAATCAATGTCAATGTCAATAGTCTCATATTCATCATTAACATCATCAGTATCATCAAGAGTATCTTCTTCATCCAAATTAATCAAAATAGGATCTAAGATACGAATAGAATAATCATAATCATACATCTTAACATCATTATTAGTAACAACATCATGCATAGTCTTATCCAAAGAAGGTAGAGATCTTTGAAGAATAGAATTATGAGCTTTAGCATGAGCACAATGCTTCTTACAATGTTCATTAGCAGATCGATTCCTTTTTTCTTTACTTGAAATAGGTTGAGAACTAGGAGGAACAACCACAGGATCCTTCATAGATTCTTTAGGAAGATTAATAGGATTATCAAGAATAGAAGGAACTTGATTAATAGAACTAGAAGTCATAGTTAAAGGAGGTATAGAAGGTGTAGGCAAAGGACCATGATTAAGATCCATAGGAGGTACACTTAATTCAAGAATCTTACGATGCTTATAAGCTTGATATGAACAGAAAAGATTATCAGGTCAAGGAGGACATGAATTAGGTAGTGAAGGCACAAAGAAATCAAGAGCAACACAATCTCTAGGCCTAGAAGGTTGATATAAACTATGATTAACCATCTTCACTTCATCATCATGAACAAATTTAAGACATTTATGGATAGGTGAAGCAACATCATGCATGGCTTTTAACCATGGTAAACCAAGCTTAACTTGAAATTGATCAGAAGTAGGAACAACAACAAAGGTAGTGTTCACAATTTTTCCAAAAAGTTCAACCGGCAAGTTAATAGAACCAAATGATGGATAAAGAAAACCATTACAAGTTTGAATCCACACATCAGATGTATCATAAGAATCACGTTACAAATTTTTCATAAAAATATTTTCTTCAATAATAACATTGACTAAGGATGTAGGATCAACAAAACAACCAAGAGTAGGTATCCAAGAAATCCTAGCATAAATGTAAAGGGGACCATCAGGAGATTTAGTAGTCTCAGAATCCTCAAAGGTAATCGAAAGTTCCCGAGGTCTTTTATTCTTAGGTTGTTGTCAAGGTTTAGGTTGAATTTTTAATTTAGGCTTAGGTTTTGGTTGAAGTTGAGTTTGAACTTGAGGTCAAATATGAGGTTGAGGTGGAGATACAAATTGACCAACATGATCCACTTGATTAACAACATGATTAAGATCATCCATCTTTGAATCATACATAATTTCCATAGAAGATGGTTGAGAAATGGTATTAGTATCATACGTAGGTAAAGGATTCATATAGATTTGAAGGTTTTGATTAGGAGGAGAGACAGATTTGTTCCCACTACCATCAAGATTATCCACAGATAAGGCATTATAATCAATTAAGTCTTGAACCTTATGTTTTAAAGAATAACACTTCTCAGTATCATGACCATTCTGATGATGATATTGACAAAAGGTTTTAGGATCAAAAGATTTAGATGAAATCATAGCAGGTAAAAGAGGTTGAATAGGAGGTAAAGAATTCATATTAGCAGTTAAAAACCTATTCATAATAGCATGTAAATATTCAGAGAGAGGAGTAAACATATGATTTAATCAAAAAGTAGTGGATGTAGGAGTGGCATTGTGAGATGCGACAACAACTTGATCAGCAACTGCATTCGCTTATTTATTTATCTTGACATAGTTGTTGAACTTTTGAAATTTGTTTGGATTAGGAGCATCATCACTTTTATCAACTGGAATAGGAGCCATTGGAGTGGTGCTCTCAAATTGAGTCACTTGTAATTGATAATGATGAAGCACTACACAAAGATGTTGAAAAGAGGTAAATTCAGTAAGTAAAATCTTATCTCTAATATCCTTTTGCAATTTGAAATAAACATACATTGAATATCAATATTAGGAACAAGATAGGAAATCTAAGCATGCAAATGCTTAAATCTACCAACAAATTCAGTCAATTTTTCCTTAGCACTTTGTTTACAATGCATCAAATTGGTCAAAGACACTTGTAGGCCAATGTTGTTTTGAAATTGTTGAATAAAGGAATTGGCAAGTTTAGGAAAGGAATCAATAGAATAAGGAGGAAAGGAACAATACCATTGTAAGGCCTTGTCACAAAAAGTTCTAGCAAATAGTTTGGCTAAAATCCTATGGTCATGAGTATAATGACTACAAAGGATTTGGAATGTTTTAACATGATGAACGAGGTCTCCTTTTCCGTTGTAATTCTCAAGATGAGGCATATCAAATTGCTGAGGAACAGGAGTATGAATGATATATAAGGACAAAGGGCTTCCCATGTCACATATAGGAACACTAAACTTATTTTGAGTTAAAGATGCAAGTTGTTGTTGTAAGGATGAAATATTTTGATCCAAACTAATGATTGTTGAATCATTAGAGGAAATATGAGGAGTAGCAACATTAGAAACACTAGGTAAAGTGTAAGAAGCTAGAGGAATAGAAGACACAACTAGAGGAACACTAGGAACTATAGTTGGAAGCAGATTGGAATAAGTTAAAGGAACATTATGATAAGAAGGTTGTGATGTAGGAAGGGACACATGAGGAACACTCATAGAAATAGAGGGAACCTTCATAGTCACCAAAGGAGGAGTATAGGTAGGAATACTAGGTAAAGGATTAGAAGAAGGTTCGACACTAGTAACGGGAGGAATCAACCCTAAATCTTGAGCTTCTTGAGCTAAAGGTTTAACATTTGAATGCACAAGGTGAGTAATACCATGCAAGAGGTTAATATGTTGATCACTATCGTGAAGGAATTTCTTAAGAGCCTCTATAGCTTGAATATAATCTTGATTATGGTTTTCTTGAAGAAGCCAATTACCCATTTTATCAAGTTTAGTGGAAAGTTTTTGGACTTGTTCAGGAGGAACTCTTAAAGCATCATCTTCATCATGAGATGATTGAGAAGAGTTTTTCTCCATAATAGGATTGGAATCATGAAGAATTAAATTATCATCTGGGATCCTAAGAAAAGGAGAAGAAGATTTAGGATCAAAGGCACCCATGATTCTATGACTTCGTCTAACCAGAATTCTATAAGTAGGACTAAAGGTAGTAAAGCTCATAAACCAATGCAATGAAAATGAACTAAACTAACAAATTATTTTGATTTTATATGAGATGCAAACACATAAAAGGAATCTAATACATGCAAGATCTAACACCATAAAACATAATAAAGCATCTAATTCCACAAAAGAAAGGAGAGTAAGTATGTCGGGTTCACCAAAATGAATAGGGTTAAATAGTAGTTCACCAAAATGAATGATGATAAAGTATGGAATGTGTTCACCTTATTCAAATATGTGGGAAATGTGAGATCAACTACTAAATCCAAATTCCCAAGGGAGAGATCTGAATTGATCAACCAAAAGGTTAATGCATAATTGAATCGATCTACGAAGAATATGAATGAAGAAGATCTTATATTTCACTATGAAGAGTATATGCTTTAAATCTGAAATAATTGAAAGACAAGTACTAACCTCAAAATAGGGCAGATCTAGAAAATGCTGATTTCTGGTGTCTGTGTGCAGTTTCGGGCAATTCTGCAACCTGTTTTGAACTGGAAATGCCGAGGCAAAGAAAACCCAAAAAACTTTTGTCTTTCCAGCAGCAGGTAGTCTTTGACCCTGATAAAAGGTCAAAGACTACTTTGAGATTTTGAAGGTCGACTTTGACTTTGTTCATGGATCTCAAAAGTTTGCTGAAAAGAGTATCCAGATCCAAGCTCTGATTTGCAGTTCTGCACCTGTACATACAAGAAAAAGAGGTTTTTGTTGTTTGTATGGGGGGTTTGCCTTGGTCAAACTCTGATTTGGAATCAACCTTGAAATTGAATTGAAATTATAATATGCATAAACAAAGCAAATGGAACTTTTCACCTTGTTTATGTTGAAGTCCTTGTAGAGGATTTGAATCCTCAAATCCAGAGGTAGGAATGCTTCAATGAATGTAGAAGTATGTGGGATGCCTCAAATCAATGGCATTTGATCTTCAACACCAATCTTGAATGGATATTTTCATAGGAATAGACTTGGATGAATGTGGAAGGATGGATCTTCAAGGGGGCTCCTAAGAGATTGAATCCTTCAATGGCTAACAATTGATCTCCTTGATGAATGCTTGAATGCTTGAATGGATGCTTAGGCTTGAGGATGAATGAATGTTTTCTTTCTTTCCTTCTCCTTATTGCTTACTTGATTACACTTGAGAGCTTGAGAGATGAGATGTGAATAATGGATGTCAATTGCTTAATTGTGGATAGAAACTTGATTGAGAAAATGAGAGAGGAAGGCTTCCTTTTATAGTGAACTAGGGCACAAACCTCTAGAGAAGGCTGACATTGGGGTATTAAATCCCAATTAACCTTAACCCCTATAAATGGACCCATATTAAATGCAATTTAAGGATTTACCATTTCGAAACCCAAAATGGCCGACCCGAAAGCGAGAAAACAAATATTTTTGAAACTCGACATCCGGAAATCATGGGATCCTAAAATTTAAACCCTGGGGAAAAGATGAGGTAGACCCCACCCTGGTTCAGGTTTGAGGTCATCCCTAACCTAAGTTAGGGTCTAGGTCATCATTGACCCTCAAGGTCATCTTTGACCTTGAGGTCAAAAAACCCAAGACCTCAATCCAGAATGCTAGGAAATGCAGAAAAATAGGTGAAAACAGGAGTAGAGAACACCAAAATAGGGGGGAAAGCTAGATCCATGCAAAGACCCAATCAAGACACTTAACATGACCCTAGACCACTCACTCAGAGGGCTAAATGTTGTTAACATGAAGGTGCTTCCATTTTAAGATGATACAAAAAAATATCTAATTTTGTCCATACCTCATGTGCAGCCCCCAAATCCATGACATTTATATATTTTGTATCAAACAAGGCACTCAATAATGCTTCCTTATCTCTGATGTTGTATTCAAATTTCTTCTTCTCATCAACAATGGTAGTAGAAAGATGTACATGAGGATTGTGATATTTGTCAGTGATATTCCAATATTCTTCTCCAATGCATCTCAAGTGAGTCTTCATGCATCCTTTCCATATTGAATAGTTAGCACCTTCAAATCTCAGACTGTCATTCTTAAAAGCTACCATCCCAAATCTCCTCAAGAAATCAAGCTCTCCAAAGAGGACTTAGCAAGGGTTTTCCCTCTAATCAAGGGTTTCCCTAGTCAAAAAATCTGGTGTTATTGTGTATGTTTATTATCTTGTGGTTATTTCTATTATTGATTACAAGTTTAAGATTTGATAGAGTTGAATTTAAGTTAATTAAGCTCACAAATGATTCACCCCTCCCTCTCAATTGTCTTGGTGGAATTTACTTTCTAATAGACACATGCACATCATAACATGTAACAACATATATAAGAAGTGAGATACAAATAGAAGAATGTCATAACATGTCGATTCCTTCATAACCTTGTGCCAACAGAGCAAAAAGGTTAATAAAAAAAAATATAAACGAAGCATATAACAAGAAACACATCATGAGGGAAGTACATTATAGTAAGAAAACATAAAGAATCCACCATACAAGAGGATATAGTCAAGTATGTCATCTACCCCCCATCTCAATTTGTAATTTTTAGGGAAGGTGGACAACATGAAAGAGGAAAAAAAAAGGTAGGTAGATGGAAGAATAACCAATTCCAAACAAGGACCATGCTATAAAGATGGGTCATTTTTTTTGTCACTAGGACTAAGAGATAATTTTTTTGAAAATCTAGCTGGTAAATCATGATTAACATCAATAGGCTCACACATATCATCAAAATCACTAGCATGGATATTATTATTTTCATTAGAGACATTGAAATAATCATCATCAAGTGTATCTTCTTCATCCAAATTAATTGTAATAGAATCTAAGATATGAATAGAATTATTATATTTGTTCAATTTTATCTTTTTAAAATTAATTTCCTCTATTGGGCTATGCATAAGTTGGTCAAAGGAAATCAAATAATTAGTACTGTATTAGGAGAGAAAATAATCAAGGAATCACACTCAAGATCTCTAGCATGACATTTACATTGGGAGTCATGAGAAAAATGGTTATATTTGGATTTTATTGAGATTTAGTTTTGTTTATGATGTAGGAGGATCTCAGGTCCTTGGCAATCCTATGTCACCAAAAAGATGTTTGAAGTTTTCTATGTTGCTTGGTTCCTTCTTTGACCAAGTTGGTTCGGTGTTGTTTGGTTTTCTTTGTTTATCGGTGTTGGTCAGTTATCTCTTTGGCACTCAGTGAAATTCCCCGGTGCTCATTGATGCTTGTTTGGTGCTCGGTTTCCTTTCTTACCAAGTTGTTTATTTTGGATTTCTGTTGAGGCTGACTTGTGTATTTAATTTGGATCACAGATTTAATGTTGGTATCTATAATTAGGAAGCATGTGGACCTAAATCTGGTCGTTCCTTCTGTTAATGGTGGATCTAAAGGTTGACTTGGTTCGGTAGCCTCTTGTATAAATGTAGTTGTTTGGTTAGAGTTTAGTAGTCAGTTTTGGAGTTAGAAGATAAAAGATATAAAATTAGAGATTATTGGTAGATCCTCGCATGTTAGAGGACTTTTGTACTTGATTGTAATATTTGGCCTAAACTGGGAAGGCCTTACAGCTCGACCTGTATGAATCAAATGGAAGATAATATATGAAAGTATCTACATTCTCTCTCTCTCACTATTGTGTGTTGTTGCTTCTACGTGTGATCTCTGCAAGGTGGATCTAGTTAGGGTGTGCCTTTGGCCCCTCTCCCCATCTACCCTTGCATTAGGTGGTATCAGATCCAGGTTAGATCTAGATCTAGATTTGCAAATCTAGGTTTGAGGGTTCCTTCTTGTCAAACCCTAGTTGAATTATTATGGGGTAGCATATTATGATCGGGCCTACAATTATAGAGGGTTTCAAGATGGTTTGTGGGAGGTGAGATGTGGATCCAGGATTGGCAGACATGTTGAGACAACTTGTTGCTAGATTAGAAGTTGTTGAAACAACCTAGAGAAGAGGAAGACATCTTGAAGATGTTAGTGATGATGAAATTGAGGAAGAGCAAGGTGATGTAGAACTTACACTGACGATGGATCAAGGTGAGGAAAGATTGTTGAAAGCTTTGACAAATCTGAAGTCTACACCACACTTTAATCCTCTTGAGTATAGTGGAAAATTGGATTCTAATGAATTGGTGGATTGGATCACTGAGATGTAAAAGTATTTTGAATATGAAAATGGACCTGAGAAAAAGAAGTTGAAAATTGCAAGCAAAAAGTTGAAGAGTCATGCATCCTTGTGGTGGGAACATCTGCAGCTAGATAGAAAGAGGAAATGCAAAGAAAAAATCAAGGTATGGAGTAAAATGGTGAATAAATTGAAAGGGAAGTTCTTACCGTGTGATTATTAGATTAACCTAGTTAGGCGAATGCAAAGTTTGAAGCAGAAAGATAGCTTGGTAAAAGAATATACTGAGGAATTCTATAGACTAGATATTAGATCTGGACATGATGAAGATGAGGTGGAAAGAATTGCTAAATACCTGAATGGTTTGAGAGTTTACATCCAAGAAGAAATCAGTTTGGTCAAATTGGAAAACATTGAAGAGGCTTATCAATTTGCATTGAAAGCTGAGGAAAAATTAAACAAGAGACATGAGCAAAGACAAAGAGGTAGAGGTGGTAGATTCGCTAGAGGAAGAGGTAGATCTTATGGTGAAAACAATAGATTTGAACTTGAAAAGACAACTTTGGATAAAGGCAAGACCGAGTGGAAAGGTGAAAGTTCATCTAGAGGAAGAGGCAGTAACTACCGAGGTGGTTATAATAGAGGTAGTTTCTGAGGAACTTGTTACAATTGTGGAGAAGGACATAGGTCATTTGAGTGTACACATGCAAGTAAGAAGGTTAGTAATACTAGAAATGTTTTGGTGTAAGAGGAGTCACTGAATGAACTTGAGAAGGAAAATAACTTGATGGTAAGGAGAGCACTTTGGAGTGAAAGTAATAAGGAAGATCCGATAAGGAAAAGTTTGTTCAAGACTAGATGTAAAGTTTCTGATGAAGTTTGGAAGGTAATCATTGATAGTGGTAGCTTGAAGAATCTGGCATCTGAAGAAATGGTCACAAAGTTGCAGTTGAAAAGGTTGGAACATCTGAAGCCCTATCAGATTTCATGGATCAAAGATGAGCATACACTCTTGGTAAGTGAACAACGTTATGTGAATTTGAAAATTGGAAAGTACTATGATAAGGTGTTATGTGATATCATGCCTATGGATTGTTGTCATATTTTGTTGGGTAGACCTTGGCAATATGATAGACATGCTATTTATGATGGAAGATTGCATAAATATACTATTTGGGCTGATGGGAGAAGACAAATCTTGCTACCTTTAATTGAAGAACCTGTTAGAATCTATGAAAGTTTTCTTGATGGAAGGAATAAATTTTGTTAAGGATTTGAAGAAGAATGATGTATGTTTTGCTTTGATTCCTAACAAATCAAGTAAGAAAATAGAGGATAGTATCCCTGAGGAGATTGATAAGTTACTCACCGAGTATAGTGAAATCATTTTTGATAATGTACCTAATGGTTTTCCACCGAAGAGAAGCATTGATCATTTCATGGATCTTATCCCTAGAGCTAGTTTATCAAATAAGGAACCACATCGGTTGACACCTACTAAGAATCAAGAATTGAACTGATAGATTCAAAAATTGTTGCAGAAAGGTTTAATCAGAGAAAGTTTGAGTCCTTGTGCAATACCTATTGTATTAGCACCTAAGAAGAATGGTGAATGGAAAATGTTTACTGATTCTAGAGAAATTAACAAGATAACAGTGAAATATAGGTTTCCTATACCGAGAATGGATGCCATAATGGACAATTTTACTGGAGCAAAGTATTTTACCAAAATTGATTTGAAAAGTGGATATCATCAGATCAGAATTAGAGAAGGTGATGAATGGAAGACTGCTTTCAAGACAAAAGAAGGTTTGTATGAGTGGTTGGTTATGCCTTTTGGTTTAACTAATGCATTGAGTACTTTTATGAGGTTGATGAATGAATTTTTGAAGAAATTCTTGGGTAAATTTGTGATTGTATATCTTGATGATATTCTGATATTCAGTAAGACCAGAGAAGAACATTTGTTGCATGTTAAACAAGTATTGCGGAGATTGAAAGAATAAAAGTTGCTAATAAATCTGAAAAAATGTTCATTCATGAAAAAGGAGATTGTGTATTTGGGATTTGTGATTTCAGCTGATGGTTTGAAAATAGATTCTGAGAAGGTTGAAGCTATTTTGAATTGGCCTACACCTAAGAATGCTAGTGAGGTAAGATCATTTCATGGTTTGGCAAGTTTTTATTGAAAGTTCATTAGGAATTTCATTTCAATATGTAATGCTATGACTGAGACTATGAGAGGAGATAAAAGAGAATTCAAGTGGACACATGGAGCTGATAAAAGTTTTGAGACTTTGAAGTAGAAGGTTGTTGAATTGCCTATTTTAGCATTGCCTAATTTCTATAAGGCATTTGAAGTGGAATGTGATGCAAGTGGTAGTGCAATAGGAGCTATATTGAGTCAAGAAGGTAAACCTGTTGCTTTCTTTAGTGAAAAGTTGAATGATGCAAAAAGGAAATCTTCTGTATATGATCAAGAATTCTATGCTATTGTTCAAGAATTGAAGAAATGGAGACATTATTTGATACCAAGTGATTTTGTGTTGTATACCAATCATAAGGCTTTACAATATTTGGGTAGTCAAAATAAGTTGAATCAAAGACATATGAAATGAGCTGAGTATTTGCCGAGTTATACATTTGTGATAAAGCATAAGAGTGGAGTCACTAACAGAGTTGTTGATGCATTAAGTAGAAGGAGATCTTTGATGACTGAGATGAAAATTTAAGTTCTTGGCTTTGATGACATGAGATATTCTTATGAATTTGATCCTAATTTTTTTGAGTCATGGAGAAAGTGCAGAGCACCTATTCAAGATCAACCAAGTACTAAATGGGATGAATATTTTATGCAAGGAGGTATGTTGTATAAAGGTATTCAATTGTGTATACAAAGAGGATTAATGAGAACTAATTTTATAAAGGAGAAATATAGTAGTGGTTTGGTTGGACATTTTGGAGTTGATAAGACATTGAATTTTCTAAAGGAGAAATACTTTTGGCCACAGTTGTATAAAGATGTTCAAAAATTTGCGAAAAGTTGTGGAATTTGTCAAGTTGCAAAAGGAGTAAGTCAGAATACTGGATTGTATACACTGATTTTTGTTCTCGAGAAACCTTGGAGTGACATTAGTATGGATTTTTTTCTTGGCTTACCAAAGATAGTAAGAGGTAATGAATTTGTATTTGTTGTTGTGGATAGATTTTCTAAAATGGCACATTTTATACCTTGTAGAAAGACATCAGATGTAGTACATATAGCAGATCTTTTCTTTAAGGAAATTATCAGATTGCATGGATTACCAAGGAGTATAATCTCTAACCGAGATATTAAATTTGTTGGATACTTTTGGAAGTCCCTTTGGAGAAAGTTTGTCACCGAGTTGAAATATAGTTCTACATTTCACTGACAAACCGATGGATAGACAGAAGTTGTGAATAGAAGTTTGGGAAATCTTTTGAGATGTTTAGTTGGAGACACACCAAGTAATTGGGATTCTATGTTTGCACAAACAAATTTTTCATACAATAGTTCAGTGAATAAGAGTACTAGAAAAACAACATTTGAGATTGTAAATGGCATACAACCGAGAGGTATATCTGATTTGAGGGATATTGCTGATGATAGAAAGAGAAGTGCTGAAGGAGTGAAATTTGCTAAGTACATGAAGACATTGCATGAAGATGTGAAACATAAGCTGGAAGTAAGTAATTAGAAATATAAAGATAGAGTTGATAGATCAAGAAGACATAAGACTTTTGCAGTCAGTGATGAAGTAATGGTTCATTTGAAAAAAGGTCAATTTCCTGTTGGAACATATGTGAAGCTAAAAATGAAGAAGTTTGGACCTTGCAAGATACTGAAGAAATTTGACAGTGGAAATGCATATGAGATTGAGTTACCTGATGACATGGATATATCACCTATATTCAACATTGCTGATTTGTATGAATATCATGAACCTGATGAAGAAATGACAGTACCGATGGATTATCCTAAGAAACAGACAACAGAAGTTGAGTAGATTTTGGAGCAAAGATTTGGCAAAAGTACAAGAGGAAAATAATATATGGAGTATCTGTAAAGTGGAAGAATAGACTGATTGAAGACAGTGCATGGATTTCACAATCTGAGTTGGATGCAGGTTGGATCATACATGTTTCATGATTCAGAGAATCATTTCAAATAACCCCAGGTGTCTGATGCAGGAGCATCTCAGATCCTAGGCAATCTTGTGTCACCAAAAAGATGTTTGAAGTTTTCTGTGTTGCTCAGTTCGTTCTTTGACCGAGTTGGTTCGGTGTTGCTCGGTTTCCTTTATTTACTGGTGTTGGTCGGTTATCTCTTTGGTGCTCGGTGAAATTCCTTGGCGCTCGATGATGCTTGTCTGGCACTCGCTTTCCTTGATTACCGAGTTGTTTATTTTGGATTTATGTTGAGGCTGACTTATGTATTTAATTTGAGTCATAGATTTAATGTTGGTATATATCATTGGGAAGCATGTAGACCTAGATCTGGTTGTTCCTTCTATTGATGGTGGATTTGAAGTCTAACTTGGTTCAGTAGCCTCTTGTATAAATGTAGTTGTTTGGTTAGAGTTTAGTAGTCAGTTTTGGAGTTAAAAGATAGAAGATTGAAAATTAGAGATTGTTGGCAGATCCTCGCATGTTAGAGGACTTCTGTACTTGATTTTAATATCTGGCCTAAACTGGGAAGGCCTTACAACCTGACATGTATGAATCAAATTGAAGATAATATATGAAAGTATCTGCATTCTATCTCTCACTGTTGTGTGTTGTTTCTTTCGCGTGTGATCTTTGCAAGGTGGATCTGGTTAGGGTGTGCCTTTGGCCCCTCTCCCCATCTACCCTTGCATCAGTTTAGGATCAATCAACATCAGGTCCTTTTCTTCTTTAGGGGGAAGAATGGAAGGCACCACACTAGTATGAGAGATAACATCAATAGAAAATTTATAGGATACAAGAGGTGGAACATAAGAATATAGAGGAGGTTTATAACGTGTATGAAGAAGTCTAGGTCTAGGGAAAGGAAATGGAACATCCTTACAATGACTAAGCTCACATATCTTTTGGATTTTTCACTTTTGATAGGATTGAAAGAGATTGTCTTTATGAGGTTGAATTTGTTGAGGTATATAAGGCCAAAATAACTCTAAGTCAGTGCTCCCTCAAGGGGCTAAAGGATGATAAATACTATGGGTGACCCCACAATAGTGGGTTACACTTTTTTGAAAACCTTGATTTTTGGTGAAATCACACTTTTTTAAGAAAATATGATGATTTAAGCCTTGAGAGTTCTTATTTTAAGGAATTAATTGAAAATGGTTAGATCAAAGTCTTTTAGATCTAACTCTCTTTTATATAACCTCTCTACTCCCCAGTCATACCTGTAATGGAGTCTCTTTTGCACCTATCAAAATGCTGACAAAAAATCACTTTGACATTAGCTTTTTGGGGGATCAAATAAATTTAATTGACAAAACCAAATGCAAGATGGTACTAGTCAAAGAAATATCTCCAATGATTATGATTTTAACATATATTGATTTTATTATGACTTTTTATTTTTATTTTTACTAAACATAGGTTTTTCACAACATATCAAATTCTATGTTCAATGCTTATGAAAAAAAATAAACTAATTATATAATAATAATAATAATTAATTCACCAACTAATGATGTCATCTTTCTAACTGTTGCCCAAAAATTCCCTATCATTCATTTTTGGCCATGGTCCTATTTTCCAAAGAAGTGCTCAAGTGTTAAAAACCGAGTGTGTTTTCTGCCTTTTGGTCCAAAAACCCAGTGTATTTTCGAGCTTCTCCCCGAGATCCCTCTGTGTTTTCAACCTTCAAGTGCACAACTCCAACCAGGTGGGCCCCAGTTCCTCATAGCCATGCAAGTGTAGTGGAGATCCGATGGCTATCGCATAATCTCATGGAATCTTTCAAGGCAATGAGATCATGCGACAACAGTTGGATTAAAATCTCAGTGGGTCCACATTTTTTGAGTGAGGTGGCATATTTCTTAAGCGTGATATCACGACTAGGTGGGTCCCAGTTTTTAATGTTATCATGGGCTCATCCAAGCAATCAAGCAACCAACGAGGTGGCGGTCAGTGGCTAACATCTTACAGTTGGTCGCATGATCGCATGGACTCTTCCGAGCCCATGCAACCATGTGACAAACCATCATCAGTTTCAGTGGTGACGTGTTCAGTCATCGAGTAGCATCTTCCAGTTGTTCGCATGATCGCATGGGATCTTCTGAGCCCATGCGACCATGTGACAAATCATCAGTGGTCAACAGGTCTTTGGCGGCTACTGGTGGGTCTATGGGAGGTGATGTGTCCGCTTCTTAGTGGCTGGCTGGTGGTTAGCGAAGGTTGCAGTGGGCCCGGTAGCATGTGGCCTCGTAGATGCGAGATCTACGATGGTCGCATGTTCACATGGGATCTTCCGATCCCATGCGATCATGCGACCACCGTTGGATTCTAAGGGGCATTTCCTGTGGTGTGGTCATGGGTCTAGCCGAGGTGTCCAGTTCCTATTGGTCCACGTGGTTGGCAGTTTAGTTTTGGTGGGGTCATGTGTCTTGTGTGGCAAGCGGAGGCAGATTCTCAAAAGGCTTGTCGCATGATCGCATGAAGCCTTTCGGGCTCATGCGATCATGTGACCAGTGGTATTTTCAAGAAGTGTGGCCAGTTTTGGTGGGGTCATGTGTCTTGTGTGGCAAGCGGTGGTAGTTTCTAAAGAGCTTGTCGCATGATCGCATAAAAGCTTTTGAGCTCATGCGATCATGCAACCAATATTTTTTCAAGGCGGTGCAACTTTGTTGGTGGGCTTTTTTTGTAGAGAATGCTTGCAAGTGTGGGTAGCTGAGTATTGATGATTTCGAAGGTGGTTGCGGTTGGGAGAATTTACAAAGATCTAGACTACCATTTTAGGGTCCTTTCAAGGATCTGAGATCAGATTTGAGCATTCATGACAGCCCAACTTGCAGAGGAGGTAGATGGATCAAGGTTGTTGATCTGCAGGCAGGATCAGTATAGGCATGGGCATGCAAGGAGAAATATCTGATTGGTTGGATATTTTCAGAGATTCATTTATGATCAGAAGTGACTATTTTAGGGTTGGATTATTTTATGCATATCTATGTAGCCCTAAAAGTTTGATTCCTACCTACATGCAGGGTTTGTATATAACATTTTTTTGGAGCCTGTAGTGCTCAGAATCTAGCAATTGTAAAAATAAGGTTTCTTTCTCAGAGAGCAATTTGTGGCATTTTCCTACCCTTTTGGCTTTCTGCAATTGTTAAATTTTCATTGATTGTTTAGATATTGCAAAGCATTCTGTGGAATTTTTATGTCCCTATTCTTTCTTGTGTGGATTATCTCTTATTGGATCAAAGTGTATGCATGTTTTCAATGATATCTCAGGTTTCCTGATTCCTCTTGCTTTCTACAATTTTGTGTGTTTCCTGTGTTTGATCTGATTTAGATGTTTTGTGGGTATGCTATAACCCCTAGCAGTCTTGTCTCAATCCTACACCGAGCTATAGAAGTGAATGTCTATTTGCAGGTCATAAGTGGTGTCTTCTGTTTAGGCCCTCTTATGAAATACTTATGCAAACCTATCTAGTGAGTGGTGGCTTATTAGACCTGATTCCTCCATTGATCTCATCCCTCTATACTAAGATCCAAACCCTAGTTTTGGTGCATCACCTAGTAGGATAGATTTGCTTTCAGTCATTTCCCTTTCCATGTACTCCTATCCCTTTCCCTCAAAAGTTTACTTTCCTATTTAAAAGCAAATCAAGGTGATTATCCAAGAGGAACCAGCCTAGAATCTAGAGGTCTCATCTCAGTTAGCAAAAGTCCCACAACCTTGAGATGATTCCCTTGTTATACTAGATTATCAAGACCAAGAGATCTTGAGATCAGAGGTGCAAATTTAGTGTATAACATTTCTGGCACGCCCGGTGGGACCAAGAAGTCATAGTTTTCATAGTTCTTGTTGGTTTTGATATGCATCCAGCAAGTTGCAGACCTTTGAGAGGTCATTGTTTTGCATATCTAGCGACTCCAAGTTCACATCTACTAGTTTCTAGGAGATTCAGTACCTAGGATGGATTACCATCCTTCTTTTCATGAGGACAACCCTTCATTTCATGGAGGTCAACTTTATCAAAATAGTGGTACTTTTGATTTCATGCAGAACTACCCAGTTGCAGCAATGAACCAACATACACCTCATGCTTGCCCCCCACCCACCCAGCTTCTAGTATCATGGCAGCACCAATAATCATACCAGCAGCCTCAAGAGGAGATGCATTGCATAGATGAGCATGCTTATCATGCCCAGATCCAACTACAACAAGCTTTGGCTTAGCAGGATCAAGGTTACAGGAGGTATCTGGCAGAACAATACAAAAGAAATGAGGCCATGCTTGCTGAGGGGCAGGAAGCACAAAAGAAACACTATGAGGAGGTGCTAGAAACACAAAGGGGGCATATGTGGACACAAGCAAAGGAGCAATTTGATGCTAGATGGAAGCAGTGTGAAGAAATCATTACAGGATGGCAAAAAAGTCAAGAAACCCTTACAAGAAACTTGGCAACACTACACAAAGTTTACAATGAAAACCTAATTAAGGTTAGTGCTACTATAGCTGAGAAAGAGGAAGATTTTCAAAGAACATTAGCAGCTCAGAGGGTTGCTTATGAGGAATTGGAAATTCATAAGAATAATTGTGAAAAGGTGGTCCAAGACCAAAAGGTTTTGATGGAGGCCATGTTTGATAGAGGCAATGAATTTCAGATTGAGAAAGAAAAGGAACTGAGAGCTCATGAGGAGTTTCATGAGAGAGAGTTGCAGGATCTCAAACAAAATATTAGATCCCTATCTTCTACAACTAAAACATATAAAAGAGGCTATCAAATGCAGGTTGAGAAATGCTCTCAACTGGAGGAAGAAAAGGAGATCATTGAGCAGAAGATTGCTGATCTAAGGGAGGCTCTCTCTGAGCAGGTTAAGATAAATAAGTCCTTGACAAATCATGATTATGCTGACAGCAGTATACTTCTACAAAAGAGTCTAGAAGAAGAAAAGGAAGATCAATTCTAGGACAAGATGGAGTACTTTTTCTTGCATCTTGATGACAAGCCCACACTTCCGAAGGACACCTACAATCTACAGGAGATAGTCATTTCCGGTCAGCATAAGAAGGAGATCAATCAGACTAAAGTAATCTCTCAGGGGCCTGAGTTTATCAAGGAGAGCTCTAGGTCCAGCATCTCTCATGGTTGCCCTATCAGATATTTGGCTAGGATGGAGGTTATCAAAGGAGTACAAGTTGTGCCAGCATCCCAATATGTTTTTCCATCAGAAGTTGAGGCTGTGAATGAACTAGATCAGCTTGTTGTCCCCATTGGCGAAGTAAGTAAAGTCTCATTACTACTTGCTATTTCTCCTCAGAATGATGGTGCCTACGATCAGCTTGACTGAGTGAGCAAAATCTATATCAGCCAGATCTTTGTCAAGCAAGTGATTCTGCATGTCTCCTGTATTTATCTTTTAATAGCTTTCCAGGAACATGTGGATTATTGTAAGCTGAGAAGGATGGGAAGCTATTTTTCACAACCAGTGAATGGTTTTGTTTAACCAGGTCTCTGCACTGGTTAGTTTAGGCTAGGTTAGTTTCCCTGCTTTCTAGCTTAGTTTTCCCATTTTCCAAGAAGTGCTCGTGCACAAGTTTGTCTTCCCAGTTCAATTTTTGTCCCTGTCAAGTTTTTGTGCTTAGTATTGACTCCTATGCCCAATGGATTGCTTCAAAGGCCACTGGTCTAAATGTCTAGCAGGCTGACATCCCGCAGAGGTCGCCAAAATGTTGCCCAAAAATTCCCTATCATTCATTTCTGGCCATGGTCCTATTTTCCAAAGAAGTGCTCAAGTGTCAAAAACTCAGTGTGTTTTCTACCTTTTGGTCCAAAAACCTAGTGTGTTTTTTACTTTCTCCCCAAGATCCCTCTGTGTTTTTGACCTTCAAGTGTGCAACTCTGACCAGGCGGGCCCGAATTCCTCATAGTCATGCAAGTGCAGTGGAGATCTGATGTCTGTCACATAATCTCATGGAATCTTTCAAGCCCATGAGATCATGTGACAACGGTCAGATTAGAATCTCAGTGGGTCCGCATTTTTTGAGTGAGGTGGCATATTTCCTAAGCGCGCTATCACGACCAGGTGGGTCCTAGTTTCTAATGTTACCGCGGGCTCATCCAAGCAGTCAAGCAAACAATGAGGTGGTGGTCAATGGATAACATCTTACGGTTGGTCGCATGATCACATGGACTCTTCTGAGCCCATGCAACCATGCGACAAACTGTCAACAGTTTCGGTGGTGACATGTTCGGTCATCGGGTAGCATCTTCCGGTTGGTCGCATGATCGCAGGGATATTTTGAGCCCATGCGACAAATTGTCAATGGTCAACGGGTCTTCGACGGCTACTGGTGGGTCCGTGGGAGGTGATGTGTCTGTGTCTCAATGGCTGGTTGGCAGTCGACAAAGGTTGCAGCGGGCCCGGTAGCATGTGGCCCCATAGATGCGAGATCTACGGTGGTCGCATGTTCGCATGGGATCTTTTGATCCCATGCGATCATGCGACCACCGTTGGATTCTAAGGGGCATTTCCTGTGGTGTGGTCCTGGGTCTAGCTGAGGTGTCTAGTTCCTATTGGTCTACGTGGTTGGCAGTTTAGTTTTGGCGGGGTCATGTGTCTTGTGTGGCAAGCAGAGGGAGATTCTCAAAAGGCTTGTCGCATGATCACATGAAGCCTTTCGGGCTCATGCGATCATGCGACCAGTGGTATTTTCATGTAGTGTGGCCAATTTCGGTAGGGTCATGTGTCTTGTGTGGCAAGCGGTGGTAGTTTTTAAAGAGCTTGTCGCATGATCCCATAAAAGCTTTTGAGCTCATGCGATCATGCGACCAGTGTTTTTTCAAGGCGATGCAACTTTGTTGGCGGGCTTTTTTCTGTAGAGAATGCTTGCAAGTGCAGGTAGCTGAGGATTGATGATTTCAAAGGTGGTTGGGGTTGGGAGAATTTACAGAGATCTAGACTACCATTTTGGGGTCCTTTCAAGGATCTGAGATCAGATTTGAGCATTCATGACAGCTTAACTTGCAGAGGAGGTAGATGGATCAAGGTTGTTGATCTGCAGGAAGGATTAGTATAGGCATGGGCATGCAAGGAGAAATATCTGATTGGTTGGATATTTTCAGAGATTCATTTATGATCAGAAGTGACTATTTTAGGGTTGGATTATTTTATGCATATCTATGTAGCCCTAAAAGTTTGATTCCTGCCTGCGTGCAGGGTTTGTATATAACATTTTTTGGAGCCTATAGTGCTCAGAATCCAGCAATTGTAAAAAGAAGGTTTCTTTCTTAGAGAGCAATTTGTGGCATTTTCCTACCCTTTTGGCTTTCTGCAATTGTTAAATTTTCATTGATTGTTCAGATATTGCAAAGCATTCTGTGACATTTTTATGTCCCTATGCTTTTGTGTGGATTATCTCTTATTGGATCAAAGTGTATGCATGTTTTCAATGATATCTCAGGTTTCTTGATTCCTCTTGCTTTCTGCAATTTTGTGTGTTTCCTATGTTTGATCTAATTTAGATGTTTTGTGGGTATGCTATAACCCCTAGCAGTCTTGTCTCAATCCTACACCGAGCTGTAGAAGTGAATGTCTATTTGCAGGTCATAAGTGGTGTCTTCTGTTCAGGCCCTCTTATGAAATACTTATGCAAACCTATCTAGTGAGTGGTGACTTATTAAACCTGATTCCTCCATTGATCTCATCCCTCTATACTGAGATCCAAACCCTAGTTTTGGTGCATCACCTAGTAGGATAGATTTGCTTTCAGTCATTTCCCTTTCCATGTACTCCTTCTATCCCTTTCCCTCAAAAGTTTACTTTCCTATTTAAAAGCAAATCAAGGTGATTATCCAAGAGGAACCAGCCTAGAATCTGGAGGTCTCATCTCGGTTAGCAAAGGTCCCACAACCTTAAGATGATTCCCTTGTTATACTGGATTATCAAGACCAAGAGAGCTTGAGATCAGAGGCGCAAATTTAGTGTATAACACTGACAAATAAAGAACAATTGAATTTCAATACATACAAGACAAGTTAGACATTGGTAAGTGAACCTATGTATAAATTATAGTTAATTTTAATAAAATAAAAAATATTAAACATAATAAAATAAAACCAATTGCAATCACTAGATATCAACGTTTCAAATCTCAATTCAAAAGAATCCCCTTTTTATCCCTTTTAGAAAAATAGTTATGCAGTAGTAAGTGAATGCCATTTTTTAAAATGTTATTTTTTGTTAAAAACTAGTTTTTGAAGGAGAAGGAAAAATGGATACAAACAAATTCAAACAATTTTTAAAAAATTATATTTATAATCTAAACACAATTCTAAACCTCACTATTTTACATCATTTTCAAATTCCTAATGGTTTAGCACCAATAGGTATCCAAATGTATAGTTTTTTTATAATGTTTATTTCAGTGTCAAAGTTGGAAAAAACGTGTAACCCACTATTGTGGGACAACCCCTATGATCAATCATGACTATTTCTCCATCACGGGGAAATTTCAAACACTTATTAATAGGAGAGACTATGATTTTCATGGAGGTTAGTCAGTGAAGACCAAATCTAACTTGAAACTAATCAGAAGTTGGGATGACAAAAAAGGTGACATCTAATGTTTTATCACCAAATTATTGTTACTATGATTTAGAAAAATAGAGGGGGGGGGGGGGTGAATTAGTTGTTCTCAGGTCTAGATGTATTAATTAAACTTTTAAACACTTCAACAATCTCAGTTCTAATAACCAACACTAATCGGTCATTACAGAATGTATGCCAGAAACATATAGCAATGCAGTCCACTATCCAACAATATTTAACTTACAAAATATAGAAATGTTCACACCAAAACATTCACACAAGTATTGACATTAGGATTTATAGTGGAAACCCAATTTGGGAAAAACCACTTTGTAACATGTTACTGATATTTTCACTCTTTTGAAGTGAGCTCTGTGAAAAGCTAACCCCATCAAAGGTTTACAAACACACTGCTAGGTGTGACCTTATTAAAGGATTTAAACCACCCTGTTAGGAGTGCACCTTGTTAGAGGACTTAAGTACATTCCATTAGAATGCAACCTTGATTAAAGGATTTAAACAATGAATGTTAGGTCAACCTTGATTAAAGGATTTAGACTGATACAATGGTTAGAAAGTAGCAATAGTATTTGATTTGAAAACATAGAACTTGTTAGTGCTCAAATTTGCAGATGATTTATGATTTGACAAAACTATAACTCCAATTATCCCAATAGATTCATCTAACAAAATGCAAGCACTAAGGTATTAAGGTTGTGAAACCTTCTTCACTTCGAGTATGAAACTCAGGCGGGTTTACCTATAACAATTCACTATTTTCAAATGAGGTTTGAATTGTGAATCAACTCCTTCACTGTTATGCTATCCCTTTCAGAATTGACTCAATAAGACATCACAACTCTTAGTATAGCCCAAATTATCCTAATACAGAACACTATGATGAAGATTATGAAAGTAATAACATGGAACAGTGGCATAAGGATATTCATCCTTCTTCTTTTTGAGAGTTAAACTCAAGGAAGGATAACCTCTTTCCGGTGCTTCTTTAAAGCATTACAGTATACATCCATGAACTTTTTATGATTGATTCAGATAGTGACTAAGCAATAAAAGTGAAATTAATCAATTATTTGTATCTTCTTGGTGGTACAAATGTAAATATAGTTTAGACCAGTGCCTTATCTACTTGGGCATCAGAGTCAAACCCTACCTCCACAAGATTCTATCAAGACAGATATACTAAAACCCAAATGAAATGCTTGACATCCCATTCCTTTAATTCCTACACTTGCTATCAAATTTATACATGGACAATTAATTCACAGAGACCCTCCCCTTAAGATTTTGCTCTTTCATTGAAAGAACTTAAGTTCAAGCCCTATATTCACCTTGTGAACAATGCATTTAAAAGCCTTACAATTTAATCCATAAGAGAACTAAACATCCATACATAAAGACAAAAAAGTAGCAACAATAGAGTTTCAATATCTTTGTATTAATATTCAAAATGTATCAGTACAGTATCACCATGACTTCAGAGAAAATAAAGTTTTATATCTTGGAACTTTCTTTACAAAATGTATTAACCACCATTGAAAAGAGAAAAAACTTGCTATATATACCCACAATCATCTTGGAATCCTCAAAAGGATGCAACAAGCTTCAGATGGCTATGTAAACAACTTGCACAAGAGACAAAAAGTACAAATCCAAAGATTGTGACTATAACAACAGTAAGCAGTTCTCAACTACTTAACAATTTTACAAGTGGCACCTTTGTCTAAAGATATTTTAGAGCAGTTACATAATTTTTTGCATGAATGATGACCACCATCCAGCTAACCTACATCATCCCTTGTTTGAAACATGCTCTCCCTCAATTTTTGGATCAGGTGCCATTTGAACTCTATTCTTCTTCTTCTTCTGTCACTTGGGCAACTGGCTTCTTCTTCTTCTTCTTTGTCAGTTTATCCCATGCTGCCACATCATCATCAGATGGCCAATTGTAAGCTTGCAACTCCTGTAGTGATTTGATCTGCTGATCCCACATGGAATCAGTTACACTTTTAGCATTTGCTACAAATCGTATGCAATCACTTTCAACTTTAAATAAGTTGTCAATTATACTATTGCATCTTTCTAAATCCAAAGCACTGTCACTGTTTAGGAAAGCATCCTACTTAATTACAATTTGATCCATTGATACTTTCCACTCATCTATATTGACAATACCCCCACCATCATCATATATTGGAGGCAAGTACTTATTGCTACTCCCATCAAACATAGTCATCTTGGCTGCTATTTGGTTAGACTTACCTTTAAAGAACTTTGACACAACACTTACTAAACCAATCTTTTCAAAAACCTCAGTCGCTACCTTAGGAATATTAGACCTATATTCCTACAAATCATCAAGCTTGTCAAACAGTGAGCTCCTCCCTGACCATGTACTAAAAAGTGGCTCCAAGGTAGTCAAATACTCATTCACTTTTCCATTGGCTTGGTGTAATAGACTGACTGATTGATGGACTGATTCCATCTTGTCGTGCCTATATTGTACAATTCTTGCTATAGTATCCAAGGATGCATCTAGTCTTATTTTTTCTAGGTCCTCAGCAGGCTTATCAAGAACCTCTGTATCTGTCTGAACAGGGACCTCAATCTACAAAGGAGGGGGAAGAACTACCTTTGAGGCTTCTTCAAGCCTAACCTTCAATTCAACCAACTCATCTTCCAATTGCTTGATCTTTACCATTTTCAAATCCCTATCTTTGGCCACTACACTTGCATTCTCAAACAATTTTGCATACCTTTCAGACAAATGAGCTGTCTTTGCTTCATTCAGGTTAGCAAAATGGGTCATTGCCTTGGAAACCTCAAGATCAGTTGTATTTTGTACAATCCATATGATTTTATTCCCTTCCATCCGATCCTCTATACTTAGTAGAGATGGCTTTTGAGTCTTTGGGGCAATAGACCACATTGCAACAACCTGGGATCTTGGGTCATATTCACTTCCTCTTATCATTTCACCAATATGAACCTCATAGGATAAACTGCCCTCTAGTTGCTTTCTTATCTTATCAATGATAAAAGCAGAGGTCAAATCCCATCCTAGAGTTAGCAGCATTCCACTTGATCTAACCATTTCTCTGGCTTCATCTATAGTTATAGCATCAAGGCCAGGATCATAAGAGGCTAATGCTCTCATGGTTTCTTCACTTGGCTCTACTCCCTCAGGCAT
Source organism: Chamaecyparis obtusa (assembly GCA_027943335.1). Taxonomy (NCBI): domain Eukaryota; kingdom Viridiplantae; phylum Streptophyta; class Pinopsida; order Cupressales; family Cupressaceae; genus Chamaecyparis; species Chamaecyparis obtusa. The sequence continues at coordinate 730,619 of BSBK01000141.1, read as the reverse complement.
AGCCTTAGCCACATCTTGTTGCTTTTTCTAGATAATAAAATTCTTAAATTCATCACTCTTGATGAATTGGTCATCACTTAAAAACTCCTCCTGATATACCTCTCTAATATCTTGTCCTGACCACAAGGACTGTTCTTCATTTCCTTCATTTTTGGCCACCATCTTGCTAGCCCTTATTGTTTTCCTTAATTGGTGATGGTAAGCCCTATCACCTGGTACAAGAGCAGATGCACTATCAATCCTTCCTTTATGTTTTCTCTACTTAGAAGGCTCTCCCTCTTCAAACCTTTGCTTCTTTAATGGTGGCTCCGAAAGGTCCTCTACCTCTGATTGGTCTTTAGTAAGATCAATAACTGGTAAGTCTCCAACTTGTGGTGGGCTATCTACTTCTTGGGATCCATCAGAGAAATCTTCATGATCAGAAGATGAGTAATCCTTCTTTTTCTTTGTTTGCTTCTGATCAATCAACCTTTCCAATTGATTTGATAGAGTGTCACGCATCTCTATCATCTTGTTAATTCTTTCTAAATAGGGAAGGTCAGGGAAGAAATCGTGAAAAGGAATTTGGGCTACCTTCAACTGAGCTTGCAAATCCTTTAGGTTAAAAAACCTATTCCATCTAGTAGTGACCTCATCCTTCTCCACAATATTCCTAATCACATCCTCCTCATCAAGGCCCTCATGTTCTCTGTTGACACCAATACCAGGTATCAGTGTCAACCTTGCAGTCTTAATGAAGCCCTTAGGGTCCACATGTCTACAAAAACTAGATACCATCTTAAATTGATTTAGCCAAGTGGTAATTTGTGGGAAAGCCCTCTTACCAATCAAGAAATCATTGATTCTAAACTTCCTAGGTGTGAAAGTACCTTTCTTATGAGGGGCCAAAAGTTCTTTGTCTATCCACATGAACTACCAAACAAATTCTAAAGAAGCAACTCTTGGTGGCACAAATTTTGGTAAAAAATGTGGGGGTTGGGGGCAAACATAAACTCTTATAATTGTATAATTTTCCCCTAAGTAGAAATCACCCCAATTATGGTTTCCCTCCCATTTGTACTTCCATTGCATAGGTCTTAGTAGCCTTAGGACCTTGGGTGGTAACCTTGTAACATTTATGCCCAGCCATCTCAGAATAGGAAAAACAATGAAGTTCTCAAAAACACAAAAGTCACACCTATTTGTAGTACTATTCCATACCTTTACCCATAATTGTACTGGATTATGTTGATCTTGGAAAGTGAATTTTGGTTTCAACATATTCAAATCAAAACTGTTGATATTAAAAAATAGAATTAAGTGCATCAACATAGAGTAATGCAAGAACTTGATGGGCTTCTTACTTTCTTTGACAGACATTAACCCTTCATGCATCCTGTCGATTACATACTGGATGTAATCATAATCTATGTTTACTAGAGAATTCTGTATATCTAAAATCATCATCAAAAGATCAACTGGCAAGAATTCTTCATCTTCATCTATTCCCAATACTCTACACAACCCATAACAAGTCTGCTTCATATAGTAATGGAGGGATTTAAACTGGTAGGGGGCATTCATGTTATCAGGGAGAGGAGCTATATATGTGCCCTGCTTTGGGATATGCTTCACCATCTGGTCTTTCACTAACCCTATATTTTTTGTATACCTCTCTCTCTCTTGGCTCAGATTAATTTTAGTAGAGGAAGACGTGAAAAAACTAAAAGCTTTCATGAAAGAACCCCTGTCAAGAGTAACCAAAGGTGACTAGTCTGCTTTCCTAATTGTTTTGGAGATAGGATCATACAACCTAGCCAATGCAACAATTAAGTCTACATCTAGAAACACATTAGGGACAATCAATTTCCCTGAACCCAAAGCCCAAACATTACAAACAGGAACTGGCCCACCCCTATTTCGATAAAAATAACTGAACATAGTATAACCTGAGTAGGATGGTGCAAAAGGATCTCTACAATGCCCTAGAACATCTTCAAAGACATCATCAGGAGCTCTTTTGTTTTGACTGGAACCAGGCAACAATTTGAGAAACTCATTTGAATAATTTGGCTTGTTTTTATCTTCCCCACCTTTCATTTTGGCTTCACCACTGGAAGAATTCATGCTTAGCTTTGGTTGGCTCATTCTTTCTACACAATTGCTCATAATTCTGCAAACTTGATTTGCTTGGCACTCAAAGGTTACTCCAGCAAACATAATTCTCTTCAAATGACTTCAAACACAGAAAACAATGAGTTTAGCCCATTTATTGATGCAAATTGAAATGTTTACAATTGCCAAAATCATTGCAAATCTACCTCCAATTACTTCCGCATTCAATTCACATATCACCAGTTTTCAAATCAGTGCTAGCTGATGCAGGGATGTTGACAGATAGATTTAAAAATTTGAAAACAAGGCAAAAAGGCAATGATTACGGTTTAGTACTCTATCACCCAGCTTACATGATAAACTGCTCCTTTAAAACTGATTGGATGGCCAACTACTTTTTCTCTAGCTCAACGGTGTACGGCCTTTAACTTTTCTTTATTACTTTCTTTGAATAAGCCCATTTTAGCGAACCAGCGACTGAAGGTTCAGCTTATTCGATGAGTGAAAAGATAACCCTAGCTCACATTCAGAGAATTAGTGAATGAAGGCTTCTCTTATCCACTGAGTCAAATTCCTAATTCTTCCTCCATTCAGTGAACCAGTGAACAAAGGAAACCTCGCTTGAGCAACTAACCATGGTCACAATTTTGAGAACTAACGGCCAACGGCTTCGCTTATTCGTTGAATGTTTCAGTTGACTGCTAATTTATTCTGAGACTTGGCAACCAAAGGCTTCACTTGCTCACTAAGTGAAAGCCTTAACCATATGTTAAATAAGAGAACTAGCGAACAAGCTTACTCGCTAAGTCACTGAGACTAGAAGACAATCATCTTTTGATTACAAGACTTAGCGAACAAAGGGTTAGAACTTACTTGACTGCCTGATTCGCCCATTCGCTGAAAGGTTTTCATCATCACCAATCTTTTAAGAGAATGCACGACTACCTCATTCACCAGATTGCTAAATAGTTTAGAACATTGCCAACATATTACGAGATCACGCAAATAACAGGGAAAACCACATTTGTCCAATCTGTTAAAGCCAAACAGTCGGAACCGCCAAACTTAGAGCACACAGAACTTATAACACAGTCACCGAATCACCAAATTAATTTATGTAAGACCCAAATACTTTGAAATTAGAACATAACCGTCGATCATAAGGATAATCAACAGTCCTCACCAGATCACCAGATAACACAGATCTTAACCGCCCGATTCTGAGAATGAAAGAACACCGCCATGCCAGGTCACTAGAAGTTAACAGGAAACCACCAGGAAACAAATGAACATGCGACTACATACTCGCTGATTTGTGCAAAGGTTGAGGTAACTGCTGAACAACTTGGAGACTTAGCGACTAAAGAAACATACAACATGGGTTTTATTCATTCGCCAGTTCGTTGAATAACTACATAAAACAATACTATGCAATTCAGTGAACACTGGATGGAAATAATCACGCACAAAAACAAAACACTTAAGTGGCCAAAAAGTAACAATGAAACATAAGGATTAGGGAAACTTAAGGGTTTACTCGAAAAAACAAGATTTCTTAAAAAGGGCAAAACCTAGGGTAAGGGCTTTCAGGCTTGGTTATAACAAAATTGATGGATTTTTTGAAAAACTAAACCCCAGAAAACAAACTTGCAAAAGGATAAACCACGACTTGAAACTGAAAACTTCACAAAACCTAAAAAAAAGCCCAACATAACTCACTTTGTAAATAACAGATCCAATTCGCACATGTATGTTGGATTACTAATTGAGTTCCATTTCCATCTCCATCATTGATCTGCTCAAAAATCCCTTCAAGCAATCGCAACTCTAATCAAATCCTTCACCTTCAACCTTTTTGCTTTATCAATCAATAACATCAACAATTCCAGCATCCTTCTTTAACCTCACACTTAGGTTTACCTATATACCTCTTCAATAAGTAGATCCATCTTTTACCACTTAATCTCCTTTGTAGATCTTAGGTTTAGGTCAAATTCATCGAATCCTTCCATCATTCATGTTCTTCATCCATCCTTCTAGAAACATCTTCAATCTCTTTATTGAAATCATAATAAAATGATTTACTATGCATTAAATGCTCCATATAGTTAATTAATAAAGTCAACATGATTTACATAATCCAAGAATTCAACTAAGTCAACTAGGAATTTGAATTCTTCCTCAAATGTAAATTACTGACACTCGGTTAATACCGTATTCAACTCCTCGGTCATTGCTGCATAGCTCGTTCATCTCTTCAAACTATCCCCCTTACCTAATGCTGTCACTCAACAATAAACTGATGTTCGGTCAACACTGAATTTAATCAACATATATTGGCTTGGTTGACACTAACATCACTCAGCTTAAACTAAATTTCTTCACTTTTTCTCGGTTAAGCCTACTTGTTCAGTCTTGCTTCTTACTTAGATAAACAATACATTATCTTATCATTGTGCCACATAATCAAGTACTCATTGAAGTATCAAATAACTCAACCTTTCTCTAGGTTCTATTGTTATCACCCTTGCCCTAATCCTTCTCATCAATCAATAGATATAGTACTTTCTTAGATAGCAATAGTCTTACCAGTTAAGGTTTGATATCAATGATAATACAAAAATTGCTTCAATTGCAGTTTCCAACACTTATATGAGAAATGTAATGGAACCATGGGTAGGATGAGTGAGACCATTGAAATTTTAGATCATCACAATAGATTTATCATACAAATCTCACTACAATTATATAATGTAAAGATGTTCTTCAGTTATAACATTCACCATGCAAGTAGGATCTATAAGGACACCATGAGAAAAAAAACCCATTAACCTTTGCTACAATGTAAAGAGGACCGTCAAGTGCTTTAATCATATCTTTAGGATAAAATGTAAGGAAAATCTTAGGTTCAGATTGATCAATAAGGATGACAACATTGTTAGATTCAGTACACTCAATGTCATAGGCAACAACATGGGTGGAAGAAGAAGGTAAAAAGTGAGTAGACTCAACTATATTGGTCAAATGAGAAGGCACATAATTGGTATAAATTTGCAAGATTTGGTTGGGAGGAGCTAAAGATTTTTTTCTTAATCATTAACACCGTAAAAAAATATAGCTTTGGAATCAATGAGGTCTCGAATAGTAGATTTCAACCGGAAACACTTCTCAGTATCATGGCTAGGTTGATGATGATATTGAAAAAAAATCTTGTGATCAAAGGATTTAGGAAAAGGTTTGGATGCATCAATTGGTTTAATAAGAGGGAGTTGTATCATAGTAGCATTAATCAACTTCAACGTCACATTATGTAAAGATTTAAAAAGAGATGTAAAATTTTACGAGAAGGTCTAAAAATAGATGAAAAAGAAGAATCCAATTTTGACCCACAATAGAAAGCCACAAAAACAAAACCCCAAAATGCATGGAGATTTGCAATATAGACATCTTAACTAAGACTAACAAAAAGAGATGCCATAAGCTCTGATATATTGTATGATTTGGCTATGGAGATAGCCACCCAAGATGTAGAGGTCTAATGGAAAGTAGAATAACAAGAGAGAATCAATATGACAAGAATAAATTGTATTCTCACAAAGAATGCAATAGACTAGATTTAGAGTTAGATATAGAATTCTACATGCCATGAAAGATTGTCTAAACATTATAGCATACCCAAGATGAAGGCACTCCACGAAAGCACAAGAGAGATAAAAAATGAAGAATGATACTACTCTATCAATGATGCAATAGAATGAATTAATGGAATTACTCGAATTGATATTACAAAGGAGACACACTGGTTAAATTGGCCAAGATGAGACATATGAAGGCATAAGATTTAGACAAGTGTCTTAATATTATGAAATGATACATAATGTGATAGCTTATCGACCACCTAATGCGGAGAAGTGATAGTGTGACACATCCACTAAATGTGGATTATCTCCCAAACATGGAAAAGTGAAAATGTCACATGTCCACTATAGGTGGATCACCCTACCAATGTGAAAAAGTGAAAGCGTCGCATATCCACTAAAGGTGGATCATCCTTCAAAGGTAGACAAGTGATAAAGTGATTATTACACCAAAGGTGGAAGTTCCACTTAAGGTGGAAAAGTGATAACGTGATAATTCCACCAAAGGTGGGAATGTTCCTATATAGTCCCTGAGCAAACTTAAGTAATGTGTGCTCGAGATCCAGGAGAACAAAATACTAGATAAAACAATCAAACACATCAAAAAGTATGTTATCAAGCCTTTAACTCTTTGTTTATGTTGATTAATGCACAATTTCATACCTTTTACCGAGTTCTTAGTTTATCAATCAATTCAATTCACGCCACCCAGAAGGAGGATAATTCCCACAAAATTTGAGCCCAACTTTGTCTTAAAGGTGTTAGCACCTGTTAAAATTTTCATGCCCTCACTAGTCTTCCCCTGGCCTCTGCAGTCTCTTTTCTGGTCTCTGGCTAAAACCCTTGTCAAATTTTCAAAAAAACTAGCCGTTGGATGCTTAAAATTCAAAATTTGACCTAAGTGCCCGAGCCCTGTTCTATTTCGACGTTGCTTTTTCCAGTGACTTAAAACCTTTTTACCACATGTGTTAATTAAAAGTCACCACTTTACCATCTTCGCGGTTAGGTTTTTCCATGTCGGGTGGGGTCCCTTTAATATTTCCTAAGTCCTAAGCCCCTGCGCTGTTAATTTTTCCTAAGCCTTCAAGCCTTTAAACTTGTGGCTATCACTTGTTCACAAGACTGTTTGGTGTCAGAGGTCTTTGACATGCGAATTCACGACCGTGTGCCATTTGTCCCGGTGGGCCCTGTCTTCCTTCCCTATTGACTTGCTAACGAGTGAGCAGAATCAATGATCATCGCTGTACCGCTGAGGGAAGATGCACAGGTTTTAACATAACACTTTAATGATGGCCATCTGATGTGTTCCCTGAAGAAGGGTGAATGTGGGTTCATGGCCATGTCACACCACCGTGGACCTTGCTCATTGGTTGTGTCAATATACATGTGGATGTTGTCAGATGACTGCGTAGATGGATATCAAGTGGGACCTGTGTCAGACTTGAGTTATTTGGCAATTTCTTATTGGTTGGTGTGTTGTTGAGAAGGATCCTATCAGTGGGGCCTGCAGTGAAGGATTTTCAATCTACGGTCAGCGCATGATCTTAAGGAATATTCCTACCCCATGAGATCATGCGCCATCCATTGATTTTGAATCTTACTTGGACATGTCAGTGGGCCTGAGAGATTCTAAAGGGATGCTGAGATGGAAGATCTGACGGTTAGCATATCTTCGCATAGAATCTTTTGAGGCTATGTGATCTTACGCCAGATGTTCGATTAGAAGCTTATGAGGAGTGGGTCCAAAGTGCTAATTCATCACTGACGTGCCAAAATTTCATTGGTTGAGAATTTTATGAGGTGGCAGAGACTTTTTGAAGGGTTCACGACTATCGTGAGATTAAATGTAAGCCGCCTGATCTGCCGAGAAATGAAAGGATCGATGGTCGTGTTTTAAACTTTGTTTGGGTAACCGTTGTATTTCAAATTCAAAATTTTCTGAGGGTTTCCAGCGACAGAAAGGACTGGTTTTAATTGCTTTTGAGGCTGGATTTGATTTGTTTGGTGGTGTCGGTGGTTGCAGTGTGGTCCAAGTTGCCATGATCAAATTGTAGGGGGGTTTGTACTGTGTGGGGATGGATAATTTTGGTGGCTCAAGGCATTTTGTAGGTCTAATCAGATTGGTTTGTATGGTGAAATTTGTGATCTTCCTATCCTTCTCAGAGATTTTCTCATTCATGAGGATCGTACCTGGTTCTGACAGACCTGTGCTTGGTTTTCCCTCCAAGAATTTTGATTTTTGTTGTATTTAAAACCCTAACCCTAGTCATTCGAAGCTTGATGCATCCTATTTGGGATTCCAAGATGACTAGGGGGTTATAAATGGAGTTGTGTTAGTTGTTTTAGGGGCTTCCGATTTCTGCGTTTTCAAGAGAATTGGTTCCAAGAAAGTTCTTTTCCTGCAGATTTTCTCCTTCTCTCTGTATATAGGGTGTTCTTTCTTCCTTTGTTGGTTCAAAGAATATAATACATATTGTAATTGATTTGTCTTATGTATGAGGACTCAATTTATTCTTATTGTTACCAAGCTATCTCCATTTGAATTTTGAATTCATTAATCATACATCAAGGGTGTTTGATTTTTCTATTTGCATTTCCTATGTGTTTGCAAGTGGATTCGTCTTCGCAGAGATAATTGGTTTAGGATTAGTTTTCATGTATGTATGAGCTGAGGTGTCAAAGATATGTCATGCTTGTCTTCAAGTGGATGCTGGTTAATGTATTGCTTGTCTATAGGTCTCTTCTAAGGGGAGGGTTAAAAACCTTTGGATGGGTGATAACATACTTGAATACATAGGTGGGTTGTTAAAGTGAGGTTTGGTCATGGTGTGTGATTGATGTTAGGCATCAACATATTGAATATATTGTCTTCTTATTTCATAGCTTTCTATTGTAATAGGGTATTTGACTCTGTGGCCCATTGGACAAGGCACTGGTCTATGAGGGACTTAGGGTATCTCAGGGGTCCTTTCAAACCCATCATTAAATCATTTACATTAAGTTCCACCCTTTCCCTTTCATGTTGTTAGAAATAGGTCTCTAGTTTTCATACTCATTCTATGCAAGTAGGGCTATTGCATGAGATCTTGATTTTATTGAGGTACAGGATACCTACAAGGGTTTGAGAACCATTCCACAGTCAGTTACTTGCAGACTTGTAGTGTGACATAAGTTGTATGTGTGTGCCGATGAGGTATACCTACTCGAGTGATGTGGAGCTCAAAGTGTAGAAGGATCTCTCTTTGATCCTTGTTAGTTGGCCTTTTTCCTTGTCAGATTTGGAGTGTTGAGTGAATGTGACACTAGCCTTGTCAATCCTAATGCCAATCTAACCTTTGGGGAAAAAGAACACCAACAAGATGGTGACTCTGCTGGGGAAGAAGTAAAGACAACAAGCCTCCTTGCTTGGCTGGATCGTCCCAGAGTCTTGGTTAAAGATCACAGAGTCAAATAAACAAAAAGACATTTGCTACATCTTCTAACTACGTGTTGAGTGACAACTCTGAATTCTTTGTTTGATTAGTGCAGTCCCTGATAAATAGTGTGAAAATCCTGGTGAGGTTTTGGGTGATTGGAAGAAGCTACAATACAAGCACCATATTTTCCTCTTCAAGGAGGTGGTGAATCTATATTGCAAAGAACCTGATGGAGCTGAATGGTGAGCTCTAGATCTGCCTTGCTTCTAGTCAACAAGTTAAGTGTTCCTGCTTCAGAGCTTCTAGGTATTTTGGTTTTCATATGCCTTGTTTTTATGAAAATCAGCTGTAAAGAAAATGTTTCCCTATCAAGTGTTTTGCACTAGCATAAAGGGATAAGTAGTAGTGGGCAGCTCCTTATGGAGGAATATAGGCCCTTTTATTTTGATGGCATTGAAGGTGCCCCTAATGAGTTCTCTACTGAGGATGGGAAGTGCTTGCCTAGATTCATAGTTGATGGATCTGTTTCTGCAAGCCAACATATATTTGATGTCATGGGTCTTTTTGGTGAAATGGATATTGAGCATGAAGATGTTGCTATGAGGCTTTTTGTGCAGACATTTTCTGATAGTGTAAGGAAGTGGTTCCTCTCCTTGCCTTCATGTTCAATCCCTTCTTGGGATGTATTGAGAGCAAAGTTTATAGAGCATTTTGATGAAGTTGCTGCTCTTAAGAAGGAAATTGCAAAGAGAAAGATTGAGAACTGGCAGCTAATGGAGGACAAGAAATTGCAAAGATTGGTGGTTCCTTATGTTGATCATGAGGAAACCAGTAGTTCTGATGTTGATTCTCATTATGCGGAAAGTGTTGACTATGAGGTTGATTTTGAGGTCAGTACATATGAGAGTGTTGAAGATGGATCTGAGGTTGATAATATTTCCATTTTGTCTATAGATTTTTCTTCTTTCCAATATCAAGATTCTTGCTTCTTGTCTCAGTTTGATGATATTTTGTGTGAAGGGCAGAGTACTGGATATGATGCAGATGATGATTCCTATAGTTATTGTTTCACACAAGATGATCTAAGGCCATAAATGTTCATCCTTGTCTCAGGTAGGGATGATGTATGCAGTAGTAGGGGTGGAGCTAAGGAAGATGAAGACAAGGCCCAAAGTCCATTGAGCAGTGAAAAGATTTCAGTACTCTTGGCTAAAGAATTCTAGAGGTATGCCCCTATTTTGGATTTTGATTTGCAGCTCCCCTATGATATAGTCTTTGAAACTGATAATGAGGCTAGTGTTTAAAGTGATTATGATGTTCCATTTTCACCAGAGATCCCCTCTTGTAGTGACTCTGTAGAAGAAGAAGTTGAAGGTCATGATAGTGTGTTTCCCTGTCATAGAAATTGCAGTAATGAACAAATTTCTTGTGAAACCCTTCTCCTTCTTTTGTTAAATATGACAGTGATGGTGACAGTATTGGGGACCTTGTCTTCAATAGTTGGGACAAGACTTCTTTTGGTAAAAATAATGATGCAGATCAGTTGTTCCCTTGTCACAAAAGTTTTGAAATAGACCTTCACTTGGTTCATGATCCAGTTCGTGAAGACATCATGGATGAACCAAGTTGTTCAGTGGCTGAGGCAATATGTGAAGGTGAATTAGAGAATCCAAGTCCTTCTCAGCCATGTATTTTTGATGTAATGCATGATGCTCAGTATGTTTTATTTTCTGATCCATTAGTAGATGATATTTTCTTTCCCAGTCATCAAGAAGAAGTAAGTGATGTTCCTTACTTCTTGGAGTATGAATATGAATGTAATGATTATGACTGGAAGAATAGGGGCAGTGATCATTATGGTTTTATTTTTTGGCCCATGAATTATCACATATGTTGGCAGCAAGATGGTCAGGATAATTTCAGGTGGTTGGTCACATATGTAGATGAAAATCAGATTTTTGATTCAGGAGGGTCATTGGTTTTCTTTTGGTGGCCTAGGGCCACCAAGTAAAGTGTAAAATTTTTGTAGATCTCTGTAAATATTTTCCCTTCCTATTTCCCTGGTGTGTTCCCTGTGTTTTTTGAGGTCTCTGTGCCCTTTTCCAGTAGGTGGTTTGCTCCTCCCAGAGATCTGAATCCTTGCCATGCCTGCAGGAGGCATGCATCCCCAACTAGATCCACTGTTAGCACTTGTTAAAATTTTCATACCCTCACTAGTCTTCCCTTGGCCTCTGCAGTCTCTTTTCTGGTCTCTGGCTAAAACCCTTGTCAAATTTTCAAAAAACTAGTCGTTGGATGCTTAAAATTCAAAATTTGACCTAAGTGCCTGGGCCCTGTTCTATTTCGGTGTTGCTTTTTCCAGTGACTTAAAACCTTTTTACCGCATGTGTTAATTAAAAGCCACCACTTTACCATCTTCGTGGTTAGGTTTTTCCATGTCGGGCGGGGTCCCTTTAATATTTCCTAAGTCCTAAGCCCCTGCGCTATTAATTTTTCCTAAGTCTTTAGGCCTTTAAACTTGTGGCTGTCACTTGTTCGCAAGACTGTTTGGTGTCAGAGGTCTTTGACATGTGAATTCGCAACCATGTGCCATCTGTCTCGGTGGGCCCTATCTTCCTTCCCTGTTGACTTGCTAACGAGTGAGCAAAATCAACGATCATCGCTATACCGTTGAGGGAAGATGCGCGGGTTTTAACATAACGCTTTAACGATGGCAGTCCGATGCGTTCCCTAAAGAAGGGTCAATGTGGGTCCATTTCCTTCTCACACCACTGTGGACCTTGCTCATTGGTTGTGTCAGTATACATGTGGATGTTGTCAGATGACTGCACAGATGGATATCAAGTGGGACCTATGTCAGACTTGAGTTATTTGGCATCTTCTTATTGGTTAGCATGTTGCTAAGAAGGATCCTATCAGTGGGGCCTGCAGTGAAGGCTTTTCAATCTACGGTTGGCGCATGATCTTAAGGTATATTCCTACCCCATGAGATCATGCGCCATTCGTTGATTTTGAATCTTACTTGGACATGTCAGTGGGCCCGAGAGATTCTAAATGGATGCTGAGATGGAAGATTTGACGATTGGCGTATCTTTGCATAGAATCTTTTGAGGCTATGCGATCTTACGCCAGCCGTTGATTATAAGCTTATGAGGAGTGGGTCCAAAGTGCTGATTCATCGCTGACGTGCCCAGATTTCATTGGTCGATAATTTTATGAGGTGGTGGAGACTTTTTGAAGGGTTCACGATTGTCGTGAGATTAAATGTAAGCCACCCGATTTGCCGGGAAATTAAAGGATCGACGGTCGCATTTTAAACTTTGTTTGGGTAACCGTTGTATTTCAAATTCAAAATTTTCTGAGGGTTTCCAGTGACAGAAAGGATTGGTTTTAATTGATTTTGAGGCTAAATTTGATTTGTTTGCTGGCGCTGGTGGTTGCAGTGTGGTCCAGGTTGCCATGATCAAATTGCAGGGGGGTTTGTACCGTGTGGGGATGGATAATTTTGGTGGCTCAAGGTGTTTTGCACGTCTGATCAGATTGGTTTGTATGGTGAAATTTGTGATCTTCCTGTCCTTCTCAGAGATTTTCTCATTCATGAGGATCGTACCTGGTTCTGATAGACCTGTGCTTGGTTTTCCCTCCAAGAATTTTGATTTTTGTTATAGTTAAAACCCTAACCCTAGTCATTTGAAGCTTGATGCATCCTATTTGGGATTCCAAGATGACTAGGGGGTATAAATGAAGTTGTGTTAGTTGTTTTAGGGGGTTCCAGTTTCTGCCTTTTCAGGAGAATTGGTTCCAAGAAAGTTCTTTTCCTGTAGATTTTCTCCTTCTCTCTGCATATAAGGTGTTCTTTCTTCCTTTGTTGGTTCAGAGAATATAATACATATTGTAACTGATTTGTCTTATGTATGAGGACTCAATTTATTCTTATTGTTACCAAGCTATCTCCATTTGAATTCTGAATTCATTAATCATACATCAAGGGTGTTTGATTTTTTTGTTTGCATTTCTTATGTGTTTGCAAGTGGAGTCGTCTTCGTAGAGATAACTGGTTTAGGATTAGTTTTCATGTATGTATGAGCTGAGGTGTCAAAGATATGTCATGCTTGTCTTCAAGTGGATGCTGGTTAATGTATTGCTTGTCTATAGGTCTCTTCTAAGGGGAGGTTTAAAAACCTTTGGATGGGTGATAAAATACTTGAATACATAGGTGGGTTGTTAAAGTGAGGTTTGGTCATGGTGTGTGATTGATGTTAGGCATCAACATATTGAATATATTGTCTTCTTGTTTCATAGCTTTCTATTGTAATAGGGTATTTGACTCTGTGGCCCATTGGACAAGGCACTGGTCTATGAGGGACTTAGGGTATCTCAGGGGTCCTTTCAAACCCATCATTAAATCATTTACATTAAGTTCCACCCTTTCCCTTTCATGTTGTTAGAAATAGGTCTCTGGTTTTCATACTCATTCTATGCAAGTAGGGCTATTGCATGAGATCTTGGTTTCATTGAGGTACATGATACCTACAAGGGTTTGAGAACCATTCCACAGTCAGTTACTTGCAGGCTTGTAGTGTGACATAAGTTGTATGTGTGTGCAGATGAGGTATACCCACCTGAGTAATGTGGAGCTCAAAGTGTAGAAGGATCTCTCTTTGATCCTTGTCAGTTGACCTTTTTCCTTGTCAGATTTGGAGTGTTGAGTGAATGTGACACTAGCCTTGTCAATCCTAATGCCAATCTGACCTTTGGGGAAAAAGAACACCAACAAAAGGTATGAAGTTGGGCTAATTGACATTATCCTCCAATGTGGCATGTGAAAATAGGCTTAATTCCTAGTTTACCCTTACGGATCCATATTTACCACTTCACATTTTGGTGAATCTAACATGTCTTATTCTTGCATATTTTCAATTTGAAGTTTTCAAATTTGATTTTTTTCATTATAGATTTCAAAAGATTTGATTGGTTTTCAATTTCACATATGATTACATTATTTATTAGCTATATTTAGTTAATCATGCATTAAATCAAGACTTCTTTCACTTATATTTTTTGCATTGACCCATTGGATTTTGATATTTTGCATCATGAGGATTTTAAAGGTGTTCCCTATATTCTTTTCCTTTCTTAAAGCTTTCATAAATACTTCATGTTTCTATATGATGTCATTATTGCATATAGTCATTGATTGCTTGACTTGCATTAAAAGCTTAGATGATGTCTCAACTCTAACTTTTGATAATCCTCCTAGGGATAATATTGAGATGAATAATCCTTGTACTTTTCATAGAGTATCCCTTAGTCATGAATAAAGAATTAATGCTAATATCAATGATATCTCTAATGGAGATAAAGCATTGGAGGGGAGGGAAATTAATAATGGATCCTCTTTTCATAGGGTTTCTTTGGTGCAAGAGGGACAAGATTCAAATGTTGATCTAAACCTTAATACCTCTATCACCTTAGAACATCCTCATTCTCCTAGAGTTTATCTTAGCCATCAAAATAATTTGAGACATGATGATGTTATGCATGTTCTTTGATGATATGTGACTTAGTACACTAATGCATAAGGATACAACACTAGATAATAAACATTTAGGCTAAGACTTTATTCCTCAAGTTAACATAGGTAAGGATAAGTATGTGCATCCTAACACAAGGATCCCTCCTCCTCCCTCTATTCTTTCCTTTGGACCTTCACAATATACTCACACAACAAACTTCAATGAGGTCTATGATAAAATTCCTTCTCCTTTACACTTGCAAATAAATTACAAGCTTGGTTTTGATATCACTTCTAAACAAGGTTATGTGAGATAATGTATTGGAAATATGGAACAAGGAATCAAATTCCCTATAGAATCACCAACCCAAATTTTTGTTTCATGACCATGTTTATGTTTATCTAGTTGCATCCCCTATAAAAAAATAAATCATCTATACATATCTAAAATTCTAGTAGCCATAGATATTGGTTAATCTCATTCTATGCATAAGTAGCTATAAGTAAGGTAAGTTAAGGTAGCATTGCTACTAGCATTTACCTACTTATGAGGAAGGATTGGTTGATGCAAAAGAGCAAGCTAATTGATCAACAAGTTTACTAGCTCATTACTCTATTTTTATTTTATTTCTCTATTCCCATCTCTTTCCAATTCTAGCTCTCCTCCCAAACCTTATCCTCCTCCCCATTTATTTTTCTTTGTGTGCAAGGTAGATCAACCATTGGATTATCTTGTGTAATACATTTCCTAAAGTAAACTGCATTAACGATAATATTAGTAGTAGAATAGAAGAGGAAATTATTAGTAGTACAATAGAAGAGGAAATTGACCTCTAGATGCTCCCATGCCAATTTGTGAAAAAATGTAGATGCATGCAACAAATTTTGGCCCTTAGTCTATCTCTTTTTCACAAGAGATTTTTCTCTCAACACCTATACTGGTTGAAATTCCACCAACCGACAAAACTTAAGGATATTATCTTCACTATCTTGGTTGAATTTTAAACAAACAATTTATAAAGGATTTTACACTCGATGCTGGATTCTTATAAATCAAATTCATTCCATGGGCAATAGAATACTCTTGAATATTGACGGCTTGATCATGTGCCCATCTCTTCTTCTTCTTCTTCTATATTTTCTACCCACACACAAATCCAAGAGATTAAATTGTAGTAATAGTCACAATAATTTTTTGGTGGAGGACAAAGGTACTTTTGAGGCACTACCATATGTGGAGAAAAATAATGAACCCCTTAAGAGTTTGAGGATAATGATGAGGTTATCTTGGAACTTTTTTTTAATGCTTATGGTAGGCTTCCAAGACAACATTATAAAAGTATACACTTTGTAACCCCTTATATTATTGACTAGTTTGAAGAAGATCTCAATTATCTTTGAAGTTAATAAAGATGCTTTGATCCACCTCCTCAAATCAAACAAGGAAATAATTCTATAACAACATATATGATCAAGAGCTAAAAAGACTTAGAATATGATTCTTTTGAATTCTAATAGACACAAGTTGTACTTATATCTAAAATCATATTTAGACACCTATCACAATCATTTTTCTAAAATTTGTATATTAAATGTTTTTACTCAAAATATCTTCTTATATTAAATATTCTCTTCTCCTTTAAAAAAAATATAATATATATAATAACAATTTAAAATTATAAAGATATTTTGATTATTATCATATTATAATCCAAACAATAAAATTTTGTTACACTTTTATAAAGCTTCTAATTAATATTTTTCCACATTTTTAAAATTATTATTTGTATGAATAAATTATTATCACTTTATATTAATTAAATAATAATAATAATAAAAAATCAAGCCCTCAAAATCTGAAAGGATCGAATCTGAATCAAATTGTGGAGAAAGAAGGTAGTCTTATAATTTGAATCATTTACTTTAAACCGGCTTTATATTTGGGGAAATGTCAGCCAGAGAAGGAACGTTTTGAGAATGAACTCCCTAATTATGGACACGATGTTTTTCCAATCCAGAGTAAATATATGTTTGAGCATTTTATTTTTCTCTTAATTCGAGCAACTAGATTCTGGAGTAAAGGAAGAGAAAGTGGAAGCTTCCACCTTGAAATAAACTACCTTCTTTACAGTTTGATTTAAAAAATTGTACTCTCTGTTACTAGTTTTAGCCTCATTGTCGAAGCATACTGGCAAATACAGCCAAGCTGAATAGAGCTTGCAGCTTCTAATCAAAGCCAGCTGCTGCCATTGAGCTAAGATAATACACAAAGAGGCTTTAAGATAAATGGTACCTATCGTAATATGACTACTATGTTTTCATGCATAATCGTCAAGTCTGTTATAGATTCCAATTCAAGGGAGGTCGTAAAAAATGGGAATATTAATTAGTGGGTATCACCTTTGGGCTATTCTCCACTGTATGCATCGATTCCTATCCGCATCTGATTCTTCAAAGGCTTTTACAACTATAAATTTTAATAGACTCGGCAAATTTGAATTGATCCCGCAAGATGGCGAAGGAGCAGATCGATTACAAGTTCCAGTTGGATGGAGGCCTAAGAATGCAAGTACAGGTTTGTATACACATGACTGAATAATTTAACAGATTTCTGTAAGTACACTAAAGTTGAGCTAGAAAGATGAAGATTTTAGGGTGCAACTTATTTTTCATTTTTTTTTCAATGTTTTGGAATACCATAACCAATTCTCACTTTAATTCATTTATATAACCATTTGGCGGGGATTGAAGATTAAGAAGGGGTCCCCAACTTGCATAGAGTTACAAGTCACAAATGCCACTACGTCCCTACTTCTTCATTGGGGAGTTCTTCTTTCCACTGAGAAGTAAGCTTATCAATCCACTAACATCATTTGCATCGTTGTAATTGGTTTTCATTTAAATTTTATCACTTACTGATGGTTGCTTCCTGGAATTGGGTTTTTTCATTTGCATCGCTCTAGTTACTATTCATTAAATTGGGTCACATAATGATGGCTGCTCGCAGGATTTGGGTTATTCCATCTCATTGGCCTGCTGGAACGAGAATTTATAAGGAGAAAGCTTTGCAGACTCCTTTTAAAAGGGTATGCAATTGATAAAAGAATCTTTTATATCTATATCTCTTCTTGGTTGTATGTTTAGTAGGCAAGATAAAATAAGATTAGACGACTCTTAAGTTAAAATGATCTGTACTATCTATAGAAAGTGCGTCTATTTGTTTAGAAGATTGTTTTTATGATTTTAGCGTTTGACACATATGTAGCGTGTACATATGCACAAACATGTATATGTATACATATGCTTAGTGTATTTGAAGCAAGAATAACTACATTGTGTTTGCTCCCTACAGTCAAAATGTACTTTATGCCAAGAGATAAAAGCATAGCAAAACTAGAGTATCTAGAATATCTAATAACATGAAAATCCATACTGGAATTTCGTGTTCTTAATTAAGACTTGATTAATATTTTTCTTTTCTTATGGTTTACAGTCTGGGGAATGCCACTCCTTGACAATTGAAATTCGGGATCCCAAAATATGTGCTATTGAATTTCTCGTGAAAGATGAAGCCAGGGACAAATGGTTAGTTATCGATCTAACAGCTTTATTGAGGTAAATGGAATGAGAATGGGATATAATTTGTTCTCGCTACACAGGTTCAAATTGAATGGTCAGAATGTCCACATTGACATACCAAGAGATGCGATAAATGTTTCTGATGTCTCTGTACCTGAAGACCTTGTACAATTGGAGGCTTATATACAATGGGAATCTAAAGGAAAGAAACATTATACCCCAGAACAAGAAAAGGTCAGTGACATCTCATCAGGAGTCTACATTTAGTGTATTCTCGAACAAATTTGTTTTAAATGTCAAACACGTGCTGTTCTCTATGATTTTTTTCCTCTTCTGTTGTGCTTATATAAGATATTTTAATTAGAACCTAGACTTGGGATCATTCTTTTAAGATAATTTGCAGAGAAAAGTGATGGTAATGCAAGTCCAAATTTTCACTTCCCATTCTTGGCTCTATTATGTTACCGTTTGAGTTCCTTTAATTTGTATTATAGATTGCAAGTCTCAGCCTTCATGATGCTGCCACTTTAACACACAGCCATTATGGCGCTAACATGTACTTGTGTAATGTCCCCTACTAGGAGGCTGTCAATTTCTAACTATTAACATACATCACTATAAATTTAAAACAGATTGAATTAAGAAACAATGAATGATTCATAATACATTTGGCAGTTCACATAGTTAAGCCCCAATTCCTCACTTCTCTCCTAAACTCAACCCTAAGGAGGATGGGGATTTACTTCTCGGAGGGCACTTGACACCAATCTACAAGTAGGTCCCTCAAGGCTTCAAGGCCCCGTCCATATCCCATCTTGGGGTTCACCTACCTTTTGAGGATTTACTCCGTCTCTCCTTAACACAACACCAAACAATCCTCTTATGGGGCTATAGCGAGTGATTAAGGAATAGGCTATATGTATATTAATATCTCATGTATTATAATTAAAATATAACTGATATAATTTTGATTTCACTATTTTTAACAGATATAAATGCTACACACACACACAGAGATATATATTACTTCCCTAACCCTAACAGAGAATGGTGGAATTAGTGTGCAAGGGTGCTTGGAAACCAATCTACAAGTAGGTTCCCACAAGGCTTTAGGACCCTGTCCATATCCCATCTTGGGATTCACCTACCTTGTGAGGATTTACTTTGCCTCTTTCCAACACAAACTCCCTATCCTTATGAAGGCATTAGCAGAAGACTAAGGACTAGGCCATTAATTATACTAGTCTTTCATGTATTACAAATGTATATGCATATAAGTTAAAATAAGCATGATTGTCATATAAATTTGGATTCCAATATTATGCATATATATTCTTGTTGACGGGGCTTTTGTGCACAGGCCAAGAGAGAGATGAGCCAGGTGTGTTTGCTAGCCAAATCCATCTGAAAGAGGGGAAAAAACTGGGGTTCTTATCCTCCCAAGCACCTAGATGTCGGGTCACGACGGTGTTGGATAATTGAGTTGGACACGTGGATGTTTGTTCAAGGGGTCTGCTGGTTTAGGAAGAAACTGAACTGATAGAATCCCTAAAAGTAAGCGTTAGAACATATTATAAAATAAACAACAAAAGATAGGACATGGTTAGAAAACAATCAAACTAACTATTATCACTTCATCATTTCAACTCATCAGCTAAACCTAAGAACAATGTGACAAATATATTAAATACACAACTCCAAGGGAGCATATAGATCAACTACTACTAGAGAAAGAGTTCTAAAAACTAACACTAATCTATTACTAACTATGGTGCCTCAAAATCATCAACTTTACGGACCCTAACTATGGCTCAAAATGATACATTTATAAGGAACTTAGTCCTGTACAATATAGATTCCAAGAAAGGAGAGAAAGAGAGAAGAAGAAAGAAGGAGAAGGGAACCTAGAGGTTCGAATCCCGAGGGGAGGTGATAGTGTGCGAGTCTTCTATCATATTGTGTACATCCTTTGAATCTCGAACCTGCATCATAGATGCTGGATCAACGGCCTGTCTCCTCGCCATCCACTTGAACCTTGCCTTAAATGCAAAAAACAATGTCCAATTAGCAGGGTGTATAAAACTTGCGGAACGCCCATCTTGCCTGTCACTTCACTTGACAAGTGTACTGTTGATGTGAGTTTTGTTCCGCCACAACATGCAGAATCGAATACTTTGTATTCCAGGATGAAACACCAAATCTCCAACTCTCTCTTGAATAAGGATGCTCATACGCTAAACAATGTACATGGATTCTGTGATCAAATGAGACGACCCCAAGGTTCCTTCTTATTGTGGATGTTCACTTATTTTTATGCTGTGATATGTTGGTTATCACAAAGGGACTTATGCTATTCATTCAATGGATACCAACTTGATTTTAACTGCTTCCAACCAAACAATTGCAAAGAGATAAGAGGTTAGAAAGATTTAATATACTCCTAAAATGCAAGAGATAATGAATGCCTTTGTGACTCTACTAGACTTAGTTTAGCCATCGACATCAACCAAGCTAGTGTGATTTTCAAAGGTAGATGTAAGATGTTCAAACTATCACCATTCCATTAACACTATCCATCGATGCATATCAATGTGTAAGCAATAATCGAAGTTCAGCTTATGATTTTATGTCATTCGACATGCAAGGTGTACTTACAATCAGCAAGCAGCTAGTGGTTTGATCTAAGCAAGTTCACCAAAAATGCATCTAAAATCACTTCTATTCAACTAAACACTACTTCTAATCAACATGAAATGAAATCCTACTCTAAATGAGGAAATGTAGAAACCATGCAATACTCCAAAGCAACACAAGTAATCCACCATGAAGGCCAATAATGAATTAGCAATTACTTTGATAGCATTATGACAACAATTTCAACAAGTCCCTCCTACTCCACTCTACCTCTAATGAGTTACAAATGAGAAGGCCTTGGCCTTTTATAGCAGTCCCCAGTACAATGAGTGACCAAGATTGATTGAAATTAAGGGCCAAGATTAATCCAACACAACCCTAATTAGGGTTTCATAACCTCCACTATCAATTATTAAATTCCCACCCAATTACAAAAGAGCACCATCATGTCGGCCAATAGAAAAATTACTTTTCTTTGTGGGTCAATGAGAGAGAGGCTAGGTGGAAGCTTGCAAGAAAAGACACCCATCAATGAGCCAATAATAAAATGCCACATGGGCTTACAACAAATCTTCTTTTAGAATATAATTTTCTTGACTTTTCCTCTTTTGGCACATTCAATGAATCTGGACATAATATGATGAAGCTCTCCCACAAGGACCCTTGGCATGTTCTCATCGGTTGAAGAAATGGGTGCCACCTTAACATGCTCACCCTATAGACTTGATAAATATCCCTTTGATGATGGGAAATATCTCGTTTTGATAATCTCTTCCTTGGGCTGGTAGACTTGATCATGATGTTGTACTCGCTTCTTGGATTCCATCTTGAATGCATCAAGCTTGGATTTGAATTTTGTACTTGTATCTTGACTTGATCATGAAATCTCCTCTCGCTTATCTCCTTGATGAATGACTTGCAATTTTGTTAATTTTTGTTTGAAGGCCTTCAAACTTAATCTTGCCACAACTCTTCATTCTCTAAGCATCTTCACCCTATGTGGTGATGACCAAAATCTGAGTGCCTTAGCGCTTTCACTGTTTTTGGCTCCTTTAGCCCTCGCTGTTTTCTCTTTTCCTTCCTTATCCTTTGCTGGTGGGTCTTTCTTCTCTTTGGCCTTGGCTTTAGATTTTGAATTTTTGCTACCTTTCTCCATGATTCAACCAACAACATCAACCCTTAATCAGATTTTAACTTTATTTCACTAGACTTAAATTAAATCCTAAAGTTACTAGTTGTTGGTGTGCTAAAAATCAGACTTCTAAACTTTTACATCATTCGTTAAAACTATTAAACCTAAGACTTCAATTACATGAAATACTTGAGATTTTAATCATTTTTCAATCCTAGACATCATACCATCCCTACCACTTTGATTTCACTCTTCTTTTTATGGAAAAAGGTGACTAAGATTTGGAAAATGAAGCTTGGTATAAAACTATACAACTCTGCAAATGATCGTAAACCGCTGTATACAGCAGCAATAACATTGTGAGGAGATAAAGATTCAAGCCTTGAATTGATTTTGCTTGATTTCAGGTCTTGAACTTGCTGGAGATTCTTGAAAGCAGACCTTTTTTTGTTGGTAAACAATTGAAATCAGAGTCCCCCTGCTGATAATTGCTTGAAATCAGAGTTCTAATTGCTGGTAAATGCTTGAAATCAGTCACTTTGGTCATGAAAATTGGAAGGAAATTGATGAATACTGAATTCCACCAGCACCTATAAGCAGCCTTGCAGTGAAAAAATGATAAGAAAAAACTTGAATCTCCCTCTTGCTGGCTCAAATTCTTCCAGGTATGCCTGCAAATAGTTAGAAACAATTTCTTTTGAGGTGTTGAAATGGGTTTTCTTTAATAGATGCTGTCTTGGATTGATTTCCCCCGTGCAGTGTTATCAAATTTGAATTTCCCTCTTCAAATATTAAATGCAAATATTGTGATTTATCCTCTAATTGCATTGAATGGATGGTCTTGTATTAATTTTAATCCCTCTACCCTTTCAAATTTTGAATTTTGGAGTCTCCTATTGGATTGAATTTCTCTCTTACTTCATGTGGATGCAAAATTCCATTAAATTGGGCTCCATGTGTTTAAGTTCGATGCATATCAAGGCTTGATCTACTGTTCATTATTGAATTTCAAAATGCCTTGTATTAAATACAGGAGCTTCTCACTGCTTTGTTGGCAGCATTACATTGAGTTTTGATCCTCCATTTATCTATTCAAGGCCCATAAATTTGTATTCACATTTGACATGGGCCATACACTCATTGAACTTAGAGCCTTTGATTTATTGGGGCAGCCTTCCAAGACCCCACGCCAGATTTAGGGGCAGGCGTAGGCTTCTTTTCATATATATTTTAGGCCCCATTAGTATGCTTCAAGGCCATATGTTTTAAGTTTGGGGCTATGCCTTGAACTTTGAGCCCATGTGTTTGGGCTAAGGGGTCTTGTTGATGTGAGTTTTGTTCCACTACAACATGCAAAATCAAATACCCAATGTTTCGAGATGAAACATCAAACACTCAATCCTCTCTTGATATAAGGTCATCTCTCATGCTAAGCTTGCAAAGTAAGATCATGAAATAACTTCAAGGTTCCTTCTATCGTGGATACTCGCTTAGTGAAATAATGTGATTTGCTGGTAATCGCTTGGGGGGACTTACAATGTTCAATCAATGGATATCAACTGCTTGCACTTCTAGAGATCTAACTTCACAATGTGCAATGAAAATATAGTTTTGATTTTTCAACTCTTGACTTATCAACTTACTTGAATTTGATAACTTCATCTACTTCTACTCCTAATGATGAATACAAGGAATCATGGATGAACTTGGACTCTACTAGATGCAACTTAATTACTGACTCCACCCACCTAGTGCAAGCTTCTAAGGAACACTCAAATGGTTTTCAAATTAATATCTCCTCTTCAATCCCATCAAATTGATGCAAACTAAAGATTTAATATCAATTGAAGTTAAGTGCTTTCAATCATCAGGTTACCACACAAGGCACACTTACAATTAGCAAGAGGCTAGTGGCCCGGAATTGTCGAGTCAATCAAGTAAACATCCACAATTACTTCCATCCAACTAAACTACTTCTAAACAACATGAAATTAAATCCTCATTTAAGTGAGAGATGCAAAGTACCATACAATACTCCAAAATGATCATGAATATCCACTGTGAAGACCAACAATGAATAAAGAACAACTTTGGAAATACTTTGGCAAGAATTCTCCAACATAGCTGTCCTACTCTACTCTAAAACTAATTTAATTACAAACGAGGCCTTGGCCTTTTATAGTAGTCCCAAGTACAATGAGTGGCCAGGATTGATTTGAAATCAAGGGCCAAGATTAATCCACATAAGCCCTAATTAGGGCTTTCATAACCATGGATACAAATATTTAATGCCTACCCAATAACAATTAAGCACCAACTTGTGGGCCAATAGAAAAATTACATTGCCGTCATGGTCCAATAAGAAAATTCAAATCCATAACAACTGGATAGGGTGCAATGACAAGTGGACCAATGAGAAGAGGGCACTTGTAGAAGAAGCCACCTCATCACCTTGGGAAATGTGTTCCTTATCCTTATCCTCCTTCACATTCAATGAACTTGGACACAATCTCATCAAATCGTCTCCATGTGACACTTGACATGTTTTTATTGATTGAGGATATGGCTGCCACCTCAACAAACTTATCCTTTAAACTTGATAAATACCCTTACTGGGTGAGGAGAGATCATTTGTGATGGCTCATCTTCTCAATTGCTATGTCTTCTTTTCAACTTCTCAATTTTGTCTCTCATGTCCAAATTTTTCTTGATTCTCTCTTTCAATCCTTTGAGCCTTTTCTTCCTCTTGTTCTAGTACATTAGCAACCTGCAAGTATTCAAGTTCACTTCTCCTTTGATCTCACACAAGAAAATGGAATGTTAGGATGATGTCACTTTGATATGTCACCCAATTCTCTTTAGGCTGTCCCATATTTCATCATGTTCAACACCAATGCCTTGATTTTCTAAGTTGCCTCCTTGGATGTGCTGGTCCTTTTCATCTCATTGTTGATGCCTTTGCTTTTGAATTGGTACCTTCACTTTCATTAGCTCCCACAATCCTTCCACCTGCCGCAAACAACCCTTAGTCAATTCCTGATTTTATTACATGAAACTTGAATTTGATAAGTGTTGATGAACGAAAATCAGACTTCTACGATTTTATGTCAGACTTAAAAATACAGACTGATTGAGACTTTAAAAAAAACAAACTGGAAATTAGCTAACTCCTTGGCCTACAACCTGCAATCAGATTAAAATCGCCAAGGGACAGCCCCTGAGTCTGTACTAGGATGCAATTGTGTGGAATTATAACAGTTATCAGACCTGCAACAAAGTTAATTCGCTGTTTGAAGAGTCTCAAAGGTCAAAATCAGAATTTGAATGCTTTGAAATGAAGTCCCCTTGATGAAGGTTGCCTGTAGCTGAGTGTTGAAAGATTGAAATGTGTTTGTATGCTGGCCCTCTATTGCAGATATAAAAAACATGGATTAGACCCCTGCTGTAGGTGTTAATCATAAAATTTTCCTTCAATTACCACCTGCAATTCGAAATTTAGCTTCTAATTTACCTTTGCTTGCGATGAAAATGATCTCTAAATTAGTGAGCAACTCGATTTATATAGGGGATGGTTTGCAATTTGCCATCAAATGGCAGTTACATTAGCATTTAATTCCCAGCCATGACATTAAACTCGATCCCTCTCCTCAATTACAAATGGTCATTAAATACAAAGCCTCTATGGTTAAACTCGAGGCAAAATTTGAATTGCCAAAGGTCTTGCAATGGAGTTTGTGCCTTTTAAATGATTGCTTAAAACAACTTGTCTTGAACTTTGAACCAGATCTGCACTTATTAACTTCCAATATCATTAAAACAATCTCAAATTTAGCGCCAAAATAGCATTTATTTGTTTGCTTGCATCTTCCTCTTGAGTTTTGCACCAATTTTATCAAGTATGAGCCCCAAAAAGGCCACACGTTACCTATATTAGGCATATTAAAATTGCTTTAGATCCACGTGCCCCATCAACGAACTCAGATCTGCATTTAATTAATACTGTTGCCTCGAGTTTTACACCAATTTGGGCATTAATTCCCAGCCTATAAAGCCACACGTTGCATACATATTAGGCCCCAAGTCAAATTAAGTTCAAGTTAAGGCCATGTAGGCCCACACATCACATCCATTAGGGGGCTGATTGCATTGAATTTCATTCCATTACTCCACACGTTACATACTTGGGGGAATCCCACTCACTTTCCAATGCCACATGCTATGGAATCAAGGCTCAATTAAGTTTTCTTTAAATTAATGCCCAGATTTGGCTTAATTTTGGGTCCACATGGCCACATATTGAGGCCCTAACCAATGCGATTTAGGCCTGGCCCAATCTCCAAAGCAAGTCACCACATATTGAGTGGGATTGGGAGACATTTTAATCCACTTTTGCGTGACTTACAAGGTCTGAATTGTTTTCTGGGCTTAACGGATGCCATTAGGACTTAATAACCTTGAGTTTTGTGATGAAATTAACGAGCTTTAAGTCACCAAACACAAGTAATACCCAGCCCACTCAAATCTGGGCCCCAATTTGATCTATATGATGAGTTTGAGGGCTTAATTAAGGCTCAGCTTGGGTCAATTTTAGGCCTGCAGTCAAAACCAAGGCCCTAACGTCACATAAAGGGCTGCATGCTTGCTCTTTGCAACAAATTCCAAGGCTTCACTTTGATATGTCAAGGTGCAAGTCTCATCCCTCTAGAACCGGGCTACAATTTCAAGGCATGAGATGAGACAAAGCCTCCTACATCAGCCTTGAGATAAGATGATAATTTAGATGTATGAAGATAAAGTCCCTACCTTGAGATGAGACACACAAAAACGCAGAGGCAAGAAAAGAAGGCTCAGCTCCAAGATGAGATGAAAATTACATGGGTAGAGAATCAAGTCCCAGCTCCAAGATGAGACTCAAATTACATGGGTAGAAAATCATGTCCCAGCTCAAAGATGAAGCAAAATTTTCATGGGTAGGAAAACAAGTCTCATCTCCAAAAAATTTATACTTAGCCAAATTTTAGCTCTTCCTTCAGCATCCCTTGTAGTTTGTTCCATCTCCTAGACTTAGTGAAATTTAGCCAAATCACTCTCACCTTGACACTTGGCCAATTTTTCAACTCTCAAGCTAGACATGGCCTATCACAGCCCGACTTAATGCCAAATCTTTGCAAATTTTCAGACTTTTACCCAAACACAACCTTCTACACCCAGATTGTTGCCAAATTTATTCCAACACCTAAGCCTACCAACAAAAAGAGGGGGTCCCCATTTGCAATGGGGCAATGGTGTGAAAACCTCGCAACAGGTCTGATTTGATCGAATTTGGGCATGATTAGGCCCACATGCTATATGCTTTGGGGCTTACGCATGGAGCAATGGGCTACATGTTACAACTAGTGGCTCAAATTGGACCCTTGGGGCCACATGTTTCAAGCATTAGGATCTGATTTAGGTCTTACTTTCATTGGAGTTTAAGCCCAATTGCAAACTCAAGGCCACATGTTAGAGGATAGGGCCTGCCTTTTAGGATTTAGAGCCCACATGCCAACCCTTTGAGGCCCACACGTTGCAACTTTGGCCTATCTATCTCCCTTCTCCATCGAATCAGATCAGGTCCACACTTTACAACTTGTGGCTGTTTTCATCGATTTGAGGCTCTAGCTTTAAGCTAAGAGCCACACCTTTCAGCTTAGGCCCATATTAGACCCCATTTGGATCGATCCTAGAGCTGGAGGTTTACAAATTAGGCCCACACGCTTCTTTTCTAGGCCTTGCTGATTGGCTGGGGCTTCATATGTTTGAGGGTAGGGCCTATGATTGAACTTTGAGCCATGCCTTAGCCTTTCAAGGCCATTCGAACTTAATAAAGGGGGCCTTGTGATTGGTTGAAAGCTTCTTACTTCCCCCCTTTGCATAGTTCTTCTCTCCTTTAATCGATTTCACCAAGCTTAATTGCTTTCTTTTGTCCAATGAACATTACTTTACTCCTTGCCACTTAAGGAAGTGAATTCCACCTTTTTATTTGTCAAGTTGCCACTTAAGGAAGTGGATTCCACCTTTTTACCTGTCAAGTTGCCATTTAAGGAAGTGGATTCCACCTTTTTATTTGTCAAGTTGCCACATAAGGAAGTGGATTCCACCTTTTTATCTGTTAAGTTGCCACTTAAGGAAGTAGATTCCACCTTTTTATCTATCAAGTTGCCACTTAAGGAAGTGGATTCCACCTTTTTATTTGTCGAGTTGCCACTTAAGGAAGTGGATTCCTTCTTTTTATTTGCTAAGTTGCCACTTAAGGAAGTGGATTCCACCTTTTTATTTGGCAATCTTAAAGAAGTAACATTTTGACCTTAGTTTTTCTTTATGGCGATTCAACTTAGACAAATTCACAACGCTAAATCATACATTGACTCAATCTTGACTTTTAGCTTCTAGTTCCCATACTTAGCCAAATTTTGCCATTTTTCAAATTTTTTGGACATCTTGATTTTTGGGTAGGCGTGCAAAATTTCAAACTGTTGCCACGCTTGCTCTACCACCTAGACCTATTATCCAAAAGAGGGTGTCCCCATTTGCAATGGGGCGATGATGTGATAACCTCACAACATGTACCTGTACTTTTTTTGCAGTGGAACCCTATCTGTACTGCAGGAGGATGAATGCGGGTGGTCGAGTGTTTGCTGTGGTAGGCCCGCTCAGTTGAGGCATCTGAAAGAATTAAAGAATATTGGGGTTTGGTATAACTCGGGGAACTAGGGTCCTAGAATCCCTTGGGACTTGAAGAATAAAGAATGGAACAATAAAGAATACGGGGGTCAATCACCCTAGAGCAACTCCCTTATACTTCTTGAAGTTCTGGATGTAAGCCTCTATGGACTTCTTATCAGGTTCTTGATCCACTATATCTGGACCTTTGCCTCCTGCAACGTGGCCTTAGCTTGATTCGATTTCTCCCGCATCTCTGTTGTGGTCCTTTGGGCCTCGTATGTGCTAAGGACCATATCCATACAATCATCTATCACCTGTTTATCAAAACTGTGGGAAGCACCAAACTTCTCCATCCGCTCATCAAAAATTGCTAACAAAGAATCCAAAATTGTATAATCCCTCTACACTATTCGGGTGAGAGCCTGTTGTTTGCAACAAGTACGCGGCAAGGAGGGAAGATTGTTCCTGTACCAATTGAGGGTGCTTTACCACCATCTTACGGGCCATTTCCATGACATCCACTTTTAACCCAAGTAGCTGGAAAGTAAGATTTGCAAAATCCTCACCTTGTCTCTAAGGATGTCAGCTCCAATCAACTCATCTTTCTCCAATCCGTAGATCATAAATTCTTTCATTTGCCTCTTATACTTGGTGAGATCTGCGTTCCACAGACTAACTTCATTGCAGATAGCCTTCTCAATCCCCGTTGCCTCAAAATAATAATAAATAGATTTAGAGAGGAAAAAGCGGACCATCTCCACTTTCTTAGAGATCCATTGGTCTGTGATGACGAATTTTCTCTTCATTGCCTATAAAGAATCCATCTCTTCCAGTGGTATGAATGCCAGGGCGGATGCACTAAGGCTATGCGAGGAGACGGGAGTAGCTAACTCTCAAAGAAAATCCTTGTATTGGGCTGTCTTGCCCCTCAACTCCTATTTTTCTTTTTCTTCCTTCTTGAATCTCTCGTGCACCATGCTAGTGGCGTCATTGAGGTTGTCGAGTTCTCCCCACTTAGTTCGCTTTCCTAAATTGATTTGGGTGGGCTTGTAGTCTTCGGGGTTGACTTTTGATTGGTCTTTGTTCGAAGGTGTAATGGTGACCTTTGCCACCGTCTTGCCTTGGGAGTTCTTGGTGGTGGTGAAAATGATCTTAGGCTTCTTTGCCTTCTTTGGGGGCGTGAGCTTTGCCATCAAATTTCGGAGTGATGCCTTTTGGTGCTCTGATTGTTGTTTTATTTTGAATTTGGACACCACCCATTCTGGCATGGCCGGAGCATTGAGCTTTGTTTCTAGGGTGTCTTTAGTCACGAACATTGTTCCTCCCTTGTCCTCTATATATCTGGGAGGAGGGCTCCCAGGGTTCTCTGATACCTGTTGTTGAGGAGGGGATTGCTGAGGAGGAGATGGGTCGACTGATGGAGGGGTTACCGTTTCTCTCGTAGGTCCAGTTTTTGTCTGTACTTTCATCTACTCCTCCATCCTTCTTTGTTTTTCTTCCTCTTGTCTTTGGAGTTCCTCATTCTCTGCAAGTTCTTCTTGCCTTCTCTTTTTTGTTGCCTCCGCTATTTTCTAGCGTGCATCCTCCTTTATTTTCTCGGCTTCCTCTTGTTGTTTCTAGAGGGCCTCTTGTTCTTTCTGCCTCTTTTCTTCTTCAAGGCATATCTTGTCTTCTTCGACACTTTTCTATTCTTTGACCTACTTAGCCGCTCGTTCCTTGACGACTTATTTTTCCATAGCCTCCTTGAGGGCTTCCTGTTCAACGCATACTTGGGCCTCATACTCCCTTGTGCGCCTCTCACTTTCAAGGCGGGCATCTTCTACAACCCTTTTATCTTCTTCCTTTCGTGCATGCTCTGCCTCTTCTTTCTCCTACTTTTTATTTGCTTCTACTTCTTGGAGGAAGGCGGTCTGTTCTTCCGGGGTGAACAACATGTTAGTGTCCTCGGTCCCTATGGACCCGAGGTCTGTGTAGTTCTGCACCTTCTCAAGTACTGGCTCCTCCTTAGTTGGGATTTGCTGTGGAACTGGAGGAGCTTGTGTCTCTGGAAAGGGGACCGGTTGTGGGAGGCCTAGAAGAGTCACACTTGTTGGCTTTGGGTGCGGTCGAGCTCCAAAGATCTTCATTTGGGAGCGGAAGAGTGGAACCTCGTCGTTGGCCAACTTTCCCTCACTGTTTTCATCTGTTAATCGACCTTATGGCTAGCTGGGCTTACAAGCCTTCGCCTACCATGGTAGTCTTTATGGGTGCTGCTCTCGCTTGTCCTTGTTCTTCCAGGGAACCTATTCCAAGGGCCATCCGCGGGGCAGCCATTGATGCCAAAGGTTATGCCAAGAGGCTGAAAGTCACTCCCTGGTCAGCGACTGAGGCTAGCCGCTAGGATTGCCACATCTGATCATCCAACTTCTTTAGTTTTGTAGGCGACAAGTTCTCCAGAGGGTCCGCTTGCTTGGTGGTTTTGCCACCTTTATCTCCCCATTTCTGTTTGCTTCTCATACTTATGTGGGGCTGATGGTCCCAACCGGTGCTGAGAGGGGAGGGGTGAATCAAAACCCACTAAAACTTGAAAACAATCTGATATAATCTAACTATAACTGGATGCAGAACAGACCCTATCAAAGAAATAACTATCACAATTCAAAGCAGTAGAGAAGACCAGATGTATCACGTGGAAACCCAAAGCGGGAGAAAACCACGGTGTGAGTAGAACTCACAAATTTTGCTTACCGTAGCTTTGCTCAGCGTACAAGTTCACTCTTTCTCTTTGGCAGAATGAAGGCAAACGATATTCTTCACTGGCTGAAGAATAAATAGACTTCTTGCCCTTCCCGCTTTTTGCATGTGCAACCTCCATAAAGACCTCCTTTGGATCCATCATCCAGTTGAGTCTCAGTTCTGAGAGGAAACATCAAATGCATGCCATACGCTTTTTCTATTTTATAAAGGAAACAACAAATGCGTGTTGCATTCTTCCCTTTTTTTGAGATTCCGCCATATTTTAATGCCTTAACTTTTGGCATTAAATCCTTCATCTGTGCCTTGCACCGATCTTTTCCGTAACACAAAGTCCTCCATGATTTGTGCAACAAATCTCGGTAGAAGAGTCACTTAAGTATTTGTCAATTGTGACTTTCATCGGTTCAGTGGTCTCAATGATATCTCACCTTAGGTAGTGTACAGGTCTTTGTCTTCACGTGTCACTCTTCTTTCCTTTGTCTACACGGGTTCAGGTTCTCGGTTCTCGGTTCCTTGGTTCTGGTCATATACTTACCGGTCACTGCTCCGATTAGTGACTTCACCGGTCACAGTACTTCTTCTTGCTCAATATGTGTCATCGGTTTCCTAACGAGTCTCTCTTGCTGACTGTACCTGTTTACTATTATTGTCACCTATTCACTATTTGACCAATGTTAGCTTTGGACATCAATGACAACACCACTTTTCCATATACTGGTCACTTCCTTACTACCGGTTAATGCCAATAGGGCCTCCTTTCTTTTTTCCTTGGTTCTTTGTGAACCCTTGAGGAATCAGAGGTTGAGGACCTGGTGGCTACAGGCAATTACCTCTGTAGAGAGGGCCATAATGTCCGTATCTTCTTCCTTGTCCCATTTGACCGAGGAGAGGAGTTGCTAGCCTACCTATTTTGATTCGTAGGCCGGGTCAAGAATATCCTCATCATCTTTAAAATTCTCAAGGATGTTGGTGTGGAGATCAAAATCTTGCATCTGGATAGTTGTCATCCTGTAGTAACTATGCTGCCTCTTGTCAAAATCATCCTGTAAATCTGCCCAGAAGTCTTCGGCTGCGGGTTTATGGCTAGGGTAGGCGTTAGGGAGGATGGCTTTAATCTTTCTCTTCGGGTCATAAGGATCCTGCTCATAATTGAGCTCTCGAAGGTTTAAGCTCTTCAACTTAAAAAGTGTGTCCTTGGCAGTGATGGCGGAGACACATGTAATGCTCGAAGGAGAAGGGAAAGCCTACTTTGGGCTTATGCTTTGCTGTCGTTAGTGCCTGCGCATCCAAAATCTGCCTACAGTGTTGGCATAACTGATGCGGTGATGGTAAGTGATTTATGGTGTTGTCATGATACAAATTTGATTGCATGATGATCGGTTATTGGGTTGTCATTGATGTCAAGTATTGACCTAGTGTTCCTAGTATGTTGATAAGTATAAGTATGATGATCAAGGTGTTGTGACGAGTTTCAGTTGTAGCGATCCTTATGAGAGACTTAGGGATATCTTTGAATGTCAAATGTATGACTGCTACTATTGATGTAGATTGGTAAGCAAGTTATGATCAGATGAAGGTTAATAGTGCAACTGCTAGAACAGTTAGTGACATGCGATAGGTGATTTGATTGGTTTGTCAAATCTATGATGAGTTATGTGGTGCGGTCATAGGACAAGGTTGTTGACAGTATGTAGAAGCTATGGTTGTGACCGCAACTAATTTGAGTGATCGATGTGAAGGATACGTGATCGGTGAGCAGAGATAGAGTTGTTAATGGGTTAAAGTGTTTGTGTTCTTGAGCAACAGTTGATAAATCTTTGATCGGTGATCGGGGTTGAGGTTGCGGTAGAATCGGTTGAGTCAGTCATGATCCGGTGATGTGTCTTCATGATTGAAGGTGATGATCTGGCATCACATTGTTCGATGCTAGTGTGTGGAGAAGATTCTAGAGGAAGCATGTGTTTGGTCAAAATATTTTTGACCCCTTGACACAAAATTCTATGTAAATCATTGTATTGGCCGACGTGGTCTTGGAAAATTGTTTTGTACATTGAATTTTGTTTTGTGGCATGTTAGATTTGATCGGGATATTTGATATCCAAATCTATTTCAGAATTAGGGCTTGATTAAGGTGGTGGACTTAAAAGTTCAATAAATTATTGATGAAGTTGAAAGTTAAGAGTGTTGATCGTGTGTTGGGCAAGTGTGGTTGTAAAGTGGGAGTTGCGATCAAGCTAGGGTAGAGTTAAGTGTGTTGAGAAGAGATTGTGTGCTTCAGTGGATTTGATCAAGAAAAGGTAGTGCTATTCTACATATCATTCTTTTTGTTGTTCCCTAACAGTTGCAGTAGTCAAAATCCCTTAACCGAGTCGATGCTAGCGGGTCCTTATTGTAAATCCTTTAACAGGGTGGCACATTAGCTTGTGTTTAAAGTCCTCTAACAAGGCTACTCCTAACAGAGTAAAGGTCCTAACAGGCCTAAGGTAAATCCCTTAACCGCGTAGCACCTAACAGTGCTATTGTAAACTCCTAATAGGGTTAAACTTCTCATTGGGCGTACTTCAGAGGAGTACATCATTTAGTGGGTACTAATTCCCACCGTGGTTTTCTCTTGATTTGGGTTTCCACAAGATAAATCTTTGTGTCAATGTTTCATTGTTATGTGGATGTGCTTATGGTTATGATTTTCATTTGCTGCTATTAAGTTAATTTTGTGAATGCTGTTGTAAAGTTTAAGAGGTTGAGAAAATTGCATAATTGGTTGATTACTGATTCACCCCCCCTCTCAGTAATTTGATCTTAGGACTAACAATTGGTATTGGAGCTTTGGTCCTCTGTTGTGGTGAAACTTAATAGCTTGAGGTAAAGATCCAAAGATGATGAGAAAGGAAGGTCCTAAATTCACAAGAGAGAACTACTCAGTTTGGTGTGGTTAGATGAAGCTCTATCTTAAAGGTATGGGTGATCAGTATTGGGATCATGTGGTTACTAAGTATACTGTCCCTTTAGGAACCCTGACTCCAGACCAATTGAAGATCAGGAAAGAACATACTGCTACTATGGAAGCTATTGCTAGAACTCTTTCAGATGCAGAGTTTATTGATGTCAAAGACTTGGACATTGCTTATGAGATGTGGGAGAAGTTGAAGACCGTCTATGGTGGAGATCCACATGTGTAGAAGGCAAAGGTCGATACTTTGAAAGGAAAGTATGATGACATGAGGATGCAAGAAAATGAAAACATTGAGCGATACAGTCAGAGAATCAAAGAAGTTGTTGCTGCTATCCGAGGTGCTGGTGGTAATCTTCCTAAGGAGGATGTGGCAAACAAAGTGTTGAGAACTTTATTGCCTCAATATGCTATTAGGGTTTCAGCTATACAAGAGCTCAGATCTCTAGGAACTTTTATTGTTACTCTTGATGCATTAATAGGGAAATTAACTGCATTTGAGTTAAGCAATTATGATAATAGTTTGCCAAAAGTTGAAGTTGCTTTCAAGTCATCATTAACTCTTGCACCATCTAGGAAAGGAAAGGAGATATCTAACATTTCTTCAACATATTACTCTATTGATTATGAATTTGTCATGTCTGAAGAAATAGAACAGGAGGAATTGGAAGTTTTATTTGCTAGAAGGCTGCCAAGTGGTGAAGGTAAATATAAGGGTAAGTTTCCTTTGAAGTGCTTTGCATGCAATAAGATTGGACATATTGCCTCTAGATGCCCTGACAATGACAAGAAGGAGAAGCCAAGGAGATTCAAGGATAAGAACAAGAAAGCATGCTACCTAGCTGAGGAAGGTGTTATTGATGAAGAATTTGATGGAAGAGATGAAGAAGAAATTGTGTTTGTTGCAGTAAAGGAAGAACCCTCAGAAAAAGGTGAGAAAGCTTTAGTGTCTAACATGAATCACAATGGTGAGTGAATTATTGATAGTGGGTACACTCACCATATGACCGGTGATAGAAGCAAATTCATCAAGATGGAAGAATCTGATGGCGGCTCAGTAAAATTTGGGAATGATGCTCCCTGTTTGGTAAAAGGTAAAGGATCTATTGCTTTGAATGATAAAACAAATTGTGATGATGTTTACTAGTGATGGTCTGAAATACTTGTTAAGTGTTGCTCAGTTGAATAACAAAGGATATAGATTGTAGTTCAATGAAGGTATAAGCATGATTATTGGGAAATCAAGAGAGTTGATTGCTACTAGTGAACAAACTAAAGGTAACTTGTTCCATCTAAATTCTACTATTAAGAGTTGTCTGATTGCTAGGGTAGAAGATTGTTGGTTATGGCATAAGAGGTTTTGTCATGTAAATTTTGATAACTTGATCAATGTAAGCAAGATGAAGATAGTGAGAGGTTTTCCCAACCTAGTGAAACTAGACAATGTAATGTGTAAAGAATGTCATCTTGGGAAGTTAACTAGTTCTAGTTTCATCAGTAAAAAATATTCTTCTGAAAGTATTTTAGATCTAGTTCATACCGATCTGTGTGGTCCAATGATAACTTAGAGTTACTATGGTGATAGATATTTCATGTTGTTTGTTGATGATTATTCTAGAATGATGTGGGTTGTGTTTTTAAAGGACAAATCTGAAGCTTTTCACATGTTTAAGATCTACAAAGCTAGAGTGGAGAAGGAGACCGGTAAGACCTTGAAATGTCTTAAATCTGATAGAGGAGGTGAATTTACTTCACATGAGTTTGTTTCATATTGTGAGGAATAGAGAATCAAAAGGCAGATGTCAGCTCCAAGAACACCACAACAGAATGATATTGCTGAAAGAAGAAACAGTTCTATCATTGATTGTGATAGGACATTAATGATTCAAAAGGGTGTTGCACAAATATTTTGGAGAGAAGCGGTGAGCACTGCGGTTTACACATTGAATAGAGTTCAGTTGAAGAAAGGTACAAACAAAACTCCCGATGAGCTGTGGCATGGTCGATCTCCATGTGTAAGTTATTTCAAAGTTTTTGGGAGTAGATGTTACATAAAGAGAGATGAAAATACAAGTAAGTTTCATCCAAGAAGTGACGAGGGGATATTCTTAGGATATTCCACAAAGAGCAAAGCCTACAAGTGCTTGAACAAGAGAACAAATAAGATAGTGGAAAGTGCTAATGTAAGAGTAGATGAATTTTTTGAGAATAATGATGAATCTAGCAAGAAAGAACTTGAAGACTATCATGGGTTTGTATATGTACAATAGAACTGATGGAGAGATAGATTAATGAACAGGAACCGATACAAGTGGTTGAAGATACTCCTAGAACTGAACCGTGTGATGACCCTTACCAATAGGCCACTAAAAACTCCTCAAAAATGTAACTCAAAATGTAGATAGAAAATTATTTTTGAGTATATGAGTTCACTGTCCCAAAATTTCAGAATAATAGATAGCAACCAAATACCATCTAAAACACTATCAATGATGTAGGAAATTGCTCAAAACCATATGCCATTCATATATCAACAATTTGCAACAATGCCATACATAATTCAGCCAATAATATGATCATCAAACCCTAGGTTTGCAATATAGATAGACTGAAAATTACAATGCCCTTTCACTTGCAAAATCCTAGCCTTCCTTTGATACCAATAATGCCAAATGGCAAACAAAGACAAGTACAATGTAAAATAGTAAAGTGCTGAAGCTATATTTTGGACTCAGCTGAAAACATACATTTCTCAGAAAATATGCCAAATGCCAAATGAGAAGTGAGGAACCTGATTGTAGATGGCTGCAATAATTTTTCGGACTGCTTTTTCGCTCTGCTTTTTCGGATTTGCTTTTTCGGATCTGCTTTTTCGCTTTGCTTTTTCGGACTGCTTTTTCGCTTTGCTTTTTCGGATCTGCTTTTTCGGACTGCTTTTTCGCTTTGCTTTTTCGGACTGCTTTTTTCGGATCTGCTTTTTTTCCTTTTGCAATCAAAAACTCAAACCCTCAGGTAAGTCTGAGGACTCCAAATAAGCTCAACTGGAAATGGCTGAATACCACTTCCAAAGTGCAACCCTTCAAAGGATATTTCACCTCCTCAGTTATGCAAATCCTTAAGAAACTCTGTTCCTAAAGATCAAATGACAATCTGCAGACCAAGATGGTGCCACAAATGCTCAAAGAGAAAAGTAGTGTAAACTCAAGTCATGCGATGTCCAAATGAGAGGCCAAGCACTCTATTTATTCACTTTTCTAAGAAGCCACTAGAACTTCTAGAAGTATCCATAAAATATTCTTATAAAATCCCTTTATAATGCACTTTTATATAAAAAGTAACTTTATAAAATAAAAAGTGCAACTCAACTCAAAATTATAACATTTTGGCCCCACATAACACATTAGAATAAAAATATGATAAACACCATCTCTCCAAGAGCAAATAAGACCATCCAATCCCCAAATAATCATCAGAATGACTCTCTCACCAAAACCATCTGCCTACAAGAGTCCATGATAGGCAAATCCACTGAAAAATGACATGTCACTAAAGAGGGGACATGACAGTTCGCCCCTCTTGAAATTGCTTGCCCTCAAGCAATCTCAAAGCTGGGTGCTGCAAAATATCTTCTCCCTCCCATGTGGCATCCTCCTCAGGTAAATTTCTCCACTTCACCAAATACTCCCTAATGGTCCTCCTGCGGAGCTGCCTCTCTCTGCTATCAATGATGTACTCGAGAACAAGAACCAACTTCCCCTCATCATCCAATGGAGGAAGAACTGCTGAAGGCACAACATGCTGACTCAACGCCTTCTTGAGGCGTGACACATGGAAAACATTGTGTACCCTGCTATCTGCTGGAAGCTCAAGCTCATATGCCATCTCTCCAATACCCCTGATAATCCTGAAAGGACCATAGTACCTAGGCTTAAGCTTCTCCGATCCACTCTTCCCCAGGGTAGATTGTCTATAGGGCTGCAACATGAGATAAACCATGTCACCAACCTCAAAACTCCTCTCTGTCTGCTTCTGATCTGCATACTGCTTATGCTGATTCTGTGCCCTGGCAATATTATCTCTGAGAGCATCAACAATGTCCTTGCTCTCCTGAAGCAAATCTCCAGCGCGAGGAACTCTAACATCACTCATAAGAAAATCCAGAAAACTCGGTGCCTCATAACCATATAGTGCCTTGAAAGGAGTCATCTGAATAGACATGTGGTATGTGGTATTGTAGCAATACTCACATAGATAAATCCACCTAACCCATGCCTTCTGTTGCCCTGCCACAGTTCCTCAAGTAGCCTTCCACCCACTTATTTACTATCTCAGTCTGCCCATCAGTCTGCGGGTGGTAACTGGTGCTAGGTGTAAGCTCAGTGCCACATAAACGGAACACCTTTTGCCAAAAATGACTCAAGAACCTGTTGTCCCTGTCACTCACTATGCTTCGGGGTATCCCATGTGGTCTGAAAATCTCTCTGAAGAAGACCTCAGCCACCTGCACTGCTGTGTAAGTAGTAGTGATGAGAAAGAAGTGTGCATACTTCGTCAACCTGTCCACCACCACATAGATGCAATCATGCCCTTGGGCCTTAGGCAAGCCCGTAATGAAATCCATGGATATACACTCCCACTTCCTGTCAGGAATGGGAAGTGGTTGTAGGAGCTTGTTGATGTCAGTTTTGTACCACTACATAACATATAGCAATTGAATACTTGATACAGCGTACCAAACACTCAACCCTCTCTTGAAAAGTATATATGATACTCCAAGGTTCCTTACACCTGTGGATACTAACTCAGTTAAAATGATGTGATTTGCTGGTAATCACTTCAGCGGGCTTACGTTGTTCACTTGGAAATATCTCAACTCTTACTATGATGATGATAAGACTTCTAGCTCTCGCAACCTTTTCAAATGATCTCTCAATTTATATCACTTTCAACTTTGCTCTTTTCAAACTCTCAAACTTCACTTTCCAACTTCTAATTCTCAACTTCAACTACTAAGTTACTGATTACCTCTACTCCTAAGGATGGAAAGATTGGCAAATGGACGGGGATCAACCTAATGAAAGCTTGCCAGCGGCTCTACCTCCACAGATGCAATGATTCTAAGGAAAGAAGACTAGATTACCACGCAAGGCTCCTTGACAAGCCGCCAAGTTGCTAGTGGCCTAGTATAGGATCCCTATCAAACATCTACCAATATCACCATGCAATTAACCATCTATCACTACTCTTACTCTAACACTTGCTTGAAAATGAAAATGCTTTAACAACTTAATTGAAATGAAATCTATCTCTAACAATTGGAAGTGGAAACCATGCAATAACACCAAGTGTTCTTAATCACCATGCAAGACACAGCAATGATAAGAGAAGCAATTTTGGTATTATATTAGCAACAATTTTCTTCAACCCTTTACAAATGATATCAAATGGCCTTATATAGAGGCTTGAAATTACAACGAATGGCCAAGATTAAGAGGCAAAACCAACGATCCAGATTTAATCCCAGAAACCCTAATTAGGGTTCCCACCTCACCGGCCAATGAGAAGACGCCACCTCATCAATGGACCAATGAGAAAAAAGAAAAGTGGTAACCAATAAGAAGGCACCAAAATGGTAGCCAATCAGAATCAGACACCTATCCTACCCAAAGAGAAAGGAAAATTTGCCACTTGGGCTTACATCAAATGATCTTCTAATACAATTCTATTCTTTTCTTTCATCTTTTTAGCATAAGCAATGAACTTAGCTAACATGTTGTTGATTTCCTCCATGGGAGGGCAAGGTGTATGCCTCATCCTGCACTCTGCTATGCTAACCATGTTCTCTGCTGCTTGCAGTGTCTTCTTATTCTCCTCTTCATCATCCTTTGCAAACTCGATCAAGGCCTTGAGAGAGGCAAGGAGGTCCAACTGTTTTTCTCTAATGACAACCTTCCCCAACTCATCCAATCTTGACCCAAATTCTGTCTCATTACAATCCTCTTCTTTGATGTCCTCAAAATCAAGTGCAATCCCCGCATCGCTCAACATGCTTGAAATGAGAGTGTCGATACTTGGACTGTGTTGTGCAATTTCATCCTGTATTTCCTCAAGTAACCTCAATCTGTTAGTCATGGTAACATACCAAGACTCCATAATACTCCTTCCTCCTTCGTTAATCAAATTGGCCTTCACCAAGGATCGCTCTGATAGCTCCAAAGCCGCATGTAATCGAGGAATGGCCAAGTCACAAATTGGAAGGAAATCCTTCCACATTCCTTCAAATGCTCTGAATTTGTCCCTGAGAGACACCAATGACCTGAAAGTAGAGATAAAGGCAGGCATGAATCTTCGCCCTTCTTGAATTGTACGACTGATCCAATTTCTAGTTCCTTATTCTTGGACGGATATTACTTCTTGACTGTTCTCACTGCACTGTGGAAGAGCGGTCGGATGCACCTGTTGGATAGGCTGACTGTCTCTCCAATACTTGTTCTCAAACTCCAACTGTGCATTTCTTTCATTTGCTATTCTCAACCTCTCCCTTATCGAAGCAAGGCCCTCTTGAACCTCCACACACTCCATATCATCCGTGACTCTACCCATGTTGTGTTCCACTATCTCATAGTCCTGGGCCACAATTTCACCCATTGTCTTGTTAACCTTTGGAACTGCAATTTGAACCCTTCGGTGACCATCACTGCCATCTCTGATTACCTTTGCCACTGTTCCTGCCATCTGCCTTTGTCCGACATCACCTTCCTTTTCCGCTAACCCTTGAATATCTTCAACTGTCCGGACGGCCATAACCTCACCCCTTGGCATCAATATTTGTCTTAACCAACGTGGTGCAATGCATCTCCCCACATCTGGATTTGGTTTAGGTAACACACCTTCACCAACGGCCTTGGGCACCCGGTTGCCATCTTCATCTGATGGAGCCTCAATATCAATAGGCCTATCTCCCTCTTCACTAGTGGCTGCCATATCTTCATTAACTTGATTCTCTGAAAGAGGAGAGTACTCCGTACTATAACTATAACCACTTGACTCTGAACTAGAGCTCACCTCTACTGCCGCCCCTTGATT
The DNA here is from genome assembly GCA_027943335.1 of Chamaecyparis obtusa. NCBI lineage: Eukaryota > Viridiplantae > Streptophyta > Pinopsida > Cupressales > Cupressaceae > Chamaecyparis > Chamaecyparis obtusa. The sequence goes on along the minus strand of BSBK01000141.1, from coordinate 689,134 downwards.
TCCTATATCCACCTCCTGGTCCCGAGCCCCAGCTGCACTTTCTCTTGATCGCACTGTACTCTGCTTCTTTGTTTGAGGCTCAAGATGTTTCTTATTCTTTTCAACCTCCAAACTCCTCTTATTCTTAACTGCTTGCTGCTGTTTCTGACCACTATTACCACCTTGAGGTCCAACTGACCTTGTAGGAGTCTCCTCCTGTTGCTTCATCTTCTCATAGGTAAGGCGTACCTTTCGACTCTGCAACTGCCTAAGCTTCTTGTTATACCACCACTCAGTATGTAGCTCAACTGTTTTGTTAATTGCCTCTAAAGATGGATCCTGATGATCATTCCAATTAACCGGGTCCAACTCTGCTCCTTCTACTGTATTATAATCTTCTCTTAGCACATCTTCATCCTCTTCCAACTGATCCGGAATATTGAAATTCTTCCATTTGCACGCCCTCATCATGTCCACTGATAACCTCGAGAAAGCCAGCTTCCTCACATGAAAGTCATCCTGTGCATTGGCCCAAAAATCCTCCAAAGTAGGGATATGCCTGAATGTTTCTCCTCGAGCCATCTTGATTAGACCCCGGGGATCGAATCCTTGTCTTGCTTTATACCAAGCCAAGTGATATTGTTCTAATTCCTCTCCTGCAGCTGCAAAGGCGGTGGAATTGGGACAACTCTCATTGCCTATCATGAGTGAGAAGGTAACTCCTGTCTCACCCCTCTGTTTCATCATTTTATCATATTGCTCAAGTTGTCTAGCCAACTCCAACAAAACTATCTTATCGGGCGGGTACCTTGGAAGCCTCTTGGGACAAGTTGTACACCCAGCCACTCGAATATAAGTGAATTGAGGAAACTGAATGAACCAACTCCCAAACTTCTTGACTTTTGCTTCTACTTCTGGTGAGAGCCTCCTGGCAGGTGCCCCTTGCAGTATCCTTACCATCCTCATGGCGAAGGCATCATAAAATATCTTGTAATCCTTGGTGTTGTGCAAATGAAGCTGTGGGTAGCACTCATGCACCAAATACTATCCGGGTCCATTGCCAACTATCCCTCTAGCCTTAAGTCCAGGATGCTCATATAATCTTGCAATCAAATAAAAGAGGTAGGACCCCATGTGGAATCGCTTCTGAATCTGCGCCGTCCTGAGCTGCAACTCCAAATTTTCACTTATGATTTTTGCCCAATCAAACCTTTCCTTTCCCTTCTCAATGCCTTCGATAAAATAGTACATCCAAGTCTCAAAATGCACACCCTGGGCAGAGCCCATGATTCGATTGAGGAGGACGATGAGGTCTCCATATTCTGACTTAAAATCTGACCTGGTGAGTTTTGATGCCTTGGTAACTCCCTTCTTTCCTTCATGTAACCAATTTTGCTTGAGTAAAGCAAAAGAGGTATCTTGACTATCCTGAAAGAACCTGTTTGCTTGATTCATCAAAACTACTATCATTCCTTTCTGCTGGGGTATACCGAATGTCTCCTCAATCACTTGATTCCCAATGTTAGCCAACATTCTCTTACCCTCATCAAAGACGATGGACTTGGATGCAATATCAAATCGGGAAGCACACTCCATGATCAATTCTGGACAAGGCAAGGTAGGAGGGAAGGCGGCAGCCTGCACAATTCCAGACTTGTATACCTTTTTCGCCATAGGGGATTGGCCTCTCTTCAACCTATCCCTCAATTGCATCATGTCAATGGTACCGATGTTAGTGTCTCGGACTCGTTTAAGTTTCGAGAAGAAGATGGTCTTGGGCATCATATCTTCCTTGTCAGCTATTTTGGTATTAGTCCCCATTGGATTCTTGCTTGTACTAGCATCCGCTATGGAGTGATTCATAGCAAGCAAGAAAAGGGAAAAAAATCCAATCACCACAATCGAGAAATCTGCTTAATGAACCAATCTTACAATCTCTCAACAAAACTTGTCTCCGTCACCCAAACAATCGCGTGACCAAAAGACAAAACAACTAAGGAAAATAGATTAAAAGACCAAATTACACTCTTAACTTCTCAATCCTAATCTGAGATCCTTTAGGAATTATCCAAGCCACAACACCTTGCTCCTAATCAAATCACCTCTAACAAATTAGGACCTCAAATCCTCGAATAAATACAACTTCATCACTCAATTCTGAAATCATCTCACCAATTCACCCTTTTTCACTTCACAAATTTCACTATCTGATGCCTTACATCAGATCAGGTCTGCTGTCCCCTAAGGCCTGCTCTTGTTATGAATTCAGGAGCCCTCCACAAGGCTAGTTTCGGGCCTCTACAGGCCTGCCTGTTACTAATTTCGCCCTTGCTCCTAAATTCGGGACTGCTCCCTTTACAAGGCAATGTCGCTGGCCTCCTTGCTGCACTTAGACAATTTTCCTTGCCCTCCAGCTCGCACCTAGACTGCTCCCTGCTCCAGTTCGCACCTCTGCTCCTTTGGATTGCGGAAGTTATGAGTGTGGAGAGAGGAAGGGAGACCCCCCTCTATATAGGCGGCCTGGGGAAGCATTATAAGGGCCGACCCTTCACCAAACTGCCAAAAAAACAGTAAAAACATTTAAACAAATGCCATTTAAGGGACGACCTTAATAGGAATTATTAAATGCAATGAAAAATAATAAATTCACTCCCTATTAAATTCGAAATTTGCAAGGATATTGATTTTTTAATTTAATTTATAAAGGCAACTGATTTCTTGTTTTCCAAATTAAATTCAAGCCCACAAATGATATAATCAAGTGTTTAAATTTCAATTTTTTAAATAACCAAGGCTATATTTTCTGTTTTTTTAATTTAAAAAATCGATATTAGGCTTAGAATTTAATTTATTTAATCCCAAATTTTATTTCTAATGCTAATTGAGGGATTATCTAAATTTATCCATTTTTTGATTGAAATTAAGACAATTTTAGCCCAAATTTAATGAATTGCCCAGATTTTCGAACTTGAGGGGGCCAATTTTATTTTCAAAGTAGATTTTAAATCAAATCTCAATATTACTTCCTTGATGACCAAAGTTGTAATCGATTATAACCCAATTAAATGTTTCCAAGCAACTTTCCAATTGACAGGCCTAGATTTTTTGAAGATAAATAACAAAAATGCCAAGAAGTGATTAAATTGAATTGCACAAAATGGAAATTGTTAGCCCAAAATCGAAATTGAGGGTTAGAGATAAGTTTAGCTTAACATCAAATCATCGTTTAGAAAGTAAACTCTATTTCAAGCAATTCAATCCATCGACAACATTTATCCAAAATCTCACAAAAAACACTAAGGCTCGGACAATCGAAAACAGGAAGAAGGCCAAGTTGAAATCGAAAATGGGGGTCCCCAAAATTTGGGGCGACGATGTGAAAACCTCACAACAGAGCCCTGCTGGAAAGGTATGCTCTTGTTTGTTCTGCTGACAAACAGGGCACTCTCCTACATACTGCAACACATCCGCCTTGAGCCCCTTCCAAGTGAAACACTCTTGCACCTGCCTGTAAGTTTTGAAGTATCCAGGATGGCCAGCTGTAGGTGAATCATGGAGAGCTCTCATAACAATACGCTTCACCTTCGATCCTGGGACTAAGAATATCCTGTTCTTGTAGATAATCAAATCATCCACAAGTGTGTACCTGGTATCAACAACTGTCCCATCAACAATCCTGGATGCCCATGAGTCTCTAGCATACTCTGCAATAATCAAATGCCTCCAATCCTCAGATATTTCAACCATAGCACTGAGATGTGGTTTGCGTGACAAAGCATCTGCTACCACATTCTGTGTCCCTCTCACATAGGAGATGTCAAAATCATAAGCCTGCAGCTTACTAACCCACTTTTGCTGCCTGTCATGGAGATCTCTCTGTCCAAGGAAATGTCTCAAACTATTGTGGTCAGTTTTAATGCAAAACTTACCACCCACCAGATACTGCCTGAATTTAGCCAATGCATGCATAATGGCTAACATCTCCTTGTCATATATACTAAATGATCTCTCTGGCCCACGGAGCTTCCTGCTCTCAAATGCAATGGGGTGCTTGTCCTGCATCAGAACAACACCTATACCCTCTCCAGATGCATCGCACTGAAGCTCAAATGGCTTCGAGAAGTCGGGCAATGCTAACATAGGGCATGTAGTCACGATCTCCTTGAATCTCTCAAAGCAAGCCTGTGCCTCAGGTGTCCAAACAAAGGCTCCCTTCTTCAGCAAATCTGTCATAGGAGCTGCATAATGTGAATACCCACTGACAAATCTGTGGTAGAAACCACACAACCCAAGGAACCCTCTCAATTGTGTCAGGTTCTCCGGAGTAGGCCAATCCACAATAGCACGGATCTTATCAGGATCCATCCACACTCCCTCTGCACTGATAATATGGCCCAAGTACAACAACTCTGTCATGCCCAAATCACATTTGGACTCCTTGGCATACAAGGACTCCGACTGCAAGATTCCCAAAACTGTTTCCAAGTGCTCCATGTGCTCCTGCCAAGTCCGACTGTATATCAGAATATCATCAAAGAAGACTAACACATACTTCCTCAACTGATGATGGAAGACCTTGTTCATACTAGACTGAAAAGTAGCTGGCGCATTGGTCAGCCCAAATGGCATGAACACAAACTCAAAGTTCCCACAATGACATCTGAAGGCGGTCTTCTCAATATCCTGTTCTCTAACTCTGATCTAATGATAGCTAGATCTCAAATCAATCTTCGTGAAATAACATGCACCATGCAGCTCATCAATCAGCTCATCAATCCGTGGAATGGGGTACCTGTTCTTAATTGTCTTCTTATTCAGCACCCTATAGTCAATGCACATCTGCAAAGTACCATCCTTCTTCTTCACCAATACTACCGAAGAAGCAAAAGGAGACTTGCTCGGTCTGATGTGTCCCATCGCAAGCAACTCCTTGATGGTTTTCTCTATCTCATCCTTGAGTCTCTTAGGATGCCTGTAGGGTGTAATCATCACGGGTTTAGCACCCTCCTCTAACTCAATGATGTGCTCAATACCTCTGTCTGGTGGCCTGCCAGGTGGGATGTCACTGAAGACTCTATCATACTTCACTCTCAACCTCTAAATGTCTGGATGATCCTCTGTCTTATGCTGTCCCTCCTGTGTAGGCATGAGAGTGCATACTGCTGCCCACTCTATATCATCATGTCTAGCCAACCTCTCCATCCGTCTGAAAGAAATAGTCCTGATGTCACTATTTTTGATGGCTCTCAAAATATGCTATTTCCCATCCACCTCAAACTTAATCTCCATGTCCTTCAATCTGAAGGTGACCTCTCCCAATGAGTGTAACCACTTCATCCCCAACACAATATCCAGATCACCCATGTTGACAACATGGTAGTCCACCTTGAACTCATAGTTGTTCAGGCGTAAGGGCAGATCTCTCACCATCCTGTTACACTTAAGAGTGTAACCATTAGCAACCTGTACTCGTAGTCCCTCAAACTCCTCAGTCATAATACCACGGCGTTCAACAAAACGTGCATCAATAAAATTGTGCATAGCACCTGTATCAACCAATGTAATAACTCTCTGCTTTGCTAGAACACCACGTAGTCTAAAAGATCCTTCCTGCTGAATGCTAGACAAGCGTGCCTTCTGTAAGTGCAACTCGGGCTCCTCCTTAGGTTCTGAAGCCTCTGTCTTTGCTTCGGGCTTTGCATCACTATGATCATCCTCATGTCCAGAACTGTCAGAATCTGAACCCTCGTAGTAAGCCCACATAACCCTGTTGGCCTTCCCCTTAGGCCTCATAGGACAATCATGATCTCTGTCGTAAGGACCCTTGCAGTAGAAACATAGCTTCTTCCTGCGCAAGTCATTCAGTGTCTCCGTATCCAAAGGTGCAATAGACTTACCCTTGGTGTCATCTTTTTTGCCCTTGTTTTTATCAAACTTCTTATTGTCCCTGAATGAAGAAGTGCTCCTGGAGGTGAATCTGCTGGAGGGTGCTGTGAGCTCCATGCTCCGTGCCTTCCTCATAGCCTCCTGCAATGAAGGGGGATCAAATGCCTTGATCCAACCCTTTAGAGGTTCAGACAACCCCTCTGTGAATAATATAACCAGCCTCCTCTCAGACACATCCTGCACCATCACTGATAATCTCTGAAACTCATTGATGTAGACCTCTGAATTGCCTGTCTGTCTCAGGTGTGTAAGATCACGGAAGAAGACCTCTGGGTCTTTCTTATCAAAGCGCTCTACCAATCTATCCACAAAATCCTGGTAGGATGTCACCTGATTATGTTGCAATGTAATCATACCATGTGACCACCAATCATGTGCTGCACCCTCTAAATGCAAGGTGGCATACCTAATAGCATCCATCTTTGACATAGGCCTCAATGCTAGGAATGTATCTAACTTATGGATCTAGGCCTGGGCTGTTATCTGTCCACTGCCATCAAAAGATGGTAAGGTGAGCTTGCTAGCAGCTCGCTGCAACTCATTGTCCTAACTTCCCTTAGGCCTCCTATTCTGCCTACTACTCCTCATGTGTTGTCTTCTTTGACTCAGGTAGCGATCAAAATTCAGCAACTCACGAACATGTGGAGGTAATGCCTGCCATTTTGCATTTGCAGCTCTAAGATCATCCTGAAAGTCCTCTGGCATATCATTCTCTCCTGCCTCCTGGGCCTCCTCCCTAAGGAATGTAGGACGTGTAGGCTTGTCTGCAGTCCACGACTTGTGCCTAGGAGCACCCTGTGAACCTGCTACACTCCTGTTATCCTACTCTGGTGTCCCTCTACCTTGTTCTTGATTCTTTGGCTGAGCAACTCTCTCCATCATAGTGGTCAAGGCACGTATAGACTGAACTATCTCCTGCTGTCCAGTAGTCATAGCCCGGAAGAAGTCTCTAGCATCATCATCATCAGTCCTAGGGACTCTAGGTGGACTTTGTGACTGTCTCTCACCCATAGTAAGTATATCTCTGAATTCCTGCTCACCCTCAAGTGCTGCTCTCCTTCGTGTATAATACCTGTGATGCCGAAATGCTGAGGGATGCATAAAGATTTCTTACCCAATAGGATGGCAAGAACACCACTCTGATACCACTGTAATGACCCTTACCAATAGGCCACTAAAAACTCCTCAAAAATGTAACTCAAAATGTAGATAGAAAATTATTTTTGAGTATATGAGTTCGTTGTCCCAAAATTTCAGAATAATAGATAGCAACCAAATACCATCTAAAACACTATCAATGATGTAGGAAATTGCTCAAAACCATATGCCATTCATATATCAACAATTTGCAACAATGCCATACATATTTCAGCCAATAATATGATCATCAAACCCTAGGTTTGCAATATAGATAGACTGAAAATTACAATGCCCTTTCACTTGCAAAATCCTAGCCTTCCTTTGATACCAATAATGCCAAATGGCAAACAAAGACAAGTACAATGTAAAATAGTAAAGTGTTGAAGCTATATTTTGGACTCAGCTGAAAACATACATTTCTCAGAAAATATGCCAAATGCCAAATGAGAAGTGAGGAACTTGATTGTAGATGGCTGCAATAATTTTTTGGACTGCCTTTTTGGATCTGCTTTTTCGCTTTGCTTTTTCGGATCTGCTTTTTCGGACTACTTTTTCTCTTTGCTTTTTCGGATTGTTTTTTTCGGATCTGCTTTTTTTCCTCTTGCAATAAAAAACTCAAACCCTCAGGTAAGTCTGAGGACTCCAAATAAGCTCAACTTGAAATGGCTGAATACCACTTCCAAAGTGCAACCCTTCAAAGGATATTTCACCTCCTCAGTTATGCAAATCTTTAAGAAACTCCGTTCCTAAAGATCAAATGACAATCTGCAGACCAAGATGGCGCCACAAATGCTCAAAGAGAAAAGTAGTGTAAACTCAAGTCATGGGATGTCCAAATGAGAGGCCAAACACTCTATTTATTCACTTTTCTAAGAAGCCACTAGAACTTCTAGAAGTATCCGTAAAATATTCTTATAAAATCCCTTTATAATGCACTTTTATATAAAAAGTAACTTTATAAAATAAAAAGTGCAACTCAACTCAAAATTATAACATTTTGGCCCCACATAACACATTAGAATAAAAATATGATAAACACCATCTCTCCAAGAGCAAATAAGACCATCCAATCCCCAAATAATCATCAGAATGACTCTCTCACCAAAACCATTTGCCTACGAGAGTCCATGATAGGCAAATCCACTGAAAAATGACATGTCACTAAAGAGGGGACATGACAAACCGGTATTGCCAAGGTATGTGAAATTGAATCATTCCCCTGATCAAATTATCGGTGACAGAAATGTTGGTGTTCTAACTAGAAGAAAGGCAAGAGAAAGTACATGTTTGCTCTCTGAATTTGAGCCTAAAACAGTGAAAGATGCACTGAAAGATGAAGATTGGGTGAAAGCTATGGAAGATGAATTAGAGCAGATTGAGAAGAACAAAACCTGGACATTAGTACCCAGACCAGTGGACAAGAATGTGGTCGGTACTAAGTGGATTTTCAGAAACAAGATGAATGAGAAAGGTGAAGTGGTAAGGAACAAGGCAAGATTGGTGTGCAAAGGATATGCGCACGAGGAAGGCTTGGACTATGGTGAAACATTTGCACCCGTGGCCAGACTTGAAGGTGTAAGGATATTGCTTTCTTATGCTGCTTACAAATGATTCAAGGTATATCAAATGGATGTTAAGTTAGCTTTTCTTAATGGTGTGTTGGAAGAAGAGGTATACATTGAACAACCTGAAGGATTTGCTAATTCAGAAGGTAAGAACATGGTGTGTAAATTACATAAAGCTTTGCATGGGTTGAAACAACACCTAGGGCATGGTATGAGAGATCGCACTAACATCTGATTCAAATTGGTTTCCTAAAGACAAGTTATAACAGTAATGTGTATTTGAAGACTGAGAAAGATGACAGGTTGTTGATTGTATAGATATTTGTAGATGATATCATTTTTGGTGGCAATGAAGAGACGAGAAGATCATTTGCAGATGAGATGACGAAAGAATTCAAGATGTCTATGATCGATGAGATTAAATTCTTCATTAGATTGGAGGTTCAACAGATGAAAGATGGTATCTACTTCAGCTAGTTCAAATATGTGAAAGAGATATTGAAGACATTTGGGTTAGAAGACTTGAAACCAGTTGGTACCCCTATGGTAACCGGTTGCAAACTGTCAAAAGAAGATGATTCTAAAAAGGTGGATGAGACACTTTATAGGTCCATGATCGGTAAGCTACAATATGTGGTGCACAACAAACCAGACATAGCACAGGTAGTTGGATTAGTGGCCAGATTTTCTGCTAATACTAAGGAATCACATTTGATTGCGGTGAAGAGAATCTTCAGATATCTTAAGGGGACTGGAGACTATGGTCTCTGGTATGGACATAAAGGTGATTTCTCTTTGAATGTGTTTACTAATGTTGATTGGGTAGGTAATGTTGATGATCAAAAGAGCACAAGTGGAGGTGCATTCTTTCTCGGAAATAGGCTTGTATCTTGGACAAGCAAGACGCAAAACTGTATATCTCAATCAATAGATGAAGCTGAGTATGTTGTTGCTGCAATTAATTGTACACAGGTAGTATGGATAAAGCAGATTCTGGAAGGAATTCAGGAGAAGGTAACTGAATCGGTGGTTATCTATTGTGACAATACAAGTGCCATTAACATTTCAAAGAACCTGGTGATGCACTCTAAGACTAAGAATATAGCTATCAAATATCATTTTCTTAGAGAACAGGTACATGAAAAGGAGGTGAGGTTGGAGTATGTGCCAACTAAGGAGAAGGTTGCTGATATTTTCACTAAACCATTGCCTAAGGATAAATTTGAGTATCTAAGAGGTAGGTTGGGGGTTATTCCCCTATCTGATTTGAATTAAAAGAAGATGCAGTTGCATCAATCCAAGTGTATCCAGTGAATATCTTTATGTTTGGATTGATGTTGAGGGGCTACTCCTTAGGAGTAGTCTATGTAGTAATGTGTTGTGACTAGTTAGGTACAACAAAGCAGATATCAGGTGTGTTTGGTGCCTTTGGCATTGTTGTCAGAGGGGGAGAATGAGTGTTTGATAAAACGGAAATTGTTCAGTGAAACAAAAGGAGAAGATGTTTAGAGTTGCAGAAGGGAAGTGCACATGAGAGAAGTTCGATGAAAGGGGGAGTAATTGTAGAACAGGTGAAAGACACAAGCGAGAGCATCTTTTTGTTCCTAGTGTTGTTGATGTTGAGCAGGTTTGTGCAGAATGTATCATGTTGGAGAGAGGAAGAGAGTGTTTCCATCAATGCCAAAGGGGGAGATTGTTGGCATAATTGATGCAGTGATGGTAAGTGATTTATGGTGTTATCATGATATAAACTTGATTTCATGATAATCAGTTATTGGGTTGTCATTGATGTCAAGTATTGACCTAGTGTTCTAAGTATGTTGCTAAGTATAAGTATGATGATCAGGGTATTGCGATGAGTTTCAGTTGTAGCGATCCTTATGAGAAACTTAGGGATGTCTCTGGATGTCAAATGTATGACTACTACTGTTGATGTAGACTGGTAAGAAAGTTATGATTGGATGAAGGTTAACAGTGCAACTGATAGAACAATTAGTGACAGGCGCTAGGGGATTTGATTGGTTTGTCAAATCTATGATGAGTTATGTGGCGTGGTCACAGGAGAAGGTTGTTGATAGTATGTAGAAGCTATGGTTGCGATTGCAACTAATTTGAGTGACTAGTGTGAAGGATAGGTGATCGGTGAGAAGAGATAGAGTTGTTAACAGGGTAAAGTGTTTGTGTTTTTGAGAAACAGTTGATAAATCTTTGATCAGTGATTGGTGTTGAGGTTGCGGTGGAATCGGTTGAGTTAGTCATGATCTGGTGACGTGTCTTCATGATTGGAGGTGATGATCTGGCATCACATTGTTCAATGCTAGCGTGTGGAGAAGATTCTAGAGGAAGCATGTGTTTGGTCAAAACGTGTTTGACCCCTTGACACAAAATTCTATGTAAATCATTGTATTGGCCAACGCGATCTTGGAAAATTGTTTTGTACATTGAATTTTGTTTTGTGGCACGTTAGATCAGATCGGGATATTCAATATCCAAATCTATTTCAAAATTAGGCCTTGATTAAGGTGGTGGACTTAAAAGTTCAATATTTAATGGATGAAGTTGAAAGTTAAGAATGTTGATCGTGTGTTGGGCAAGTGTGGTTGTATGTGGGAGTTGCGATCAAGCCAGGGAAAATTTAAGTGTGTTGAAAAGAGATTGTTTGCTTCAGTGGATTTGATTAAGTAGAGGTAGTGCTATTCTACAAATCATTCTTTTTGTTGTTCCCTAACAGTTGCAAAAGTCAAAATCACTTAACCGGGTGGATCCTAGTAGGTCCTTATTGTAAATCCTTTAATAGGGTGGCACATTAGCTTGTGTTTAAAGTCCTTTAACAAGACTACTCCTAACAGAGTAAAGGTCCTAAGTTGGAATATGTACCAACAAAGGAGAAAATAGAAGATATCTTTACAAAGCCACTGACTAAGGATACTTTTGAGTACCTTAGAAGTCAGCTAGGGGTTGTGCCCCTACTTGGGTAGAACTAAGATGCTGTTGATGCATCGATCCAATGGGGTTATTGCCATATCTTTCACTGTGGATTGATGTTCAGGGGACTACTCCTTAGGGGGACTAGTCTGAAAGAGATGAAGACAGTTGCAATAGATGAAGACTTAGGCATGTTGCGCCTTTGGCATTGTTGTCAAAGGGGGAGAAGATTCAATAAAGAGGGAGAAGAAACAGTAATTAGAAAGGGGGAGAACACTTAGTAAAGGAAAGAACAATCAGTAAGGAGGATAAGAATAGGAACAAAAAACTACAATTATGTATCAGCTAAGAGGGAGTATTTGTGACTTGCAATCTAAGGAAGAAAACAATAGACTTGCATTAGTCATTCTCGCTCAATGAAATATGTTAAATGAGTATAGATTTTATAGATTGAACATCTCAAGGTTTTGTGGCTCCTATTTATTTAGTGACATGCTCCAAACCCTAGGTGTATAGTCCAAGTCTTAATGATAAATTTTTTTTTACTTAATATGACACTATTATCACTTCAAAATTTTTAATGAAGCATCACATAATGTGGCGCTAGTGTAATAACGCCAAATTGCCCAAGTAGCTAATAAACTTTGACCCCTTATCAATAAATCAATTTTTGCTTGTGAACCACTTACTAGATAGACTTCAAATTAAGTGCGCTAAGACTTGACTTACACCCAAATCTAATGACATGCTATATGATATGTTCTTGTTCATAGTGGCCCTTCAAAGGCCACCTATACCAAACACATACACTTAAAAATCTCCAAGGACCAACAATTTCAATTGTAAAAAGGTCCTCTTAGGGTAAATCTTTCACGAGAAGACTAATGGTGAGGGTACTATTTGCAATTGACCTATAGGAAATGGTCCAATCACATAAAAAACTAGGGACAAATGAATGAAGCCAATCCTCACTAGTATATACTTCTCTAGCATTCATTCCTCACCCGCCAAGAAGTATAGAAATGGGGTCGTGGGTCCCATACATGTTGACTTAGTCAAAAGGGGACATTACAAGTTTGCACTTCTTGGAATTGCTCCCCCCAAGCAATGAAAAATCTAAATGTTCAAGTATCCTTGGTCCCTCCCAAGTAGGATCCTCTAGGTAGACTCCTCTAATGGATCATGTAGTTTGTGATGGTTATATTCCTCAATCTCTTCTTTTGTGTCTCAATAATGGCATCTAGGACAAATATAAGTTTCCCCTAATCATATACGGTTGGCAAATTAATTTATGGCACAGCATGCTGTCCAAGTGCCTTTTTAAGGCAATATACATAGAAAAAATTGTGAATCTGGTTCTCTGATGGCAACTTGAACTTGCCATCTCACAGATTTTCCTCAATATGTTGCACTTGTCGCAAAAGTGAGGTTTGAGCCTTTAAATCCCACTTCATTTCATGGAAGGTTGTCTTTTAAGCTTAAGGCTTAAAAAAGTCAAATCTTCAATCTCTTCTATTGTAGTGCCAATATGCTTAAATACCTTCTGATTTTGTGCCCATTGCAAATAGTCTCTAAGTGACCTTGAAATTTCTCTAATGTGCTTCACAAAGTCACCAACTATTGGTACATAACCATCAATGAACACTAAATAATGGAAGGTAGGTGCATCATATCCATATAGTGCCATACCAATGGACATGTGGCAAGTGTTATGATAACAATGCTTTCCAAGGTGCATTAGTTTCTTAAGTATGCTTCGGTCCACTTATTATCCATTAGTTTGGGGGTGATAGTTTGTGTTGAGTTTGGTGCCAATCAAAGGAAATAACTTGTCTGAAAAGGAGTTGAGGAATTTGTTGTCCCTTTTGTCATGCCTCCTTTTCTAATTACCATAAATGTTATCATACTAAATATCATTAAACTAAAATAAAAATAAGATACAAAATAAATAGATAAATAAGTATAAAATATAAGAATGAAATTAAATAAAAATATTTTTGAGTTTTGGTGGGAGTTTAGATGCCATGGGTCCTAATTGAAGAAAGTATGTGATGTCCTTTTTTGTGATATTCTTTCAAAGTTTCAAACAATAATATTCACTCAAAATATGATGATAATTTTATCAAAGACTAAAAATGTTTCATATATATTCAGGTCAATAATACACAATACCCGAAGTTGATCAAATAGAAAATTCTCCAAAAATACTTTGCAAATCTGTTGAATCAGAGGACCCTGTCCCTATCTCAACAAAGACAATGGTCCTAGCTTCTTAGGGGCATGAAAGGATCCTTTCCTCCAACCCTTAGCCCACCTTGCGAACCCAAAAGGGATTTCGTCCTTCTGATTTGCAAATACTACCTAGAATACAAACCTGATAACTTGATATATTTGCTAGACTATTGCTGATTATATACCTTGATAGATTGGCAATTCAATATTTAAATAATACTTGAAAGCTTTATAAAGGATTGCTGCTTGAATTGATTATATTTATTGGTGATTGTATTTTTGACTTGTTGTTCTAAATTGATGATTTGAATTGATATGCTGAAATTATCAATTGATTGTGAATTTATTTCTGAATGATGCCTCCCAAATGATTTGTTGTCCCTTTTATATCCTTAAATGATAGGGACTCACACCTCTTCACTAACACCATAGCCTTTGTAATGTTCCCAAACCCTTGCAAACTTTCTTGCCCTGGAAATGTACTATATACTGTCGCATGGAAGACAATGCGTAGCAATGTCTTGACCGTACGGTGATTGACCCTTAATCGTATGATAATTGGAGTGGCAGGTAGAGGCAGCGTACGTAGAAGGAAGTGTCCGCACAACAGGTGAGATAGACTGCAATTCATATGGTAGGAAGGCCGTACGGTGGGTTGATGGCTGGCCGTACGGTATGGTTGCCTGGGCCATACAGCTGGGATTGCCCGTATGGAGATGTTGCCTGAGGCCGTATGATTGGAGTGCACGTACGGTATTGCTGCTCAGGCCGTACGGTGGCCAGGAGGCCGTACAGTATGCTGTAGGCGGTGTCTAGTCTTTGATGCGCATAGTTTCATTTGCCTTCTCCTTCGAGGTGTTGAACTATGTTACTTCGTGAATGGATTTTGGTCTTAACACAATTCTGGAACAAGTACTTGGAAGAGAAAATATATTTATTATATAGCGCTTCAGATTCGCTAGATCCAAAACAAGAGAACAAGCAGAATAGGGTGAGGATTGAATCCCACCGAAACTGCAAATACCAAATAGGGAGGATCTTCCACCTCCGAAATGGTTTCCGACAGATCTCCAATAGGAATTCACAATTACAAATAAAATATCAATACTCAACATGTAAATTTCATCCTACACGCTGGGCATAAATACCCGTTGGGAAACTTCTGAGGGTGCACAAATAGAGCCGACGACAACCTACACCTACGCCAAAAATAAAATATGGGCCTGAGATAAACTAAATTGATCGAGACCCAAATACAATTATTATTATTATTCATTTAATGACAGGGACATTACAGTCCTCTTGTCCCAACAATTGCTTATCCTCAAGCAATTTTAGGCTAGGGTGTTCCAAAATCTCTTCGCCTTCCCAGGTGGCATCTTCTAGCGGTAGATCCTTCCAGCATACAAGAAATTCTTTGACTATGCGTGTCCTCAATCTTTTCTCCCGAGTCTTGACGATCTCTGTTGGTTCCAATACTAACTTCCCTCCATCGTCGATAGGTGGCAGGTCTGTAGAGACTGTGACGTGTTGACCCATGACTTTCTTTAGGCAAGAAACGTGGAAGACGTTGTGGATTTGGCTTCCCTTAGGTTGATCCAATTCGTATGCAACCTCACCCACCCTCCTGGTCACACGGTAGGGTTTGTAGAAATGCGGCCTCAGCTTCTCCTTTCCAGAAACCTTCGGAGAGGACTGCTTGTACGGTTGAAGTCGGAGGTATACCAAATCCCCAACTTCAAAGCTTCTCTCCATTTGATGCTTGTTGGCATACATTTTCTGTTGATTCTAAGCTCGTTGGAGATTTTCCTTGAGGGACCTTAAAATATCTATTCCCTCCTGTAGAGAATCTTTGGCCTTCGGCGTGTGACTGTCACCCAGAGCCAAGTCCACGAATGGAGGTTCATACCCGTACAAAGCTTTGAAGGGTTCCATCCCAATGGACATGTGGTAGGTGGTATTATAACAATACTCCCCTAGATGTAGGCATTTGACCCATGCTCTCTGTTGTGCGGAAACATAGTTTTAGAGATACCCTTCCAGCCATTTGTTCACAATCTCCATTTGTTCATCAGTTTGGGGGTGATAACTGGTGCTTGGCGAAAACTCCGTTCTTGCTAGCCAAAACAATTCTTTCTAGAAAGTACTGAGGAAGCGGCTATCTCTATCCCTAACTATGTTTTGAGGCAGCCGGTGCATGCGGAACACCTCTCGGAAGAATAAGTTTGCCACCTGTGAGGCTTGATACTCCACTGAAACAACAAAAAAATGCACATACTTGGTTAATCTGTCAACCACCACAAAGATGCAGTCTTTCCCTTGCACCTTAGGGAGCCCAAAGATGAAATCCATTGAGATGCTGTCCCATTTTTGCTCCAGAATCGGTAATGGTTGAAGTAAATCCGCTGGCAGAGTGTGTTCAGATTTATTTTGTTGATAGGTAGCGCATTCCCGGACGTACTGTAATATATCATTCTTTAGGCCCTTCCATGAAAGCCTTTCCCTGATTTGCCTATAGGTCTTCAAGTATCCCTGATGCCCGACTAATGGGGAGTCGTGCATCTCTTTCAAGATTTTGTCCTTCAATTTGGATTCAGGTACCAGATAAATTCTGACTTTGTAGAAAATAATATCATCAACCACCTTATACCTGTCGTCTTGTACTTCTTCGTCTAGTCGTTGGCATGTGAAACTGTTCTTGGAATATTTGACCAACAAATGTGCCCTCTAATCTGTTGAGATCTAAGATGAGGAACATATGGCCAGTTTTCTTGATAATGTGTCAGCCACCACATTGTTTTTTCCTTTTACGTTCTCAATGTCAAAGTCGAAAGCTTGTACTTTACTTACCTATTTCTGCTGTTGTTCGTTCAATTCCCTCTGTTCCAAAAAATGTCTGAGGCTGTTGTGATCTGTATGGACGACGAACTTGGCTCCAACGAGGTACTGCTGGAATTTTGTCAAGGCATGCATGATGGTGAGCATTTCTTTTTCGTATATGGAATACAACTTTTCGGCCCTTGAGAGCTTCCGACTTTCAAAAGCAATTGGATGGTGGTCCTGCATCAGCACGGCCTCGATACCCTCTTCAGAGGCGTCGCACACCAGGATGAAAGGCTGAGTGAAATCTGGCGATGCAAGAACCGGACAAGAACTCATAGCCTCCTTGAGCCTTTCAAACGTTTGATGTGCTCGTTCACTCCATTGGAAAGACCCCTTCTTTGTCAGATCAGTGAGTGGCGCGCCGAGCTGTGAGCATCCCTTCACAAACTGTCTATAGTAACTACACAACCCAAAGAACCCACATAGTTCAGAAAGAGTTTTTGGAGGTGGCCAATCCAAGATAGCCTGAATCTTCTCTTGATGTACTTGAACTCCTTGGCTACTCACAATGTGCCCTAGATATAATATATTTGTTATCTTGAATTCACATTTGGATCTTTTGGCGAGCAACAATTATGACTCCATAATCCCGAGCACTTCTTCCAAATGTCTTAAGTACTCCTCCCATGTCTTGCTGTAGATTAGTATATCATTGAAGAATACCAATAGGAACTTGCACAGCTGTTTGTTAAAAATGTGATTCATGCAAGATTGGAATGTAGCCGACGCATTGGTCAATCCGAGCGACATGACCAGAAATTTATAATATCCATAATGACAACGGAATGTTGTTTTCTCCACATCTTGTTCTCTCATGCGGATTTGGTGATATCTCGAACAGAGGTCTATCTTGGAAAAATAGACCGCGCCGTGTAACTCATCCAGCAACTCGTCGATCCTAGGAATCAGATATCTATTCTTGATGGTCTTTTTGTTCAGCGCACGATAATCTACACACATACGCAACGTTTCGTCCTTTTTAATTAGCACTACCGATGATGCAAAAGGATTGGAGCTGGGCTTGATCCAACCCTTATCAAGAAGTTCCTGTATTGTCTTTTCAATCTCATCTTTAAGCCTTGTAGGATGGCGGTATGGCACAGTGATAACAGGTTTGGTGCCAGCCTCCATCCCAATGGTATGTTGAAACCCACAGTGTGGTGGTATGCCTGGTGGTATGTCGACGAAGACTTTGTGATGTCTATCCAAAACCGTTTGAAGCTTCTCATCTTGGTACTAAGCCCTGTGTCCTTGTACAGGTTATGGTGAGACGAAACAGTGTGCGGCCCAGACCACGTCGTCGTGCCTGAAGATTGCTTCGATCCGTCGGGCTGAAATCTCCTTTGGTCCACCATTCAACATCCCTCTCAGCACAATCTTCTTGCCGTTCACTTCGAAAAAGAACTCCATTCGTTTGAAACTCTGTTTGTATTTGTCCAATGTTTCCATCCATTGAATGCCCATAATGAATTCCATGTCGTCTGGATTGACCACGAAGAAATCATCCGTCACTGTGTGGTTTCCCATGGTGATGCTCAGTTGCGTAACTAGATGAGTGCATCTCAATTGGTTTCCTCCCGCCACCTTGACGTCAAATCCTTGGTGTGCCTCCGTACACAAACTCTGCCGGCTGACCAACGATGAGTTAATGAAGTTGAGTGTGGCTCTGCTGTCAAGCATGACCACGAACCGTTTCCCTTGGAGGGTACCTCGGACCCGGAATACAATACACCTTGCAGTCCCTACCAGAGCCACAATGGCGCCTCCTCTCTTCAAGAGTGTTGCGATCCTTTCTACATGATTGATGTTTACCTCCCCAAAAGCTTGCTGTTCATTCCTTTCAGTTTCTGGTGCCTGTTCTTCCTCGCTGTCGGACAACACCTCAATGTAATGGATCTGTCCTTTGCCAAGGCATCGATGTCTCGGTACCCATGGCTCCTTATAGTTGAAACAAAGATTCTTCCTTCTGAGCTCTTGTCGAGTTGCCTCATCCAATGGGGGTTTCTTAAGTTGGGGTCTTTTGTCTTTCTCCCTTTGAGCGAGAGGTGGTTTGGACTGTGAGTAATATTTGGTGGAAGAAGAAGAGGATGTCTCCAAGTCGCGTGCCTTCTTAATTGCCTCCTTGACTATGATGGGGTTGAATCCCTTCACCCAACCCTTCAAAGGTTCCGCAAACTCATCCATAAATAGTACCACCAATCGTCTTTTTGAAATATCTGTTACCAGGACAAACATTCTTTGAAATTCTGTTATGTAACCGTGGATTGTGCCGGATTGCTTTGGCTGAGCCAATTCTTTGAAATTTAGTTTTGGATCTCTTCCGTCAAAACGGTCTATTAGTCTTCTAGTGAATTCGGCATAGGATGTTATTTGATTGTGGTTGAGAGTAACCATGCCATGATGCCACCATTCATGGGCTATTCCTTCCAGATGCAGTGCAACAAATTTGATGGCCTCATCCTACGACATAGGGTTGAGTTGGAAATACGTGTCTGCCTTTTGCACCCATGCCCGAGCTGTGATGGATCCAGACCCCTCAAAAGATGACAGACTAACTTTGCCAATCTTCCGTCTGAGATCGTCATTATAATAGCCACGCTTGTTTCCGCCAGAGTATCTCTTTCTCAGCTTAGTATAATCTTTGTAGGATATATCTCCTTCCATATTTGTGTTCCTTCAATCTTCCCAAAGTTGATCTTGCATTTCTTGGAAAGTTGGTTGCTCTCTGTGCTTCTCTTTCGCCCGTGGAGGGAAAATCGACATCGACAGTCGAGAGCGTACAGTTTGGGGGTTTGCCTTTCCTGAGACAGAATTGTCACTTTGTTCAGCAGATATCTTGCCTTCAGCCAATTTTCGCAGTGTCTCTTCCATGAGACGTTGAGTTTCATTAATCTGTGCTTGGTTCTTAGTGAGCTCTCTCAAAAGAGCCATGATTTCGGCGATAGGATCTTGGGGTCTGCCATTCTACCAACTGAGTGATACCTTCTCTTCGTGGTATAAACTTGCATTCACTACCCACAAGCTGGCAGAATCACCAGCTCTGATACCACTGTAATCTTCCCAAACCCTGGCAAACTTTCTTACCCTGGAAATGTATTGTATAATGTCACACGGAAGACAATGTGCAACAATATCTTGACCATACGGTGATTGACCTTTAATTGTAGGGTAATTGGAGTGGTAGGCAGCTGCAGCGTACATAGAAGGAAGTGTCCGTACGATAGGTGAGACAGACTGCAAGCTGTATAGTAGGGAGGCCGTACGGTGCTTTGATGGTTGGCCGTACGGTAAGAAGGTCGTATGGTATGGTTGCCTGGGTCGTACGGTTGGGATTACCCTTACAGAGATTTTGCTTGAGGTCGTACGGTTGGATTGCCCGTACGGTATTGCTTCTCAGGCTGTACAGTGGGCAGGAGGCCATACGGTATGCTGTAGGCGGTGTCCAATCTTTGATGCGCACAGTTTAATTTGCCTTCTCCTTGGGGGTGTTGAACTATGTTACTTTGTGAATGGATTTTTGTTTTAACACAATTCTGGAACATGTACTTGCAAGAGAAAATATATTTATTATATAGCGCTTAAGATTTGCCAGATCCAAAACAAGAGAACAAGCAGAATAGGGTGAGGGTTAAATCCCATCGAAATTGCAAATACCAAATAGGGAGGATCTTCCACCTCCGAAATGGCAACTAGCAGAACTCCAATAGGAATTTGCAATTACAAATAAGATATCAATACTCAACATGTAAATTTCATCCTACACGCCCGGGCATAAATACTCGTCGGGAAACTCCCGAGGGTGCACAAATAGAGCCGAAGACAACCTACACCTATGCGAAAAATAAAATATGGGCTTGTGATAAACTAAATTGATCGAGACCCAAATACAATTATTATTATTATTCATTTAATGACAGGGACATTACAGCCTTTTCAAGGGATACATCCCTTCATAATGAATTGCTCCCTTAGAATGCCTTTAAATAATCTTTGATAATTATATTCTCCTAGTTGCCCCCCTGCTAACCTTTATTAGTTTCATCGCCCAATTTAATTTTACAATATGAATACAATTTGATTGTGCAGGTTGTCCTCACTATGGAGGGAGCACAAGAGTTCAACCTTCCCAAGATCGCTTATCCACAAGCAGTTTTAAGTTAGGATGATAACAAATTTATGCTCCTTCCCAAGTGGTGTCATCCATAGGAAAACTCTTCCATTTAACTAAATATTCTGAAATAATCTTATTTCTTAATTTCTTTTCTCTCATATGAATGACGGCCCTAGAATTGAAAATTAGTTTTCCCTCATCATAAAGTAGGGGTAACTCTAGACATGGTATAACATGTCCTAGCACCTTGTTGAGGCGAGATAAGTGATAGCCGTTATGAATGCAACTTTTTATCTGATAGCTTCAATTCATAATCAACTTTGCCAATCCTTCTTGTAATCTTATAAGGCCCATAAAATTGTGGATTGAGCTTCTTAGCTCCATTTCCCTTAATAGGGGATTGTTAAGAAGGTTGCAACCTTAGGAAGTCTAAGTCTCCAACTTTGAATTTTCTCTCAGATCTCTGACAATCAACATACACCTTTTGTTGATTTTAGGCATGATGCAAGCTATCTTTTAGTGTGTTTAAGATATCTACATTTTGTTGTACCAAGTCTCTTGCTCCAAGAACTTTGCTTTTGGTAAGACCCAAATCTTAAAATGATACTGTCTCATACTAATACAGTGCTTTGAAAGAACTCTTCCCTATAGACATATGATGAATAGTATTGCAACAATATTCTTTGAGATGTAACCATTTAATTCAAGCTATTTGGTCTTCTGTGACATAATTTTGCAAGTGTCGTTCAAGACATATATTTACAATTTTGTTTTTTCCATTTGTTTGTGGCTGGTAGTTGGTGCTTGGGGTAAGGCTTGTTCCAACCAACTTAAAGAGCTCTTTCCAAAATAAATTGAAAAATCTACAATCTCTATCACTAACAATATTCTTAGGTAGCCCATGTAGTGTGAAAAATTTCTCTAAAGAAGAGATCAACTACTTGTGGTGCTCTATATTCATGAGATGTTTCATGAAGATGAGCATACTTAGTCAATCCACCACCACAAATATATAGTCTTTCCATTGAGCTCTCCCATTTTTGTTTTGGTATTGGCAAAGGTTGTAGCAACCTTTTAGGGGAGTCTATCCTACCTTGTTCTTTGAAAAACCTTACATTCCCTAATATACTTCAAAATATCTCCTTTGAGAAAATATCTCCCTTGCTTTAATGCCTTATAATAACCTTGATGACCCACTATAGGAGCATCACAGTATGCCCTCGTAATGTTTTCTTTCATTGTCAATCTTGGGTGACATATATTCTATCTTAGTAGAGGATGAGCTCCTCCATCACCTTGTACTTATCAACTTGTAGTTTTCCTTCCAATATATTGTTTGCTATCCATCCTTGGCATATTCTGCAAGTATTGAATTTCTCCAATCTGCAGGGATGTGCATCATAGAACACAGGTGAGGTCTTCAAGATAAAGCACCAGCCACAACATTATTCTTTCCCTTCATGTACTCAATATCAAAGTCATAGGCTGACACCTTGCTAACCTACTTCTGCTGTCTATCATTTAGATTTTTTTGGTTCAAAAAAGATCTTAGACTGTTATGGGTGGTCTTGACAATAAATCTTCCACAAACTAGGCATTATCTAAACTTGGCTAGGGCATGCATAATAGCTAGAGATTCTTTGTCATAAATAGAACAATTCCTTTCCATTTTCTTAAGCTTGTGACTCTCAAAAGCTATGGGGCGTTTATTCTCCTACTTGGGGTTTGGTATGATATGATAGTCTAGTAGGAAGTGGGTAGTAGAAAAGTTTAGTAGAAGCAGAGTACATAGTAGTTTCTTTTGCTAGTTGTAAGGCTATTTGGCTTTGCTAATCGATAGTAGAAATTAATTGTTTTAAGTTGACAATAGTGTATTTTGACAACTAGAGTGGCATCAAGCTATTTAAGAAACTAGTGTTTCATGTTCACTTCAAGCATATAGACATTCAATATCATTTCTTTGAGATTTGGTTTAGAAAGAAGGAATAGTTCTTTAGCATCTTCCCTTAAATGTGTAGGTTGCAGACATTTTGACAAAGCCCTTAGCAAAAGTGAAGTTTGAAATACTAACAAAGAGACAAGGTTTCATGGAAAACATCTTCCTCACAAAGAGCAAATGTTAGCTTTTCAAATGTGTTGCTTGGTTGCTGACCTCCTATACTTGGCAATGAGAGAGCAATTAGTTTTATATTTTTTTTCTATTTTTAGCTAACCAGTGGACTCTTATACTTTTCTTATATTTAAAGGGGCTCTAAACTTATCAAAGTAAGTTGCTTTTGTTTCTAAAAGAAATCTTTATTTGAAGTTTTTTTTTTCTATTTTTAGCCAATCAATAAACTCTTATACTTTTCTTATATTTAGAGGGTCTCTAAATTCATGAAAGTAAGTTGTTTTTGTTTCTAGAACAAAGTGCTTTGGCTTTTTTAGCTTTTTGCTTTAACTTTTTTGCAGAGCCTAGAAGTTTATCTTAGTCAATAAAAGAGATTTTGGTGTATAAATTAGAAACAAGAAAAAAATATAGAATACAGAAGAAGAAAAACTTTTAAGTGTTATTTAGTTTCAGTTTAGTAAACAATAGTTTCTGGTTTGTATTTTCAGCAGTGCGTTTGCAGGTTATAGTACTCAAGTCTTCTATTTTGATTGAAGTTTCAACTTGTAGTTAGGATTTATTTTGGAGTACAGAATATTGTTACCATGTTTTGAATTTTAACAAATATGTCCCATTAGCTCATGCTAAAACATTTTCCTCACTCAAGGCATCCTATGGGTTCCAACCTTAAGAACAATAGAGCTATTGCACAAATCATTCACAATACTTATGTCAAGATTGGATATTGTTCCAGTGCACATTCATCTTTCCAACAACATATCTCCTCAAACCATCTTTTAAAAAAATAACTTGCACATTTGCATCCCTCACTATTTGGACCAATATTAAATTTCTAGCCAACATTGGAATATGCAGGTGTGTAATGCCCCTTTCTGGGATCACCTCATACTTTTGCCCGAAATTCATAAACCCAAAATGAAACAAGACCAAAATGTAGTTATAGATGTAATTCTTACTAAAGAAATAGAATGAGATAAGCCTTCTTTGGAAACCTGCAATCCGATTATATATATATATATGTATGTATGTATGTATGTATATGTATATGTATATATGTATATGTACACATACACACACTCGTGAAATATGTCCAATTCTAGGGTTAGATCACATATACATATTGATGTACACAACAAATCTCAATGATTACATGGGAGCTCAACCATATCGAGGGTGGTGTTGGGAGTCATGATGAGGTGCCCCAATTATCTTGTACCCTAGGCCCAACAACAAGACCTTATCCTTTGTGGCCTCATGTGGTCCTTAACTGATGGTTCTTAACTATCATCACGAGGGGGTGTATCTAGTGACGGCTTTACACCATTACCCTCCATCATTTCATCCCTTCCTTTTATGGTTGAAGATCCCTTTCTTATTTACTTCAATAATTGATCCATGTGGGGATAGTGGGGGAGCTACACTAGGGTGCCCTTGACCCTCAACCCTAGGTCCCAGGGCGGACCTTATCCTCCTTGGCCTCCTATGGTCCTTAACCATAATTATGAGGTTGCCTCATGTGGTCCTTAATCATCATCACGAGGTGCCATGCCTAGTGGGAATCTCCCCTTTCCTCCTTGCGCTCCTTCCTTCCTCCCACATGACCGATTATTAAAATTTTCCTATTGGTAATATATCAAATTCAAATATTCATTTATTGTTCATATATATATATATATATATACATATTCGATTAATTGCATATGATCAGATATAAACATTATATTTACATACGATCCCGTATAAAGATTATATTTGTATATGATCAGATGTGAACACTATATATTTCATCGATTTATATAAGAATCTATTCATCATACCACGACAGTTAGAAGTTACCAATAGTCCCAGCAGATGTATGCACTTATTATTATTGTCTTACTTGATGCTGGTTCTTGAGTACCTATGTAATGACCCTTACTATAAAGGCCACTAAAAATCACTAATACTGAACTGAGAAAATTCGTCAAACAGTTGGCATGCACTAAAATGTTTTGCTTGCAATGATGTGTTTCAATGTGTTTACTGTTTGGCATCCAATTGTAATTGAGATAATAATACCAATATAGGATTGTAATACAAAATGGACAACAATGAATTTCTAAACATCACTCAATGCTGACATATCATAAACTTCTCCAATTCTGATTGCAATGTTCAGTAGACTGATTACAATATCAATGACAGATTTTATGGACTGTTTTCAACTACTGAACTATGCCATGAAATATTTTAACTATCTCAAAAGATCTTGCAATGCACCTTCTCTACTATATCAATCCAACTACAAAATAGCAAAGTCTGATTACAACGTGCTATTATAACAAGGACTGATTATGACTGAATTTTGAGAAAAATGATGGACTGTTACAGCTATTCAGATTTCAATACAAGGATAAAGACAAGACCATCTAAAACTCCTTAACTACTATGACAAATCAATGACAACAGAGACTAATTAATGACTGCTATATCAATGACTGAGAACATGCAACTTTACAGTTTTCCTTGAACTCAAATGCATCCAAACACATGAAATGGAACTTGGAAATCGCTGCCCTTTTGACTGTTGAAAAAATGCTGATGAAATGATGACTAATCTGTCCCCGAACTGCACCTCTGGTCGCTGCTGTACCATGCACTGTACCTGTCCGTACAATACAGTCTTGTACGGCCCTGATATAAAATAATCTGCAGGGTATTGGGTGTCGAAAATGGTATGATCTGAAACGCCTAGGGTTAGTATATATCCCCTCCAATGCATAAAATTAATCTCCAACTGGTGTGTGAGATATGAGCAAAAACTTGAGTCTCAGACCCTGATATGAACTTCACTAAAAATGCACAAAATGATCTCCAACACTTATCAAACTGACTCACCAATTAAGTGATGAATTCCAAACCCTTATTCAACCAGTTACAAACCCTCAATATCAATTTTTCAGGTCTGCTTTTTCGGACTGCTTTTTCGGGTCTGCTTTTTCGGATTGTTTTTTCGGACTACTTTTTCGGACCTGCTTTTTCGGACTGCTAAAAACAGCCGCCTATAATTTCGGACCTGCTAAAAATTGCCTCCTACAATTTCGGCCCTACTAAAAATGCCTCCTGAAATGTTGTTTCAATCACAAACAAACCCTTACATCAAATTCTCAATGAAGTACCAATGAGATGGCTGAGTACCAACTCCAAATTTGCAACCTTTCAGTAGATATTTCACTACCTTAGTTATGCCAATCCAAGGGAGTGATTCGTTCCCAAAGATCGAATAGTATTTGCAGACCACAAGGCTACAAATTGCTTCACAATGAAGAAGTAGAAGAAATCCCAAATCCAAGCATGTCCAAATGAAAGCCCAAGCCCTCTATTTATTCTTTTCCTTGAGAAGTTGCTAGAACTTCTAGAAACATCCAATTATAATGTACTTTATAATAAAATAACATTATAATAATAAAGTACATTTCTCAACTCAAAATTATAACAATGTAGGCCCAAATGTCTCATAACTGAATGTAGGCCCAACTATGACTGAATGTAGGCTCAAGACTGAACGTAGGCGCTACTACAACTGGATGTAGGCTCAAACTGGATGTAGGCTCTACCGAATGTAGGCTCTGTCAGCAATATGCAATCAAATGATCAACATAATGACCCTCTCTCCCAACCATTTGCCTACGAGAGTCGATGATAGGCAAATCCGTCATGCCAAACGATGTCAGCCAAAATGGGGACATGACAACCTATATGTTCTTCTTGATGCCGATGATCTTATGGATTTCTGCTGCTTAGTTTGCTTCTTATCTTCTTTCTCCTTGTTGTCTTGTTTTCTGTTTCTGATTTTGGTTTATCTCTGTTATGCCCGCTCTTATTCATCTGATAGGTATGCTATCATCTTTTAGATCTCCTTGTATTTCTGCTAATGAATAGATAGATATTCATTGTGCCTTTCAAATGAGTTGATCTCCCCTTTATATCTTCAATGGCGGGGAACCACACCTCTTCATCATGGCTATCCTTTGCAATGGTCACAACCTTTCACCATTACCACCCTTCAGAATAGTCACAACCCTTAATCATTTCTACCCTTTGAAAGAGTCATAACCCTTCATAATTGTCACTTGTTGAATTGGTCACAACCCTTCATAATTACCACCCTTTGGAAGAACAACCCTTCATTATTCCTTTCTTCCATTAATTCTTCCTTGAGTCCACCTTCCATTTTCTCTTCCTTCCTCTTCCCCCCTTTCAAATGAAGTTCTCTTCTCCCTTTTATATCTCATGTTTGAGGGAGTCACAAGTTTTCGTTTCATGCCTTTCGACCCTTCATTAACTTATGTAAGTTTTAATTATGTTATATTTTAATTTTAATTTTTTATCTTTTTAATTTAAGTTTTAGTTTTGTTCTCTTATATTTTAAATTTATTATCATTGTTTATTATTAAATCCCATTTAAAAAAAGGGACATTACAAGGTGCGTAAAGAGTGATTCAACCCATACATATTTAAACATCAACTTGACTCTTCTATGTCATATGATTTTATAAGACGAGTTGTCTCCTAAAAAGACATCCCTCCATTAAAATTTTCATATTCACAAAATCATTCATTGGTGAGCCATTTGAAAAGAAGCATCCAGATTGATAAACCATGCATCATGACATGAGTTTGTACTTGAAGATGCCAACTATACATTCCCTTGTTATTTAGTGGAGGTCTTTATTTCTATAAAAGGGGTACTGTTAGGTGCCTTACCTTGCTCAACCTTGTTAACTTTGTATTGTTTATTAAAATGCTTAGTTTACCCTTAGTTCCATCATCTCTTCATAGTTCTTCTAGGAGACTTATATTTGCATCTAGAATTTAATTGTCTATCCCCTTGTTAGCGTTCTCTTGGGAACGTCCTCTCACAAAAAAAACACATCCTTTGTTATATCCTCCATCGATTTTCACCTCATTTCTTATAATAACATGGTTGCAACTCCTCAAGATTTAACTTAGATGTTGTACTACAAATGACCATCAAAATATTATCCCATGAATTTGGCCAAGAACATATGAGAGACACATTTATCTTCTCATCAGTGTTTACATCAATTCAGGCTAATTAATTCAGCACAATGTTGAAAGCATTCAAATGCTCTATCACAAAGTTGCCATCAGTCATTCTAAGAGGACACAACTTTCAGAGAAGAATTTTGTTTACCAGGGATTTTGTGTGATACAAATACCTTGTGCTTCTCCTAAAACATTCGACAATACAAATTTGAAAGACATAATTAGATTGAACTATTCATATTCCATCATTCTCTGTCTAGTCTTTTGCTGGCATACTCGAGGGGTTCTTTTTGGATGTAATGACCCATTAACTCTATGCACAAGAAGATCTTCCATATTAAGCTTCTACAACTCAAATTTTTGGTCATTATTTTTTTTTTAATTTCCATCCTTGAAGTTCTCAAATTTTTTCATTCTTGCATAGGATTTACCTACCCTCCTGCTCAAGAAAATATTTATCACAAAGTCAATATACTTGAGCTTCTTAAAGGACTAGGTAATCCATAGCTTTGATATCAAATTAAGAGAAATAATGCCTATAAACCTAAGAAGGAGAAGCAATGGTACTAGAATCTTAAACGCAATATATATAACATGATTATTTACCTTGGAAACCCTTTTGGGAAAAACCTTGCAAAAACAACTCATTGTATCAACTCAACTATTCACAATAGAATACAATATTTCTCCTCTGTGCTCTGCCCCAATCCACGTGTGAGTTTTTATAGGGACATCATTTTAGGAACTTGCTAAGCAATTTTACAATACTTGAATGTAAGCCATGTGCCGAAAAATGACTTGCGATGACCCAAAAATATGCCCAATTTTTTTCTTTGCCACAAATTAACCCCATTGTCTCTTGTCATGGTCCAACTCTTTGCCCCACTATATATGATGGGGTGTAGAACATGCAAAGTATGCAAAAAATATATAAAAAAGTTGTGTTAGATAGAATGAATGCCAAACTCTAATGATTTGAGAGTGTCATACAACTCATTCTCTGGAAGGACAACCCTCCAACGGACTAGCAAGTCTGTGATTCCCGATGAGTATTCATCAGTATTTCTTTGATAGGTTGATTTTGTTGGAGGCATATACCCACGCCTTTCACCTTATGCATTCAGGTTGAATTCTCCTTATCAATACTCTTGGATTCTTTGGTTGTAGAGTTTGAAATGACTCTTTCAAGCATGAACAGTACTTATGGGGGGGATTGCTATTGTGTTGTGCAAGAGAAATGACTAATAAATGCAATTCTATTCCTCTTGGAGTGGTTGCAATTTCATTGCATACATTCTTAAACTTATCAAATCCTTATGGCTTTCTAGACATCACTTGTGCAATTATGAGTTTTCTGTGAAGTGCCAATTTAGACTTGCATGGAGGTGGAAGTGGTAGCTGTCTTCAATAATTATTTATTTACACGTTTCTAATATTTACGTTCACTTCTATTTAAAAAAATAAGTTTTTTCAGAATAATGCAACCTCTATTCACAATTTTACACAAATGTCTACATAGGAGTATTGAGCACACCATCTTTTTCAAAATCAATGCTTTTCTGTTTTTGGAATGGTAAATTTCTATATAGGGGCTCTGAGCTCTCTGTCTTCTATATGACCTAATTTATTTTCTATTTTTGGAAAGTGTTTTTGCAATCTCTCCAAGGTTCATAGAATTGCAGTCTGAGTTCTTGATTCCACTATTCTGTCTAAATTCTTCATAAACCTAAAGAGGCCATTTTTGTGACACATCAACTTTTTTGGGACAATCATGTACTTAATTTCTTCTTAACCTGGCCTTCTGTTATTACCTCTTTATAGGAAACAACACTTCAGTGGAGTTGATTTGGTATACCTTATCTGCTTCTGTTCCTCCAGATGCACCTTGTGACTTTGGGTGATAAAACTTCAACTCGTATCTGTTAACTGACCCTTCAGCAACTAAACATCAAGTGCATCGAGCATAAACTCCATTTTCCTGTTGCTCTGTTGCACAGTTGATATAACTTTCATATTCCTTGATGTGAAATAACTTAGTCCAAGTTTCTAAAAGTGTTCTGTGCCTATGTTTGGTTGTGCTTGTTCTTCACTGCAATTTATTGTTATTGATACTACTAGGAAGAAACTAATCTATATTCATTGACTGTTGCTTTATAATGTCAGCGAGAATACGAAGAAGCTAGAAAAGCATTACAATCAGACTTAGCAAAAGGCATTTCCGTGGCTGACATTCGCAAGAAGTTGCAGTTAGGAGGCACTCAAATGAAAGCTGATAGTAGACAAGAGAAGTTGCAGACCTTCCAGCACATTCCCCGCAAGAAGAGGGACACATCATACTTACTGAATAAATATTCTGATAAGGCAACTGAATCCAAGATACGTGCAATGTCTATAAAGGAAAATGCATCACATTTGGATGCATATGCCATGGAAGGGCTTGATGGTAGAGCTATTCTTCAAAAAACAATCTTCAAACTTGGGGATAAGCAACTACTGGTCAGACTTAGT
Source organism: Chamaecyparis obtusa (assembly GCA_027943335.1). Lineage (NCBI taxonomy): Eukaryota > Viridiplantae > Streptophyta > Pinopsida > Cupressales > Cupressaceae > Chamaecyparis > Chamaecyparis obtusa. The sequence goes on along the minus strand of BSBK01000141.1, from coordinate 658,686 downwards.
ATCAATTTTAAGTATTGTTTTTCTGTAAGTATCTTTAAAGTTGTCCTTTTCACAATCCTTTTGCCTTGTGAAATAGGTACATTTAATCAATAATGGGGATGTGACTTGCGCAAGGTTTGTAACAGATAGCAGAGAGCCTTTTATACTTCATTGGGGATTATCAAAGAATTCAGCTCAAGGATGGCTGGTATGTGCTCTATTATGTACTTTGAAGTAGGTTTGCTGTTGCCACCACCATAGATGTCTAGCAAAAGAATCTTATAGTTGGATTTGCAGGTTCATTATTTCTGCTCAATATGCTCACTGGGCACTTGAATGGATAGGTTTTCCTTGAGCTATATTAAACAAAATCCACGATTATGATGTAGGTACCTTCACCGAATTTTAGACCAAAAGGGTCAAGCATGGTAGATGGAGCCTGTGAGACTCCATTTGAAAGGGCGTATGCTGGAAATGCATCTTTTCAGGTATCATGATAACAAAAAACTATTCTAGCATCCTCTGCTATAAGTATTTTTTGTTTAAATTTAGTGCGGAAGGGCAATGATAATTCTGTTAGGTATTCACTAAATAAATCTCTTGGTCAGCATTCTTTCTATAGTTGTAATTGGCTGTTAGAGTCTTATTGAATTACAAATTTAAGTCATTTCAAAGTTGATGCTTCTTATTTGCCGTTGATTCACTCAGTTGATCTTTGTTTATTGCATAAATAGTTCCTGGAACTCAAACTTGAGAAGAGTGATTTTATTGGAATATCGTTTGTTCTTCGGTCCAATGGTCAGTGGATCAAAAATAATGGTTCAGACTTCTACATAAGCCTGAAAGCTGCAGATAGAAAACACACAAAGGTTATTTTCTACTCAAGAAACCTTAATGCCTATATGATTTGCTATACAATTATATTTTGTTAATTCTTCAGTAAAGATTTTATCTTAAGCAGACGCTATCTGAAGTACAATATAAAATATATAACTATACAAGACGAAAATAAAAAGTTATTTAGCCTGTAGAATTATCCCTTTAAATCTTTCTATCAAGTTAAATTTATTTGTTTTATCATCAATGCTAAATCTACCGCATTCCTTTATCAGTTTATTCAATTTGTATTTACATTTGGACCATTGGATAGAGCATAGGTGATGGAAAAGGTACAGCCAAATGGTTGTTAGATGCAATTGCTGAAAAGGAGAAGGATGCCGAGCGATCACTAATGCATAGGTCAGTATAAATTTTCCTACAATACACTTATGAGACATGATAATTTTATTGGAAATAGGGTATGCCTTATTTTCTTTTGAATAATAAAGTTTTCCATAAAAGCTTATAAGTTAAATGATTCCATACACTAAGGATATTAAAACAGGCTTTTCTTCTTTATTTCATGAGTTTACTACCTCCATGCTTCTTGCAACCCCTCCAGGGTACCATTAATGCCCTTGATGCCCTTCCTAGTTGCTCCGATTGGTCTGTGAGGACCCGTGAATTAATTGTAGATTCTCTCTTCTTGCCCTAACCCTAATTAGGACTGAGGTAGCACAATCTGGGCCATTAGTTTTGTTTCAATCCAAGACACTCAATATAATCAGGGACCTATATAAAGGCTCCATTTCTCATTTGCAAAGGATGAAATTTGGAGATTGTTGCTATGAGCTGCTGAGATAATAAAGTTATCATTGAAGTTTGGTGATCTCTTGACGTGTCTTAGTGCTTGCATGTTCTCTTTATTCCCTCACTTAGATTAGATTTGTTAGATAAAGTGTTTTGATTTTAATAGAGAATGTAATGATGTTTGATGAATTGCACGACTCATACTTTTGATAGTTTGCTGATTTTAAACTATTGTGTAAAGCTAGCTTGCGCCTTCCCTTTTATGGATGCTTAGCTTCTATCATTAAATGTGCATTGTTCGTTTTGATGGTGTGCATTTGTAATGTTCCTAGTTGGGACTAATGACTATAACTACCAATTTGTAATATTTTGATGCTGCTATGATAGAGATTATGTGTAATATTATCTTCCTATCCCCGATTCGATCAATAATACATATGTAAAAATTGGTCTAGTTCATATATATCTATATCACAGGTGATCTAAGGATTCTTTATCCTCAATAGAATATAAAATGTTGTTATTTAGTATTAACTCTTAGTTGTCTCTGACCATTATGAATGACTTATTTCCTTTGGTTTATGTATCTCTTCATTGAGAAGGTACCCAATGAGTTTATATATTTTCCTTTATATTTTCTATTTGCCAGTGATCAAATATAGATTCTAATCCTTCACATATACATTGAAATTGATATTATATTTCCAATCAACTTCCACTTACTCCCTCTCTAGATCCGTATGTCTCCCCTTTTTAAGTAATTAGATTGTTGTCTCTAAATTAGTCCTTAAATGTATGCAATGAATGGCTGGCAGGACTGCTTATAGCAATCAAATAGCTATCTCAAACATGATCTTCCGACTCTTGCAATTAGTGATTTGTAGTACCGACTCTTCAGTGATATAGTTTTTATTTCTATTATGGAATTATATGCTTGCAACAATAACAATATGGACGAATCCAAGATCCACAATATATGCTCGCAGCAATGATGATCTCTTTGATATGTGTTTAGACTTCTGCCACCAATTTATGCCAGTGAGGCAATTTCTTGATAAGAGGAGATCCAATATAAGAAAAGTGCTTGATGATCCCTTCATGTATGAGATTGAATGTTTTCTTATATCTGTTCCCTCAGTTTGGGAGATCGTGTCTCCTTGCAAGAGTTACGTCCCTTGTCTCAAATCATTATACTTATCGTAATTGTTGTATTAACGTGCTGTCTTATTATCTCTTTTCAGTCCTATGTAATCCTAATCCCTTGCTTATCGATAATTCAGATTAGTGAATGCTTTGTTTATTAACCAAGGATACATTCTTCCTGTTACAATAGTTCCACTTAATCATGGATTACTCGGTCCTTACCTCAATTGTTAGTTTTGACCATGGTGGCCACCTTAGTGTTTAGTCTATAACGTTGTTTATTATTTTCTTCTCATTATCGGGGATCAGTAATTTCTCTAGACTCTGCGATATGACAGATGCGAACTCCTCTTATTCATACTGTATAAATTGTTGACTGCATCCCTTTAATGCTGATGTGTTCCTATGATCATATTCGATTGTTTATCACCGATGAATGATATGTGTCGCTGTCCTCAATCTTACTCTACAGCTGTGAGCCGTATTGATGATATACTTCTCGTACAAGACCACTAGAATATTTATTGACTCACCTTAATGGCCGTATCAAACTATATGTCCATCGGTACATTTAGAGTTTGCAACGAATATCTTAATCCTTTGGATGTTTGTTGACACCAGTATTATTTAGTAAAGTATTTATTTTATTATTATAATAATATTATTAAATAATATTATTATTCATTTATTTATTTTATGTTTTAATAGTTTGGTTGTCTTTGACTCTTTCTATAGCATTGATTCCACTAAGGTAATTATATATTATTTAGTGTCATTTATTATTTAATTAATTTAATATTATATTTATTATTTATTTATTTTTTTGATCGGTAAAAGGCCGAAGCCATAGAGAATTTTTATTATTATTAAAAAATTAAATGTACAATAAACCCCGCTCAGTGCAGGCGCTGGTAGGAAAGAGCGGGGTAGAGAAAACCTCCAGCCGTGCCTGGGACTACAAGTCCTGATACTAATACACAGATATCGTGGGCATACCCACGACTCGATGGTTATCGAGATTTTACACATATACATAGTTTGAGTGGGCATACTTTATTATTTATTTTATTATTATAATATTATTATTGAATAATATTATTATTCATTTATTTATTTTATGTTTTTTTTTTTTTTTGATCAATAAATGGCCGAAGCCTTGATTTTATCTATTTAAAATTTATCTTTTTACATTTTCCTCCGTTCGTGCGGGCATTGGTAGGAAAGAACGGGGAAGAAAACCTCCAGTCTGGCCCGGGACTTTTGTCCAGAAACAAATCAAGTTTAGAGTTCCTACAGGCGTAGGATTACAAAGCTCCACTTGATGGAGTCGAAGAGGGCATTCCCTCTTTAGTACAGATTAATGGAGGCATACCTCCATGATAGTGAACACAAATATATTAATCTTTTATATACAATGGTCTTTTAAGAAGAACTGATGAGCATTCCCATCCTGTGCCGTACATTTATTTAGATTGAGATTACATATACCTTGCTCTTATCTTTAGAGCTAATGAGCCTTCCTTTAATTTTAACTGTGTTTTTGAAAAATCGTGTTATTTTCTCTCATCCTCGCTCTTCGAGTATTTGCCTTAGCTTTGATAAGTTCTTGAGCCTCTTTTTCTTTATTTCTGCCTTTTTGGTCTGTTATGCTTTCCCTGTATACCTGCAAAATAGAAAGACACCATGCAACCTCTATCTTCCTAATTTATAGTTAATTAGTCATTTTCATGGTTCAATCCTCATAAAGCTAGTTCAGGTTAGGTATTGATGAAATTAAGGAATTTCAAATCTTAATCCATGAGTTAGTCTACTAAATAAAACATTACAATCTGAGTCCATTTCTATTGACAGTCATGCTATGAACATAAGAAATTTATGGGCACTTTACGAATCTTTTAATTTGTCATAACATTTTCTGTTTTAAAGATTATCATTTTTGTGATCGATGAGACTTCATTGTAGGTTGGCATGCCCTTAATATTTGATGATTGTTTTGACTAAATGAGATGTTAACTTCTTACATTCCCTATCTTGAAGTTTGCTATGTAAGAGGGCAGTATATATATGTGTGTGTGTTTGTGTGTGTATTTTTGCATTTTTATACTATACTCGCAAATGTATCTATACTTGTTTACCTTTAAATTCATTTACATTTATTTACATCTAATCTTGATTTCCTATTTTGAAATCATTTTTCTTCACCTTCCAAGTTCTTTCAAACTCTCCTGAATTTCTTCAATTTCTTGCCCGTCAGCTCCTAGGTTAGCTAACTTATCTGCGACTATATTGCCCTCCCTGTAAATGTGATTCACTGTATAATCTCCTATAACTTTAAGAGATTCCAATATTTGTTCAATAGCACTATTTAGTTTCCAATTCGGCGTTCTACCCTGTCTTATTGCATTTATAATAATAGCTGAGTCTCCTTCAATCGCAATTCTTTTAAGCCTCCATTTTTTGCACCAAGCCAGACCTAATCTTATAGCTTCTATTTCAGCTTCGTTATTTGTCTTAATTCCTATAGGTTTTGCTAACCTTCCTAATAACTTTCCTTCCGCATTATGTAAACATATCCCTATACCCGCCACCCTTGGGTTTCCCCTAGCTGCTCCATCAAAGTTCAACTTAATCCATCCTTGCTCCGGTGGTTTCCATTTACAGTTCACCCTTGATAAGGATTTATTGTCAATGCTAGATCCAATCCAGGGAGGAACTTTCAAGCCATACCACTTCTTTTTCTGGTTGTTGTCTTCTAGTGAGAATTCCATCATTGATTGTCCTAGCATATTTCTATTGTTTGTAATTTCTACTATATTTGCCTCTAATTTGTTCAAAAAACTCTCAATGTTCATCCTTTTATCTTGAAAAATCCTACGGTTCCTTTCCTTCCATAATTCCCAGATTAACAGAGATGGGATTATGTATCTCATTTTACTGTATAAATCCTCCTTACATGATCTTTGCCATGAAATAAAAACTTCTGTGATATCCTTTTGAAGAGCAGTCTTCAGATCTAATTTCTCCAGAACCCAAAGCCAACATTTATTGGCATACTCACAATTTAACAAAATATGATTAATCGTCTCACTTTCTTTCTCACACAGGGCACACCTAGAAGGACCATGGTACCCTATTTTTTCAAACCATTCAGCGGTGAGAATCCTTTTCTGTAAAGCTGCCCATGAGAATAGACTTGCCTTAGGAAGACAGTTTCTATTCCAACATAGATCAATGGGAAGACTGGTGGGTGGATTATCTATCCCAGAAATAACTTTGAAACCTTCTTTCGAGTTGTATACACCACTCTTTGAGGCAGCCCATATAATTGTGTCCTCCCCAGAGCGTGGATAGAAGTTTCATTCTTGTAGAGCCTTGTTAAGTTTATTCTGGAAATCAAGGGGAAGTCTGAGTTCCTCTAGAGATTTCCATGCCCAGCTGCTACCCTCACTATTATTGATTTGTGAAAAATAGTCTTTAACCCGCTCTCCCTTACTTTGTTTGATTAGTTCAATTAGCTGATCGTTCCCAAGAATTTCACGTAGGGCCGGTTTTCCACCCCATGAGTCATCCAGAAAAGAGCCTTATCCCCGCTTTTCACGTCCCAAGAAAGGGACTCTAATACTATATCTTTACATTCTTTTATGAAGTTCCATATGCGTGAGCCCGTCGGATAATTATCAGAATGACAAACACTTTCCTCCTCTTCTCCTAGTAAGTATTTATATCTTAGTATTTTAACCCATTTTGCCTTTGGGTTTTTAATCATTCTCCATACTAATTTCGCCCCCAAGGCCTTGTTTTGAAGCGTAAGGTCTTTTATTCCCAAACCTCCTTCTTTTGGCTTACAAATCTTATTCCAAGCAATTAAAGCTAGTTTAGATTTCTCCTCCGATCCTTGCCAGAAAAATCTCCTTAACTTTCGAGCAATCTCCTTATTAATACCTGCCGGGATTCTCATGCTCATCATCTGATAAATAGGAACTGCAGAGAGGACTGACCTGATCATAACAGCCCTTCCCGCATTTGATAACCATTTACCTTTCCATTGATCTAGTTTCTTGGAGATATTTTGAATTGTGCTTTCCCATAAGTGATTTGATTTGACCCCCTTATCCAGAGGTAAACCTAAATATTTACATGGGAAGAAACCTTCTTTGAAGTCTAGAATACGTTTAATCTCATTCTTTCGTCTCTCTTCAGTATTGATAAAAAAAATTTCTGATTTTTCCTCATTTATACATTGTCCAGAAGTGTTAGCATAAGTTTTTAAAATTTCTTTGAAAGCTTGAGCTTCTTCTAAAAGTGCTTTTCCAAAAAGGAGATTATCATCGACATATTGTTGATGAGTAGTAGCCTCGACTCCCGAAGTAATCTTGATTCCTTTAACCTTATCCTCTTCCTGAAGTTTCTTGATACCTCTCCCTAAAGCTTCTGCCATAATAATGTACAAAAAAGGAGATAACGGATCTCCCTGCCTCAAACCTTGAGAACAACTCCCTGCCTCAAACCTTGAGAACAACTGAGAAAGCCTTCAGGAGACCCATTCACCATAATTGAGAAGTGAGGGGTGGAGATGCATTCAAAAATCATATTGATCCATTGTTTTGAGAATCCAAAAGCTTCCATACATTTACACAAAAATCTCCAGTCCACTTTATCATACACCTTACTAATGTCTAACTTAATCAACATACTCGGATCCTTATTATTTGTTATTGAATGTATAGCCTCATGAGCAATAATCACTCCATCCAAAATTGACCTATTAGGGACAAATCCTGTTTGTTCTTCGGATATAATCAATGGAAGAAGTTGTTTCATTTTGCCTGCCAGAGCTTTTGAGAAGATTTTATACAAAGTGTTGCACAGGGAGATAGCTCTAAACTCGTTAAATTTCTCTGCATTGACCTTTTTGGGAATAAGAGCAATGAATGTGTTATTTAGCTCTTTAAGAATATGTCCTGAGTTTCTCATTCCCTCTAGAGCATCAGTAATTTCCTTGCCCATAAATGACCAACACTTTTGAAAGAAAAAAGTTGGGAATCCATTAGGACCAGGGGATTTATCCGGGTTCATTTCCTTTAAAACCTTGAGTATTTCATCTTCTGTAAATGCAACATTTAGGAGGTTATTTTGATGCGAAGTTATTATATGAGGGATGTTTCTTAATAGCTTGGTCTGGTCCAACAAATCCACACTCCCTAAGTTATTCAGAGATTTTTCAAAGAAAGAGACTGCTAAATCTGCAATTTCTTCGGGATCCTCTATTGTATTACCATTGCTATCTTTGATTTTGGAAATCTTATTTATATTCCTTCTAGCTTTGATGCTATTGTGACAAAATTTGGTGTTTCGGTCCCCTTCCCTGAGCCATGTTTCTCTCGCTCTTTGCCCCCAGAAGGCGCTAATTTGTGAAAGAGAATCACAGTATTTACATAATAGTTCTTGCTCTTTGTTATCATCTGAAGTCTGTTTACCTTCTTCAGTAATCTCCTTATTCTCATTTTCCAGCTCTTTTTCTATAAGATCTCTTTTCACAAATATATCCCCAATAGTGTTCTTACTCCATTGAGACAGATTTCTTTTTATTAATTTTAGTTTCCTTATGACTTTATATATCTTGGAGCCTTCAAATCTTGTCTCTGTCCACCATTTTTTAATTAGATCCAAACATTCCTCATTAAGTAACCACATTTTTTCAAATCTAAATGGGATCTTTTTATTTCTGATTGGTTCCGAAATTACTAGTTCTATAGGAAAGTGGTCGGAACCGGCAATAGGTAGTACCTCATTAGTAAGATCAAAGTCAAAATTTCTCAATTCCCCAGTAAAGAAGAACCTGTCCAATTTTTCTACTATTAACTCTCTCTTTTCGTTTGTTAGTCCAGGTGTATTTCCCTCTGTCTGATTCAATTTCCGAAGCCCCTATACTATTTATCCATTCCTGAAATTCTAAAGTAGTTTTTGATATGTGTTTTGTCCCACCCAGTTTATCTCCCAAGGATAGGATAGCATTAAAATCTCCTCCTAGTATAAATGTATCGTTCGGGAAGCTTTCAATATAATCCTTAACCTCCTGCCATACAATTCTCTTTTCATGTAAGAATTTTGGAGCGTACATGTTTATTAGATTAAATTTTAAATCTGATTTTAAACTTTTGATTTGACCTCCCATCCAATTTTTATGTTTTTCATGAATATTGAAAACTATTTCTCTTGGATCCCAAATAAAAGCAATCCCACCCGAAGCGCCTTCTCCCTCGCAACCTATAAATTCTCTAATCCCTATACTCTTTTTTAAATTCTCATATCCTTCATTAGAAAGTTTAGTTTCTTGTATCATAGCCATATTTGGTTTAATTTTCGCTAATTGCCTTATTACAAGGCTTCGTTTGTTAGGGGCATTTAAACCCCTAACATTCCAACTAATGATCTTCATGAGGACTCGGGAAGGATCTTCCCCTTCCCAGAGTATAGAATATCGGTAATTTTAACCTGACCTGGCGCCATTCCTTCCTTAGCTCTTAGTTCAGCAAGAGATTTTCTACCTCTTGGTTTGACAAGTTTTCCCTTATCAGCTTCTAACTTGCCCTTAATAGATTTTCCTAAACCTAAAGTTTCTGTATTGTTCCTAACGATGTTCTCTTTGTTTTCCTCATAGAGTTCCTCTTTCGATAGCGAGCCTAATACTCCTGTTATTATATCATTACTCCTAGAATCTTCCAGAATAGAGGCAGGGTCTAATCCTAAAAAGTCTAGCAGTGATCCTTGGTCAATGGTCTCCACTAAGGGGGACTTTTCCATTTCTTCTTTTTGCATTTCTTTTAACTGATAGAAAGATTCAGAATGGATGAGTTCTGAGTTTTTATCAATATTAGGAATATTTGCAATCTCTATTTGAGTTCCTGCATTAACATTTAGAGTTCTTAACTCCACTTCGGATTTCCTCCCCCTCTTCTTTTTAATTCTATTGATATTAGGGGTGCTCAGACTTCCTCTTTTCATTGCTGTTCCTAACTGCCTATCTTGGTTGGTGATGCCAAAGAGGCCTTCTATGGAGTCTTTAACCAGTGAGAGATTGCCGTTGGGTTTGATTCCATCAATGGTTGTTGCCATTCCTAATTGTCTATCTTCATTGTTGATACCTTCTAGGCAAATTCTGATCTCTTCCTCATTCTGATTCCTTGTATTATTATTTATTTCTTCTTTCCTACCATACGAGGGATCTTCTCTTTCATTAATATCCCTTTCCATGTCTCCCGTCTCATCCAGATTTGGAAAGCATTCCGTTTCCATGTCTTCTTCTCCATTTTCCTGAGTATTATCTGATGCCGACATCTCTATAATGCTTTTAATTAGCAAACTTTTTTGGTGCTCAAGTTCCTCTTTGTCACATATTTCGTCTATAAGGGTGTCCATTAACTCATTGGTGATCTCAACTATTTCTTTTTCTATTTTTTGGTTCTCCTTAAGAAGTGATCTTTCTTTATCTTCTGGACTGTTGGAGATTCTATTCGGGCTGTAAGAGGTAATTTTAGTGTTAGTTTCTTGCTTGAAACTCTGAGTACTAAGGTTGTTCTCATGTTCTATGGATAAAGGTAGGGGAGATTTGACCTCAACATTTAAGGTCTTATTTATTGATATTTCCTTTTCTAGAGCAAAAGGGGGTTGACACTCAGAGTCTGAAGGTTGTGTGGAGGTGCTAATCGGATTAGTTTTCTTAGGAGAAGTCATAGTGAAACCTCCTTTTTCAGGGTTAAAGCTCTCCTTCAATTCCGATGTCTTCTGAATATGAGTGTCCATTTGTCCTAAATTATAAGTTTCTAGATCATTTGTTTGTCTTTCTACAAAATCTTCTAGAATAATGGGGTTAATAATAATACAGTTAGAATTAAAGCATACTCTAATGGGATGTATCCATTTTTGATGATAGTTGATCTTTACTATAATGATTTTTTCATACTGGTTATTATCATTATCAATAATGCTTAGAAAGTCACCAATTTGTTTTCCTATTAATTTGACAGTTTCTACATCAGATAATTCTATAGGCAGATTTTTAAGAACTATAGCTTTTTCTACAAGAAAGTCCTTAAGTTTTATTGGGTTGAACAGGGGAACCCAGTCAAAAATATAAAATCAGAGTCTTTATACTTAGCTAACCCTTCATTTCTAATTTTACTTTTAATATTTCCATCTTTACAATTAATGAAAATAAATTTTTCTAATAAGATAGATATACTTACCTCATTCGAGAGTTGAGATTTCAACCAGGCTATCAGATATGTGGTAGAAGTTCCTACTCCAGACCATCGGCAAATCAGCCCTGTATCTGCAAATTTTTTTTGTCTCTGTTCTATGCATTTTCCATCTAGATCTATTCTAATCATGTTAGGATTCTGAAAGAAATTACCTATTCTTTTATCATTGTTACTCTCCATAGTTTTATTACACTTATGAGGGGGCGTGCATACCTGTATGTTTTGTTCCTGAAACTTCCTTAATACATTGTTACTTGTTAAACCTTTTAGATTCTTTCTGTGTGTTTGATCCTTCTGTGGGTAGATCTCTGAGACATTGGTATGGAACTTATTCTGTCCTGCCTTATGGCCTTTCTGGGGGGGTGAATATCTCCCATTATCTTTCTCTTTAAGCAAATCAAATGGGTTATTCAGAGATAGATTAAAAGGACTATGAGATAGCTGATTCCTGTTAACCTTTTTCCTGTTTTTAACCGTCTGCCAAGTGGATTCGTTCTTCATCATGCAAACGGGAGGTGCTTGAGTAGGTAAGATCCTGCCTTCCCCCTTAGCAGATAGGGGTTCATTGGTTCTACAATTTAAATTGTACTCAGGTCTTCCCACCTTAGCAGCCCCAATGCTTATGCCCGATTTTGCATATTTAGTCTTGGAATAGATATTTATTTGTCTGTCCAATGCCTTGACTGAGAAGACTCTTAGCTTACCATTCCCTGTTTGCTTAGGGATTAAATTGTTTATTCTAAGTGCATAACCAGGATTCTCCTCCCTAGCAATTTTCTTAAGTTTTTCTTTCTGAGAATCCTTCTCTTGCTTATCTGGTAGTGAAGATTCAGAGGAACCCTTAATCGGAGCAGAGACATCAATGAAAGGATAAGGTTTTGCTTGAGTGAAGACTGTACGCAATTCCAAATCTGTATTTTCTTTAGCTAATTTCTTCTGTTTTGCTATGAAATCTTTCAAATGCTCATATGAAGGGTGATGCTGTACTGGTTTATGACAATCTTTTTTCTTGTGGCCATAGAGCCAACAATTAAAACAATAACTTGAAAAAACCTCTTCTTTGTCTTGCTTCTTTGCAGCACCTGTAGCCATATTGGGCCTTTCTGCTCTAGGGTTATCCTTACTGTATACGGCTAAATCTTTCTTTGCATCTCGATTCGCATGGAAAAGACCAACATTTATCTGACGTCTTTGTAAGGCGGATTTCCTTTTTGAATGAAAAGTTCGCATTTCGCTGATTGTGTAATGTCCCGTGCCAGAATAGGATGAATTTATCTCTGTTTGTTAACTGAGAATTTTGTCAAATAGTTGTCCTGGAATGAACAACTATTGATGCCTCTTTCACTGGTCTGAATTGCTCCCTTTGGATTGCTAGCTGAAACTGAAAGAAAGGGCCTGGCTCCTCCTATTCAAATTGATGAATTTTGCTAATATGTCCTCTTTGTATTGGCAGGCCTGGGATGAAATCTGAAGCTTCTCTTCTTTGTCAAACTAAGATCTCTTGTTAAAATTCATGGCTTTTTTTATATCAAATGGCAGCCTCCTCTTTGTCAAAATCTGTGTCTTCCTTCCACAATTCGTAGCCCTCTAGATGAAATTTTGCACCCTTCTTTATAGCAGATCCCTGCTCCTTAATATCAGATTCGGATCTCTTCCAAACAATTTTCGGTGCTCCTCAAAATCGTGGGCCTGCTGTTCCAAATTCGGATCTCTGCTGATGCCCTAGATGTCGTGACTGCTCCTCTGCTAGTCTTAATCGCTGCCTCCAAACAACAGTTCGCTGCCCTAGCAGATCTCTCTAAAATGATGTCGCAGTCTATCGCTGCCTTTGTTGTTATTAATTGTTGTTTTCTTTTGTTTACAATGCTAATCACTGTATATTAACCTCTACCTTGATAATCGCTGTCCTTCCTTTTTAAATTGTATTGCCCTCCCTTATTTCTGCATAGGTGATTAATGTGATCTGGGATTTAATCGCTATTCCCGATAATAATGTCGCTGCTCCTGATTTTGATCTATGTATTCATGCGAACTGGAATTTCTAATTAAAATCTCTGTTCTCTGCCTGAATCACGGCAACCTCACATGACTAGCAATGGAAGCGAATGTATCTCTACTCGCACGATTCAGTTTTCCCACGCTCTCGCAATTGATTTGTCTTTCTTTCATTCTGCTGCTTATTTATTTTATGTTTTAATACTATTAAATATTATTATTAATCGTTACTTAATCTCTTTTAAGTTTGGAATATATATATCAATCATTATATATTAATTTTTTTTTTCAACATAATTATAATTATATTTATTTATTTATTTAATCATATATTTTTACATTATTATCATTAAATTCCATTTCGGAGAAGGGGACATTATAGTCCTCCCTTCCCAAAATTGCTTGTCCTCAAGCAATGCAAAATTTCAATATAAGTGATGTCTCACTATGTAATTCTGATGTCCAATCGGATGACCTTGGAATGAAAATTTCAACTTGAGGTTAGAATTGTAATCCATTCATAAGTATAACTAATCAACTTAAAAATATTTCATCATATTATTCAATTTAAGAACAATTCAAAAGATAAAACTGATCTTGTTGTAGCACTTATGTTCTCCTCCATTAAGTGTTGCTTTTCTCAATGATGAATAAACCAAGAATGCCCTTTTGATCAAACCTTGACACTCACCAAGAATGTCAAAATCAAGTTTCAACACTCACCAAGAATGTCTCTTGATCAAGCTCTGACACTCACCAAGAATATCCTTGATCAAGCCTCGACGCTCACCAAGAACATCTAAATCAAGTTTTGACACTCACCAAGAATGTCTCTTGATCAAGCTCTAACACTCACCAAGAATGTCCTTGATCAAGCCTCGACGCTCACCAAGAACGTCTAAATCAAGTTTTGACACTCACCATGTAATGACCCTTACTATAAAGGCCACTAAAAACCACTAATACTGAACTGAGAAAATTCGTCAAATAGTTGGCATGTATTGAATACACTGCTAAAAGAAAAATACTGAATATAGGAAATTATTTTGCAATATATGAGTTCGCTGTCCCAAAATTTCAGAATAATAGATAGCAACCAAATACCATCTAAAACACTATCAATGATGTAGGAAATTGCTCAAAACCATATGCCATTCATATATCAACAATTTGCAACAATGCCATACATTTTTCAGTCAATGATATGATCATCAAACCCTAGGTTTGCAATATAGATAGACTGAAAATTACAATGCCCTTTCACTTGCAAAAACCTAGCCTTCCTTTGTTACCAATAATGCCAAATGGCAAACAAAGACAAGTACAATGTAAAATAGTAAAGTGCTGAAGCTATATTTTGTACTCAGCTGAAAACATACATTTCTCAGAAAATATGCCAAATGCCAAATGAGAAATGAGGAACCTGATTGTAGATGGCTGCAATAATTTTTCGGACTGCTTTTTCGGACTGCTTTTTTCCTCTTGCAACCAAGACTCAAACCCTCAGGTAAATCTGAGGATTCCAAATAAGCTCAACTTGAAATGGCTGAATACCACTTCCAAACTTGCAACCCTTCAGTAGATATTTCACTACCTCAGTTATGCCAATCTAGGGGAGTGATTTGTTGCCAAAGATCGAATAGTATTTGCAGACCACAAGGCTACAAATTGCTTCACAATGAAAAAGTAGAATAAATTCCAAATCCAAGCATGTAGAAATGATAGCCCAAGCCCCCTATTTATTCTTTTTCTTGAGAAGTTACTAGAACTTCTAGAAACATCTAATTATAATGTACTTTATAATAAAATAACATTATAATAATAAAGTACATTTCTCAACTCAAAAATATAACAATGTAGGCCAAGATGTCTCATAACCGAATGTAGGCCCAATTAGATTAAATGTAGGCTTGAACTGGATGTAGGCTCGCTTCTGGACTGTCATGTCCCCTTTCTAGAGACATGTTCGTTCATGACGGGTTTGCCTATCATCGACTCTCGTAGGCAAATAGTTTGGAGAGAGAGTCATCGTGTAGATCATTTGATTGCTTATTGCTGACAGAGCCTACAATCGGCAGAGCCTACATCCAGTTTGAGGCCTACATGCAGTTGTAGTGGAGCCTACGTCCAGAAGCGAGCCTGCATCCAGTTCGAGCCTACATTCAGTCTAGTTGGGCCTACATTCGGTTATGAGACATCTTGGCCTACATTGTTATAATTTTAAGTTGAGATTGCACTTTTTATACTATAAAGTTACTTTATTATAAAGTGCATTATAATATGATTTTATAAAGGATGTTTCTAGAAGTTCTTAGCAACTTCTCCAAAAAGTGAATAAATAGAGGGCTGGGCCTCTCATTTGAATATGCTTGGATTTGGGATTTCTTCTACTTCTTCCATTGTGGAGCAATTTGTAGTCTTTTGTCTGCAAATACTATTCGATCTTTGGGAACGAATCACTCCCCTAGATTGGCATAACTGAGGTAGTGAAATATCTACTGAAGGGTTGCAAGTTTGGAGTTGGTATTCAGCCATCTCATTGGTATTTCATTGAGAATTCGTTGTAAGGGTTTGTTTGTGGTTGGAATAAGGGTTTGTATTCACCTATTGCATTGGTGAATCTTTTGGTGAAGGATTGAAGACAATATTGCACATTTTTCAGACATCCAATATCAGAGCCTGGAATCATATTTTTGTTCATATCTCCAAATCTACCTGGAGATATTTTTTATGCATTTGAGAGGACATTCATACATCCTTGGCGGTCCTGTTTATATTCTTTTGGGGCCACAAAACCTTGCCCAGATTTTTGTACTGCAGCCGTACAGTACGGACCTGGTACTGCAGTCACAGCAGGTACAAAGTTGCAAAGTTTAGGTGGCAATTCGGGTCTGTTCTTCCAGCATCTTCATCAGTCATCATTAGCACATTATAAGGGCATCCAAATCAGGTTCATTCTATATGTTTTGAGTATTTTGTGTTAATCAAGAAATTCTGTAAAAATCGCATGTATTTAGACTTGTTATTGGTTTGGAATAGGAAAAGTGCATTGATAAGACTTGTTCGTGAAAGATGGTTCATATATCTCATGTCTTAGCTATTGTGTTGTAATCAGTCCATAGACAGTGCTTACATTCTATTGTTGGAACAGTCATTCATTGCAAATCAGAATTTGAGAAATTGACATAGGGATCATTGCATTGATATTAAAGTTGCATTGTTGTTCTTTATGCTACTTTCTATATTGGTATTGTTATCTCAATTGCAACTCAATGCCCAAAACAATATACACCTTGAAACACATCATTGCAAACAAGACCATTCAACTGCATGCCAACTGTTTGACAAATTGACACGGATTAGATTTGGGGTTTTCAGTGATCCTATTGGTGAGGGTCATTACAGTGGTATCAGAGCGGTGTTCTTGCCATCCTGTTGGGTGAGAAACCTATATGCATCCTTCAACATTTGGGCATCACAAGTACTACACACGAAGAAGAGCAGCACTAGAGGGTGAACAGGACTTTGGAGATACTCTTACCATGAGTGAGAGACAGTCACAGAGCCCACCAAGGATTCCTGATGATGAGAGGGAATTCTTTCGGATGATGGATACTAGACAGCAGGAGATAGTCCAGTCTTTGCGTACTTTGACCACTATGATGGAGAGAGTTGTTCAGCCCAGAGCACGGGAACAGGTTAGAGGTACATTTGATCATGATAATAGGAGCGTGGCAGGTTCACAGGGTGCTCCCAGGCATAGGTCGTGGACAGCAGATAGACCTACTCGTCCTACTTTCCTTAGAGAGGAGGCTCAGGAGGCAGGAGAGGGTGATGTGCAGGATGATTTTCAGGATGATCTTAGAGCTGCTACTGCAGAATGGCAGGCATTACCACCACATGTGCGTGAGTTACTCAACTTTGATCGTTACCTGAATCAGAGGAGAGAGCACATGAGGAGTACTTGACAGAACAGGAGACCTAGAGGCAATGACAGTGAGTTGCAGCGAGCTGCTAGTAAGCTCACTTTACCTTCTTTTGATGGTAGTGGACAGATGACAGCGCAGGCATGGATACATAAGTTGGATACATTCTTAGCATTAAGGCCCATGTCAGAGATAGATGCCATCAGATACGCCACCTTGCATTTGGAGGACACAGCTCACGACTGGTGGTCACATGGTATGGTTACCTTGTAGCACAACCAGGTAACTTCATACCAGGATTTTGTAGACAGATTGGTGGAGCGTTTTGACAGGAAGGATCCTGAGATATTCTTCCGTGATCTTGCACAGTTGAGACAGACAGGCAGCTTGGAGATATATATCAGTGAGTTTCAGCGGTTGTCAGTTATGGTGCAGGATGTATCAGAGAGGCGATTGGTCATCTTATTCACTGAGGGATTGTCTAAACCCCTCAAGGGTTGGATCAAGGCATTTGATCCATCATCACTACAGGAGGCCATGAGGAAAGCTCGTAGTATGGAGCTTACAACACCTTCTAGCAGGTTCACCCCTAGGAGTTCTACTTCTTTCAGAGATAATATGAAGTTTGATAAGGGGAAAGGGAAGAAGGTTGATACCAAGGGGAAATCCACTCAACCCTTGGATACTGAGGCACTTAATGACCTACGCAGGAAGAAGCTATGCTTCTATTGCAAAGGTCCATATGATAGGGATCATGACTGTCCTTTGAGGCCTAAGGGGAAGGCCAATAGAGTTGTGGGCGTACTATGAGGACTCAGATTCAGATAGCACAGCACATGAGGATGAGCATAGTGACACAGAGCCTGAGATAGAGGCAGAGGCTTCAGAGCCTAAGGTTGAGCCAGAGTTACATTTGCAGCTGGCACGCGTGTCCAGTATTCAGCAAGAGGGGTCCTTTAGATTGCGTGGAGTTTTAGCAGGACAGAAGGTGATTACCCTAGTTGACACAGGTGCTACGCATAATTTCATTGATACACGTTTGGTTGAGCACCGTGGTATTGAGACAGAGGAGTTTGAGGGTCTCCGAGTGCAGGTTGCTGATGGTTACACTCTTAAGTGTAACAGGATGATCAGAGATATGCCCTTACGCTTGAGCAATTATGAGTTCAAAGCGGATTACCATGTAGTTAACATGGGTGACATAGATATTGTGTTGGGGATGACTTGGTTGCATTCATTGGGCGAGGTCACTTTCAGACTCAGGGACATGGAGATCAAGTTTGAGGTAGATGGTAGGCAACATGTCTTGAGGGCTATCAGAAATAGTGATATTAGGACTATTTCTTTCAGGCGCATGGAGAGGATGGTTAGACACGATGGGATCGGGTGGGCAGCCATGTGTACTCTCATGCCTACACAGGAGGAGCATCAGATGACAGAGTATCACCCTGATATTCAGAGATTGAGAGAGCAGTATGATAGGGTGTTCAGTGACATTCCACTTGGCGCAGCACCTAATAGAGGGATTGAGCACATCATTGAGTTAGAGGAGGGTGCTAAACCAGTGATGATCACACCATACAGGCATCCTAAGAGGCTCAAGGATTAGATAGAGAAAACCATCAAGGAGCTACTTGAGATGGGGCACATTAGACCGAGCAAGTCTCCTTTTGCTTCTTCAGTAGTATTGGTGAAGAAGAAGGATGGTTCTCTACGTATGTGCATTGATTATAGGGCGCTGAACAAGAGGACTATTAAGAATAGATACCCTATTCCGCGGATTGATGAGCTGATAGATGAGCTTCACGGGGCTTGCTACTTCAGCAAGATAGACTTGAGATCAGGATATCATCAGATCAGAGTCAGAGAGCAGGATGTGGAGAAGACAGCATTTACATGCCATTGTGGACACTTTGAGTTTGTGGTCATGCCATTTGGGTTGACCAATGCACCAGCTACTTTTCAGTCCACGATGAATAAGGTCTTCCATCGTCAGTTGAGGAGATTTGTAATGGTATTCTTCGATGATATCTTGGTATACAGTCGGACATGGCAGGAGCATGTAGCACATTTGGAGACTGTATTAAGTATATTGCAGAGGGAGTCCTTGTATGCCAAGGAATCCAAGTGTGATTTGGGTATGACTGAGCTCTTGTACTTGGGCCATATTATTAGTGCAGTCGGAGTGCGGATGGATCCTGATAAGATCCGTGCTAATGTAGAGTGGCCTATTCCTGAGAACCTGACACAGTTGAGAGGGTTACTAGGCTTATGTGGATTCTACCGCAGATTTGTGAGTGGGTATTCACGACATGCAGCCCCTATGATAGATTTGCTGAAGAAGGGGGCCTTTGTTTGGACATCGGAGGCGCAGGCTTGCTTTGACAGGTTCAAGGAGATTATGACTTCATGCCCGGTGTTAGCATTGCCTGATTTCTCGAAGCCATTTGAGCTTCAGTGTGACGCATCTGGAGAGGGTATTGGTGCTGTTTTGATGCAGGATAAGCACCCTATTGCCTATGAGAGCAGGAAACTTCATGGACCCGAGAGATCTTTCAGCATCTATGATAAGGAGATGTTAGCCATCATGCACGCATTGGCTAAGTTTAGACAGTATCTAGTGGGTGGTAAGTTTTGTATCAAAACTAATCACAACAGCTTGAGGCATTTCCTTAGTCAGAGAGATCTCAATGACAGGCAGCAGAAGTGGGTGAGTAAGCTACAAGCTTACAATTTTGATATAACATATGTGAGAGGGACTCAGAATGTGGTAGCAGATGCATTGTCACGTAGACCACTTCTCAGTGCATTGATTGAGATATCAGAGGATTGGAGACATTTGATAGTGGCAGAGTATGCTAGAGACCCATGGGCGTCAGGGGTAGTTGATGGGTCAGTTGTTGATACTCGGTATACACTTGTAGATGATTTGATTATCTACAAGAGCAGGATCTTTCTAGCCCCAGGATCGAAGGTGAAGCGATCTATATTGAGAGCTCTTCATGATTCACCTACAGCTGGTCACCCTGGGTACTTTAAGACATACAGACAGGTGTGGGAGCGGTTCACTTGGAAAGGACTGAAGACAGATGTATTGCAGTATGTTCGTGAGTGCCTTGTTTGTCAGCAGAACAAACAAGAGCACACATTTCCAGTCGGGCTCCTACAGCCACTTCCCATTCCTGATCAGAAGTGGGAGTGCATATCCATGGATTTCATTACGGGCTTGCCCAAGGCCCAAGGGCGTGATTGTATCTACGTGGTGGTGGATAGACTGACGAAGTATGCACACTTCTTTCCCATCACTACTACTTTCACAGCAGTACAGGTAGCTGAGGTCTTCTTCAGATTGCATGGGATACCTCGCAGCATAGTGAGTGACAGGGACAGGCGATTTTTGAGTCATTTTTGGCAGGAGGTATTCAGACTTTGTGGCACTGAGCTTACACCTAGCACCAGTTATCACCCGCAAACGGATGGATAGACAGAGATAGTCAATAAGTGGGTGGAGGGCTATTTGAGGAACTATGTGGCTGGTCAGCAGAGGGCATGGGTGAGATGGATACATTTGTGTGAGTATTGTTACAATACCACATTTCACATGTCGATTCAGATGTCACCTTTCAGGGCTCTATATGGGTATGATGCGCCTAGCTTTATTGATTTGCTTATGTCTGATATTAGAGTTCCACGTGCCGGGAATTTGCTTCAGGAGAGCAAGGACATTGTTGATGCTCTCAAGGATAATATAGCCAGGGCACAAAATCAGTACAAGCAGTATGCAGATCAGAAGCGGATTGAGAGGAGCTTTGAGGTGGATGATATGGTTTACCTCATGCTTCAGCCATACAGACAATCTACTCTCAAAAAGAGTGGGGCGGAGAAGCTTAAGCCGAGATACTATGGGCCTTTCTGGATCATTAGGCGTGTTGGTGAGTTGGCTTATGAGCTTGAGCTTCCAGCTGATAGTAGAGTGCATAATGTGTTTCATGTGTCGCGCCTCAAGAAGGCGTTAGGGCAGCATGTTGTACCTTCTACAGTGTTACCACCCTTGGATGATGAGGGGAAGTTGGTTTTGGTGCCAGAGTCTATCTTGGATAGCAGGGAGAAACAGCTTCGCAGGAGAGTTATCAGGGAGTATTTGGTGAAGTGGAGAGATCTTCCTGTTGAGGATGCTACTTGGGAGCTTGAGGAGATTTTGCAGCATCCAGCTTTGAGATTGCTTGAGGGCAAGCAATTTTTGGAGGGGCGGACTATCATGTCCCCTTTTTAGAGACATGTTCGTTCATGACGGGTTTGCCTATCATCGACTCTCGTAGGCAAATAGTTTGGAGAGAGAGTCATCGTGTGGATCATTTGATTGCTTATTGCTGACAGAGCCTACATTCGGCAGAGCCTACATCCAGTTTGAGGCCTACATGCAGTTGTAGTGGAGCCTACGTCCAGAAGCGAGCCTACATCTAGTTCGAGCCTACATTCAGTCTAGTTGGGCCTACATTCGGTTATGAGACATCTTGGCCTACATTGTTATAATTTTGAGTTGAGAAATGTACTTTATTATTATAATGTTATTTTATTATAAAGTACATTATAATTAGATGTTTCTAGAAGTTCTAGTAACTTCTCAAGAAAAAGAATAAATAGGGGGCTTGGGCTATCATTTCTACATGCTTGGATTTGGGATTTCTTCTACTTCTTCATTTTGAAGCAATTTGTAGTCTTTTGGGTCTACAAATACTATTCGATCTTTGGGAACGAATCACTCCCCTAGATTGGCATAACTGAGGTAGTGAAATATCTACTGAAGGGTTGCAAGTTTGGAGTTGGTATTCAGCCATCTCAATTGTACTTCATTGAGAAATTGTCTGAAGGATTTGTAACTGGTTGGAATAAGGTTTGAAATTCATCATTGGCATTGGTGAATCAATTTGGCAAAGGATTGAAGACAAACTGGCACATTTTCAGAATTGCAATATCAGGGTTTGGAACCAATAAATTGCTCATATCTCCTAATCTACTTGGAGAATCTTTTTATGCTTTTTGGAGGATCTTAGCACAACCCTGGCGGTCCCTTTCAGAGCAATTTGGGGTGTTAAAAAACCCTCACTGAATTTCCTAGGAAAGCCGTACATGTACGGCCTGGTACGATAGCCCCAGCAAGGACAGTTTGCAAAGTTCGGTTGGCAGTTTGGTGTCTTCATTGCATCAGTCTTCATCACCATTTCATAGCAGATTATAAGGAGCGATAATCAGGTTCTTTCTATGTGTTTTTGAGTACTTTGTGCAAGTCAATAAATTATGTAAAAGTCGCATGTATTCAGACTTATAGTAACTGTCCAGATTTGAGAGTTGTTAGACCCTGTTCTTTGGTCATAATTGCATGGTTACTATTACTGTTATAGCAGTCTTTGTTATAACTAAATTGTCATAAAAGTAAGAGGGTTTGTGGGTAACAACACTACCATATATTTTGACATGTAACAGTCCCATGTAACAGTCAATGTATTCAGACTTGCTATTGGTTTAGGAAGAGTGCATTGATAAGACTTGTTCGTGAAAGATGGTTCATATATCTCATGTCTTAGCTATTGTGTTGTAATCAGTCCATAGACAGTGCTTATATTCAATTGTTGGAACAGTCATACATCGCAAATCAGAATTTGAGAAAAAATATGATACATTACCATAGGGATCTTTGCATTGATATTAGAGTTGCATTGTTGTTCTTTGTGCTACTTTCTATATTGGTATTGTTATCTCCATAACATTTGATGCTCAAAACAATAAACACTTTGAAACACATCTTTGCAAGCAAACCGTTCAATACATGTCAAGTGTTTGACGAATTGCCACAGATCAGATTTGGGGGTTTTAGTGATCCTATTAGTAAGGGTCATTACAGTGGTATCAGAGCAGTGTTCTTGCCCTCCTGTTGGGTAAGAAACCTATATGCATCCTTCAGCATTTGGGCATCACAGGTACTACACATGAAGAAGGGCAGCACTAGAGGGTGAACAGGAATTTGAAGATACTCTTACATGGGTGAGAGACAGTCAATGAGTCCACCTAGAGTTCCTAGGAATGCAGATGATGATGCTAGGGATTATTTCAGAACCATGGATACTAGACAGCAGGAGATAGTCCAGTCATTGCGTACTTTGACCACTATGATGGAGAGAGTCGTTCAGCCCAGAGCTCAGGAGCATGGTAGAGGCACACCTGATCATGATAATAGGAGTGTAGCTAGTTCACAGGGTGCTCCCAGGCATAGGTCTTGGACAACAGATAGACCTACTCGTCCTACTTTCCTTAGAGAGGAGGCTCAGGAGGAAGGAGAGGGTGATGTGCAGGAGGATTTTCAGGATGATCTTAGAGCTGCTACTGCAGGATGGCAGGCATTACCACCACATGTGCGTGAGTTACTCAACTTTGATCGTTACCTGAATCAGAGGAGAGAGCACATGAGGAGTACTCGACAGAACAGGAGACCTAGAGGCCATGACAGTGAGTTGCAGCGAGCTGCTAGTAAGCTCACTTTACCTTCTTTTGATGGTAGTGGACAGATGACAGCGCAGGCATGGATACATAAGTTGGATACATTCTTAGCATTAAGGCCCATGTCAGAGATAGATGCCATCATATACGCCACCTTGCATTTGGAGGGCGCAGCTCACGACTGGTGGTCACATGGTATGGGTACTTTGCAGCACAACCAGGTGACTTCATACGAGGATTTTGTAGACAGATTGGTGGAGCGTTTTGACAGAAAGGATCCTGAGATATTCTTCCGTGATCTTGCACAGTTGAGACAGACAGGCAGCTTGGAGATATATATCAGTGAGTTTCAGCGGTTGTCAGTTATGGTGCAGGATGTATCAGAGGCGATTGGTCATCTTATTCACTGAGGGATTGTCTGAACCCCTCAAGGGTTGGATAAGGGCATTTGATCCATCATCACTACAGGAGGCCATGAGGAAAGCTCGTAGTATGGAGCTTACAGCACCTTCTAGCAGGTTCACCCCTAGGAGTTCTACTTCTTTCAGAGATAATAAGAAGTTTGATAAGGGGAAGGGGTAGAAGGTTGATACCAAGGGGAAATCCACTCCACCCTTGGATACTGAGGCACTTAATGACCTACGCAGAAAGAAGCTATGCTTCTATTGCAAAGGTCCATATGATAGGGATCATGACTGTCCTTTGAGGCCTAAGGGGAAGGCCAATAGAGTTATGTGGGCGTACTATGAGGACTCAGATTCAGATAGCACAGCACATGAGGATGAGCATAGTGACACAGAGCTTGAGGTAGAGGCAGAGGCTTCAGAGCCTAAGGTGCATCGAGAGCTACATTTGCAGCAGGCACGCTTATCTAGTATTTAGCAGGAGGGGTCCTTTAGATTGTGTGAAGTTCTAGCAGGATAGAAGGTGATTACCCTAGTTGACACAGGTGCTACGCATAATTTCATTGATACACGTTTGGTTGAGCGCCGTGGCATTGAGACAGAGGAGTTTGAGGGTCTCCGAGTGCAGGTTGCTGATGGTTACACTCTTAAGTGTAACAGGATGATCAGAGATATGCCCTTACGCTTGAGCAATTATGAGTTCAAAGCGGATTACCATGTAGTTAACATTGGTGACCGAGATATTGTGTTGGGGATGACATGGTTACATTCATTGGGTGAGGTCACTTTTAGACTCAGGGACATGGAGATCAAGTTTGAGGCAGATGGTAGGCAGCATGTCTTGAGGGCTATCAGAAATAGTGATGTCAGGACTATTTCTTTTAGGCGCATGGAGAGGTTGGTTAGACATGATGGGATTGGGTGGTCAGCCATGTGTACTCTCATGCCTACACAGGAGGAGCATCAGACGACAGAGTATCACCCTGATATTCAGAGATTGAGAGAGCGGTATGATAGGGTATTCAGTGATATTCCACCTGGCGCACCACCTGATAGGGGGATAGAGCAGATTATTGAGCTAGAGGAGGGTGCTAAACCCGTGATGATCACACCATACAGGCATCCTAAGAGGCTCAAGGATGAGATAGAGAAAACCATCAAGGAGTTGCTTGAGATGGGGCATATTCGACCGAGTAAGTCTCCTTTTGCCTCTTCAGTCGTATTGGTGAAGAAGAAGGATGGTTCTCTACATATGTGCATTGATTATAGGGCGCTGAACAAGAGGACTATTAAGAATAGATACCCTATTCCGCAGATTGATGAGCTGATAAATGAGCTTCACGGGGCTTGCTACTTCAGCAAGATAGACTTGAGATCAGGATATCATCAGATCAGAGTCAGAGAGCAGGATGTGGAGAAGACAGCATTTACATGCCATTGTGGACACTTTGAGTTTGTGGTCATGCCATTTGGGTTGACCAATGCACCAGCTACTTTCCAGTCCACGATGAATAAGGTCTTCCATCATCAGTTGAGGAAGTTTGTGTTGGTATTCTTCGATGATATCTTGGTATACAGTCGGACATGGCAGGAGCATGTAGCACATTTGGAGATTGTATTGAGTATATTGCAGACAGAGTCCTTGTATGCCAAGGAGTCCAAATGTGATCTGGGTATGACTGAGCTTTTGTATTTGGGACACATTATCAGTGCAGAGGGAGTACGGATGGATCCTGATAAGATCCGTGCTATCGTAGAGTGGCCTATTCCTGAGAACTTGACACAGTTGAGAGGGTTCCTAGGCCTATGTGGATTCTACCGCAGATTTTTGAGTGGGTATTCACGTCATGCAGCCCCTATGACAGATTTGCTGAAGAAGGGGGCCTTTGTTTGGACACGAGAGGTGTAGGCTTGCTTTGACAGGTTCAAGGAGATCATGACTTCATGTCCGGTGTTAGCTTTGCCTGATTTCTCGAAGCCATTTGAGCTTCAATGTGATGCATCCGGAGATGGTATAGGTGCTGTGTTGATGCAGGACAAGCACCCTATTGGATGTGAGAGCAGGAAACTTCGTGGACCTGAGAGATCTTTCAGCATTTACGATAAGGAGATGTTAGCCATCATGCATGCGTTGGCTAAGTTTAGACAGTATCTAGTGGGTGGTAAGTTTTGCATTAAAACTGACCAGAATAGTTTGTGGCATTTCCTTAGTCAGAGAGATCTCAACGATAGGCAGCAGAAGTGGGTAAGTAAGGTACAGGCTTACGATTTTGATGTAACATATGTGAGAGGGACTCAGAATGTGGTAGCAGATGCATTGTCACGTAGACCACTTCTCAGTGCATTGATTGAGATATCAGAGGATTGGCGACATATGATAGTGGCAGAGTATGCTAGAGACCCATGGGTGTCTGGGGTAGTTGATGGGTCAGTTGTTGATACCCGGTATACACTTGTAGATGATTTGATTATCTACAAGAGCAGGATCTTTCTAGCCCCAGGATCGAAGGTGAAGTGATCTATATTGAGAGCTCTTCATGATTCACCTACAGCTGGTCACCTTGGGTACTTTAAGACATACAGACAGGTGCGGGAGCGGTTCACTTGGAAAGGACTGAAGACAGATGTATTGCAGTATGTTCGTGAGTGCCCTGTTTATCAGCAGAACAAACAAGAGCACACCTTTCCAGCCGGGCTCCTACAGCCACTTTCCATTCCTGATCAGAAGTGGGAGTGCATATCCATGGATTTCATTACGGGCTTGCCCAAGGCCCAAGGGCGTGATTGTATCTACGTGGTGGTGGATAGACTGACGAAGCATGCACACTTCTTTCCCATCACTACTACTTACACAGCAGTACAGGTAGCTGAGGTCTTCTTTAGAGAGGTCTTCAGATTGCACGGGATACCCCGCAGCATAGTGAGTGACAGGGACAGGTGATTTTTGAGTCACTTTTGGCAGGAGGTATTCAGACTTTGTGGCACTGAGCTTACACCTAGCACCAGTTATCACCCGCAGACGGATGGACAGACAGAGATAGTCAATAAGTGGGTGGAGGGCTATTTGAGGAACTATGTGGCTGGTCAGCAGAGGGCATGGGTGAGATGGATACATTTGTGTGAGTATTGTTACAATACCACATTTCACATGTCGATTCAGATGTCACCTTTCAGGGCTCTATATGGGTATGATGCGCCTAGCTTTATTGATTTGCTTATGTCTGATATTAGAGTTCCACGTGCCGGGAATTTGCTTCAGGAGAGCAAGGACATTGTTGATGCTCTCAAGGATAATATAGCTAGGGCACAGAATCAGTACAAGCAGTATGCAGATCAGAAGCGGATTGAGAGGAGCTTTGAGGTTGGTGATATGGTTTACCTCATGCTTCAGCCATACAGGCAGTCTACTCTCAAGAAGAGTGGGTCGGAGAAGCTTAAGCCGAGATACTATGGGCCTTTCTGGATCATTAGGCGTGTTGGTGAGTTGGCTTATGAGCTTGAGCTTCCAGCTGATAGTAGAGTGCATAATGTGTTTCATGTGTCGCGCCTCAAGAAGGCGTTAGGGCAGCATGTTGTACCTTCTATAGTGTTACCACCCTTGGATGATGAGGGGAAGTTGGTTTTGGTGCCAGAGTCTATCTTGGATAGCAGGGAGAAACAGCTTCGCAGGAGAGTTATCAGGGAGTATTTGGTGAAGTGGAGAGATCTTCCTGTTGAGGATGCTACATGGGAGCCTGACGAGATTTTGCAGCATCCAGCTTTGAGATTGCTTGAGGGCAAGCAATTTTTGGAGGGGCGGACTGTCATGTCCCCTTTCTAAAGACATGTTCATTCATGACGGGTTTGCCTATCATCGACTCTCGTAGGCAAATAGTTTGGAGAGAGAGTCATTGTGTGGATCATTTGATTGTTTATTGCTGACAGAGCCTACTTTCGGCAGAGCCTAAATCCAGTTTGAGGCCTACATGCAGTTGTAGTGGAGCCTACGTCCAGAAGCGAGCCTACATCCAGTTCGAGCCTACATTCAGTCTAGTTGGGCCTACATTCGGTTATGAGACATCTTGGCCTACATTGTTATATTTTTGAGTTGAGAAATGTACTTTATTATTATAATGTTATGTTATTATAAAGTATATTATAATTAGATGTTTCTAGAAGTTCTAGTAACTTCTCAAGAAAAAGAATAAATAGGGGGCTTGGGCTATCATTTCTACATGCTTGGATTTCGGATTTCTTCTAGTTCTTCATTGTGAAGCAATTTGTAGTCTTTTGGGTCTGCAAATACTATTCGATCTTTGGGAACGAATCACTCCCCTAGATTGGCATAACTGAGGTAGTGAAATATCTACTGAAGGGTTGCAAGTTTGGAGTTGGTATTCAGCCATCTCAATTGTACTTCATTGAGAAATTGTCTAAAGGGTTTGTAACTGGTTGGAATAAGGTTTGAAATTCATCATTGGCATTGGTGAATCAATTTGGCAAAGGATTGAAGACAAACTGGCACATTTTCAGAATTGCAATATCAGGGTTTGGAACCAATAAATTGCTCATATCTCCTAATCTACTTGGAGAATCTTTTTATGCTTTTTGGAGGATCTTAGCACAACCCTGGCGGTCCCTTTCATAGCAATTTGGGGTGTTAAAAAACCCTCTCTGAATTTCCTAGGAAAGCCGTACATGTACGGCCTGGTACGGCAGCCCCAGCAAGGACAGTTTGCAAAGTTCGGTTGGCAGTTTGGTGTCTTCATTGCATCAGTCTTCATCACCATTTCATAGCAGATTATAAGGAGCGATAATCAGGTTCTTTCTATGTGTTTTTGAGTACTTTGTGCAAGTCAATAAATTATGTAAAAGTCGCATGTATTCAGACTTATAGTAACTGTCCAGATTTGAGAGTTGTTAGACCCTGTTCTTTGGTCATAATTGCATGGTTACTATTACTGTTATAGCAGTCTCTGTTATAACTAAATTGTCATAGAAGTAAGAGGGTTTTTGGGTAACAGCACTACCATATATTTTGACATGTAACAGTCCCATGTAACAGTCAATGTATTCAGACTTGCTATTGGTTGAGGAAAAGTGCATTGATAAGACTTGTTCGTGAAAGATGGTTCATATATCTCATGTCTTAGCTATTGTGTTGTAATCAGTCCATAGACAGTGCTTATATTCAATTGTTGGAACAGTCATACATCGCAAATCAGAATTTGAGAAAAAATATGATACATTACCATAGGGATCTTTGCATTGATATTAGAGTTGCATTGTTGTTCTTTGTGCTACTTTCTATATTGGTATTGTTATCTCAATAACATTTGATGCTCAAAACAATAAACACTTTGAAACACATCTTTGCAAGCAAATCGTTCAATACATGCCAAGTGTTTGATGAATTGCGACAGATCAGATTTGGGGGTTTTAGTGATGCTATTAGTAAGGGTCATTACACATATGAATCAACCGATTGCACACGAGTTCCCGCTCAAAGTATAAGATCTACCGGTCTGTGCTTTATAATCCGATCTGGTTTTTGCGGAGCTTT
Source organism: Chamaecyparis obtusa (assembly GCA_027943335.1). Taxonomy (NCBI): domain Eukaryota; kingdom Viridiplantae; phylum Streptophyta; class Pinopsida; order Cupressales; family Cupressaceae; genus Chamaecyparis; species Chamaecyparis obtusa. The sequence continues at coordinate 629,312 of BSBK01000141.1, read as the reverse complement.
TTTGGGATGAATTGGAGTTTTTTTGCGAGCATTTCAGGATGAACTGAAGTTCTGTATGCGAGCATTTTGGCTTGATCAACAGTTCTGCATGCGAGACTTTTTGATCGCTTTCCAAAACAACGACGTTTTGGAAGAGATACAGCTTGGCGCCACAGTTCGGTATGGTAATGTGAAGATCATTATATATACAGGTCATCGTGCATTAGAAGCGTGGTTGTTGCAATCAAGTGCGCAGAGATAGGGTAGAGTAGAAGAGCCGAGTCTTCTGAGAAGGGATACAGTCACCAAGAGTGAAAGACAAAGATTGAACAACCAAGCAGAGCGAGAAAAGAACAGGTATGATCTGATCGACAAACTGAGTGTCTACAGAAGACCATTTCTTTTATTGTGTGAAACTCATAAAAATCCCTTTATCTGGGTGAACCCTAACAGGTTCCATTGTATAAATCCCTTCACTGGGTGACATCTTGGTTGATGTTCTTAAGTCCTTTGGTGAGGCGACTCCTTACAGGATCAAGATCTTAACCGATCTATATCAAATCCCTTGATAGGGTAGCATTCTAACTAGTGCTTTTGTAAACCTTTAACAGGGCAGCTTTATCACTGCAGTAGTAAAGATTGTGGGTTCTGTCCCACTGTGGTTTTCTCCTTCTAACCGAGGGTTTCCACGTATAAATCCTGTATTAGCTTGTGTATGTGATTTCTGTTTAAGTTGCTTAAGAATTCATTACATTTTTAGTATTACATAGTAGCTATATTCAGTATTAATAGGATAGGAAAAAGAAAAAGATTAAATAAGTTGAATTGACTGATTCACCCTCCTCTTAGTCACTGGTTAGGATTAACAATTGGTAGAGACAAGTTCTTAGGTAAAGAAGCTTAACCGCTTGAGCAACGATCATGGAGGGTTGCTGGTATCAGAAGTAGTTAGAGGAAGCAAATGAAAGGATTGCTTCTCTTGAAAAAAGATTAAGAAGATCTCTTGCCAAGAGAAAAGAACTGGCTTTTAAGCTGAGGGAAAGTCATGATACAATAGATGAACTATCAGGACAGAGTAGTTCAGACGAAGCAGAAGAAGCATACTCTAAACCCATGGAGAGAAACATGAACCTAACCGATCAAATCTCTAATTTAAAAAGAGAATGGGAAGGTCATGAATGAGAATGACTGAACTCATCGAAGCAAGCAGAAAAGCTGAGGATGAGAAAAATAGTGGTAAAGATGCACTACAGACTGCTAAGAGAGAAAGGAACCTAGCTGGAGATGCTGTAAGAGAGAGTGATGCTCTCATACTGCAACTACATGCAAACATGTAGGGCATAATTCAGGAAAATGCCATCATGCATGAACACTTGCATGATAAAGATGAAGCAAGTAGAGAAATGGTTACCGAAGCTGAAAAACTTAAAACATAGTTGAAAACTCTTGAGGAGAGAAATGAAAAGATCAAAAGATACAATGAGAGTTTTGAGTAGCTGGATGACAAATTGAAAGCTCAGAGAAGGCACAAGGACCCCACAAGACTTGGGTAGAACAACCAAGGCATCAAGGAAACCGGTGAGTCCTCAAAACTCAAAGGAATCAAGGAGGACAAGAAGAAACCGACTGGAGAAAAAGGTAACAGAATCTCCAAATCTTCTTGCAAACATTGTGGCAACCCAGGTCATAAGTCTAATGACTGCAGGAATGCACCGGTGAAACCCTTCACCGCTAGCAGTTACTGCAATAATTGTTATAGGTATGGACATAGGACCTTTGAATGCAAGTCACGATCAAACAGTGTACCCAGTGGAAGCAGAGGAAGCTTCAAAGGTTATTGTTATGGCTGCAATAAATTTGGACATAAGGCTAAAGAATGCAGGTCTACAACCATGGCATTCAAATCTCCACCGAGACCGGTATTCCATAACAGGAATGCTAACTGGGGCAGATCTATGTGTGCTACGTATGGACCATTAGGGCATAGAGCTACTGAATGCCATTCATCCATGGACAAAGGGAAGATAGTAAATCCATGGAGAGGAACCGGGATGACTTGTTACAATTGTAACAAAAGTGGGCATTTGGCCAAAGATTGCAGGAACCGGCCAATGAACAAAGGAAAAGGCCAAGTTAAACTGGTCAAGTGGAACAAGACTCCCAATCATAAGGGGTACATAACTGAAGAGACCAAAAAGGAGGTTAAGAAGATATGGTCCAAAAAGGGAACAAAGAGCTATGAAGGAGAGAAATCAAAGACAGTCATCATCTATCGATGATGATATCTCTTCATCAAATTAAGCCAACAGGGCTTAAGGGGGAATAGGTAGAAACGCTATTGTCCCCAGAGTAACTAGTGAGATTTACTCTCACTAAGTGGAAGTTGATACTAAGAAGCACTCATCGGTCTAAGACCAAAGAACCGATCAAAGGAGTAAGCTGTGTGGTCTGGTTAATTACCTTCACGGTGATGGGCTGATGTTACACGGTTGATGTTTCAACCGAGGATGTTGCGGTAAATAGGTAAAGCATTGATGAACCGGTCAATAAAAGGTGAAGTTAGGTAAAATTCGGTAAGGCTCATTAATACGGTAACCGCTAAACAAAAGTTACCATTTGCTAATTACCGTTGGGGCCCGAGGATATGAAAGGGAAAGTGTATTACTCATTTCACTTTACTTTTTGTGGTAAACTTTCTTTAAGCTTGAGTAATCTTTCTATCTGTGATTCACGATCTTTGCTTTTCAAATTCTACGAAGTTTACAGAGCTTTGTGTGTATTCTCTAACCAACGAAATGACATCATCATCATCATCTGTTGCAACCCTTTTCGACATTAATCAACAAGAGCGACCTAAATATGATATAATAGTAGTTCAAAACAGGTCTAATGATATGGCTGGAGTCCTATCATCAATTCCAGGTGGCATGCTGTTGATTGAAGATGTAACTACCTTCATTCACTGCAAACAAGAGGAGTTATTAGGGAGGAAATTTCATACAGAGTGGATTTCTAGGGCTTTGCAAGGACAAAAAGCTTAAGGTGAAATACGCTCGACTAGAAGTAGCTGGATTGACTAATGGGGTCAAATACCCTATCGTGTTTCATCCCGACTGGATTCGACTGGTACTCAGTCGAGTTCATGACCCATGCATGTGGTTGGCAAAGGGTGTTGTTACACCAATTACAGAGGAAGACCTGAGGAGAGTAATAGGGTTCAATGCCACAAGGGAAGCCCTTACCCTGAGAACGATTGCCAACAGTGAAGTCACCCGACTCACTAAGTCGAGGTATGATAGTCGCATGCTAACTGTTACAGACATTGAAGATGAAGGTTTCTGGTTTGCCACTGCGGCGATCGGTTAAAAAGTTTATCAATCAAGCTGTCTGAACAACATACTTGGTTGAGCTATTCATGCAGCTCACATAATCATGCACGACACTTCCCAATACAACATACACACCATGCTGAGAAGTCAAATATTTGAAAACTTGAAGAAGCTCGAAATGGTCAAGAAGAAATTCCTGAAGTATGGAATGTTGATGGTATGTCTTTTCTTCTATTATCAAAAATTCTTTCTAGGGGTGGGAAATGTTACATGGGTAACAAATAGACCGGTTATGGTCCAAATAGTAGAAATGATCAATAGTCTGGGAAATTGCTTTAATAAGGTTATGTCTGATTATTTCCAAGATTTGCAATTTGGAATGCATGAAAGGGAAAGGATCCCATCTTCTATTGTAAACGAATACAAGGATGATATTTGTTTTCTTGTTAGCACCCCGAGCACTATATAATCCATGCTATTGAGCCAAGAACTGAATTTGCACCGGAACTAGGTTATGAAATTTCATCAAAGACTGCCAAAGCATATGCTGAGGCACTTTAGGAGAGCAACTTAGATCTTTTAGCCAACCGGTTTGACACTTATGATGAGATAAGTGCAAATTTGAAGAAGAGTGAAACTTCAAAGACACCAAAGAAGGTAACTGCCAAACGGTCTCCTATACCGAAGAAAAGAAAGGTAACCGTGCCAGAACCCAAAGTTCAAAAGAAGAAGGCGCAATCGGTAACAACTGAGCAATTACATGAAGCAGACTCAGAAGAAACTGAGACAGAGCAGACCGCCACTTATATAAGAAGAAAGAAGACTAGGAAACTGGTAAAGGAGGAACCAAAAGCAAGAAAACCAACCATTGATGAAATGGTTGAAGGCATAAAGACTACAAGTGCATTGGGAACGGTTGAGAGAAGATACAATCTGTCAAATGATGAAGACAGAAAGAAAATTGAAGATGCTGTAGTATACATCCTACACAAGTTCAAGAGAATGCCTACTGAGATTCATGGCTCAGTTCCTATAGAATTACAAGAGCTTATTGTAGGAAGGTGGAAATCCTCAATAGAAAAAGAGAGAGCTCAGAATCAAGGCATTGTTGGAAGTACAAAGCCACTTGAGCCTACAAGAGGCAATCAATCAAGTAGAGGCATATAAACAAAGTTTTAAGATCAAAAAAAAGATTGGTCAAGTATTAATTGGAGAAGTTGACACGGTTCATGATGAAGGAGTTGCCATTTGGGCAACCATTCTAGAGAAACAACACAAGGCTGAAGCTAAATGTCAGAAGTCCTCATTAAAACCAGAAAAGGACACCGGTAGAGGCAAAGCATTTTGGTCATTGATACACCGGTCCACCAAAAGCCAGCAACATGATTGGTTATTGTAGACATCACTAAAGACACCGGTGGTGATCTAACTCCACCAACTATTCTAGTATCTCCAGAAAAAGGTAAGGTTAAAATGCCTACTGTTGATGACATAGTTGATGAAATATTAGATTTTGGTAAAGTTAGCAATGCTGCGAAATGGTTCAGTGCCTTAGGCACTGATGATAAAGCCAATAGAACTAGCCCTGTTAGAGAGTTTTCTTGATTTCAACCGGGGACCCAAGGATTATAGATCCATTTTCCCAGTTGAACTTAATAAAAGGCTACTAACAAAATGGAGAGGAGTAGAAAAATATGCAAAGATCATAGGGGAAGTTCTAGAATAGGTAGAACCAAGTCTAGATGAAGAAGCAATCAAGATTCTCATTGAAGAAGTATTGAACCTAGATTCTAGAGATAGAGTAGCCAAAATCATAAATGGCCAAGAACAAGAAGTGTATGAAGAAATAGTGAAATTATGGAAAAATCATGATTTCAACACTCCAGCAAAGAGGCAAGAGAAACTAGCATCGGAACAGGTATCTACAGAGACACCTCATTCAACAAGTTCTCAGGAAGCATCTCAAGTTCAACAGGCAAATGACACAGTCCTACTTGAACAGTCAATGGGCACTGAGGTATCTAGCGATAAAGGTGATCTAAACACAATCGGTGAACAAGTCACAACCGGTGAGCAAGACAAAACTAGTGATCAAGACACAATCGGTGAATAGGACACAACTAATGAACAGTTCACAATCAGTGAGCAGGACAAAATCGGTGAGAAGACCCCAACTGGTGTACATGCTACACCAATCAGACTAGAAGGACAAGAAACATGAGAATCATCAGCAAGGATGGATGAAGGAAACGATACTGATAATGAAGAGACGGCCAAAGTTACCCAACAGGTCACCGAAGAGAAAGAAGTAGAGATACAGGTTGATGAGGTCAACAAAGAAGAACAAGTAGACAAGGTAGAGGAAGAAGAAGAGAAACAAGTAGACAAGCTAGAGGATGAAGAAAATCAACAACAAGAAGAAAAGGTGGAAGAAGAGAAGCAACCTGAAGAAGATCTAGAAAAGAGCATTAAACAGAAACAACCAACATATATACCAAGCTCATCTTCATCGAAAAGGAAGCTATCATTTACAGCAGACCCTGCTTCCAAGAAAGGGAAAGTAGAAACTCCACCAATAGGTGAATCATTGATTGACATCAGCAAAATGTCAACAAGGGAACTCAAGTTGCTCACAAAGAGAAAAAAAGATATGGTTCTCAACAGTGTAAAGAATATTCTGTATAATTTTGCTCCAGATGCAGATATTGATGAAGAAGAACCTATCATTGATTAGCTAGAAATTCTGGCACAAACAATCGGAGAAGACATAATTGATCCAGAAGCTCTAGCTATAGATCATTATGAAACAAAGAGAATCAATATCCCACATGACCAGATTGAAGCAATCAAAGCAACTGTGGCTACCAGCACCGAGGAACTAAAGAAACAGGTTCAAGACACTGTAAAGTTAATAACGAAAACTTCAAATTTTGAAGATTTTGTGAAAGATATCACAGAGAAAACCAATCGGACAACACAGGAGCTGAAAGAGACAACATCACAATTCAATCCTAAGACCTCTTTAGCAACAAAGTATAGTCGTGAGCTAACCAATTTAGCTCTCACATTCAGAAAAGCGTCCAAGGAGCATACAAAGAGAAGCCAAGATCTCATTGGATTTCAACTATACATAGCTCCCACTTTTGATATGATGCAAAGAGCAACAAAAGATGCTGACACACTTCTTAGTGAGCCAGACTACAAGACAATTGAGGACATGGAGAACCAAATTTTATCTCTACAAGCAATGAAGTATAACCTTGACCAAGTCATACCTGCTTGGAAACCATTCCTCGTTTCTGCTAGGAAAATCTACAAGGACATCTTCAACTGGCTTTAGTTATGAGTTTTTCACACCCTTTGTCCCTTGGAGGCAAAAAGGGGAAGGTTGGAAGAGATATGGAAGAGATTGGCCAGTATGGTTAGTAGTAGAGCCAAAGAGATTGGTCAGTAGAGCCAGATACAGGGGAAGTAATGGCGGTATATACACCAGTTGACAGGGGAAGTATCAGTTGACAGGATGATACCCGTGTTAATCCTAATCGGTTACTGAGAGGGGGGGTGAATCAGTAAATACAATTTCTACTTCAATTTATCCTTAAATATATATTCTTGCAAATTCATAAATTAAAAGAATATAATAGAACTCATAAACAAAAATTGAATACATAGGTCAATACAACATATATACGTGGAAATCCTCAGTTAGAAGGAGAAAACCACGGTGGGACAGAACCCACAACTTCACTACTGCAGTAACAAAGATGCCTTGTTAGAGGCTTACAAAGCATTGGTAAGAGTGCTATCCGGTTAAGGGATTTAGTAGAAGACCTGTTAGGATCTTGACCCTGTTAGGAGTCGTCTTGTAAGAGGACTTTCAACACCAATAAAGATGTTACCCTGTTAAGGGATTTATACAAAGAACCCGTTAGGATTCACCTTGATTAAGGGATTTAAATATGCTTCACAATTCAAAGCAATGATCTTATGATGACACTTTCTGTCTAATCAGATCATACCTGTTACCCTTTGCTCTGCTTAGCTGTTGAACCTTTCTCTGTCTTTCACCTCTCGTGACTGTGATTTCTCTCAGAAGATTTTGCTCTTTTTCTCTACTTCGCTCTATGCTCTTGATATTCAACAACAATTTTTTCTTGTCCTATGACCTGTATTTATAAGAAATTAATCTTATTAAAAATACATCTTATAGATCCGCCAAGCTGTAAACTCACCCATAAATCATGCATGCAAAAAAGCTTGCAAATTGATTCTGAGTTTACCTCGAAACACTCGTAGATAAAGCTAACTCCAGTTCCACTGAAAAAGCTAACTCCAGTTTAACTGAAAGTGCTCCATATAATCCGGTTTGGATTATCATGCACTTAACCGGTAAAAAGCTTGTACCCGGTTAGTCATCTGTTCCCTGTGTGTTTCCCATGACCGGTTGGAAAAACCTAGACCGGTGTAAGCACGACCGGTTAAAGTACACTGCTTCCTTGTTTAGTCTACCGGTTCACAATTGTGAGTACCGGTGGGATTGATGTTTGCCTATGACTTTACCAATGACAACTTAGTTATGTCAACAACCTAATAGGGGAAGTAATCTGATGAGAGGCAAGTAATGATATGTGTTATGATATGTTTTGCCACCAATGCCAAAGGGGAAGATTGTTGGCATTATGCTTAGTTGTCATCATTGGCAAACATCAAACACACTGGTCCTTAAGATAAACCAATAGTGGTGAACCGGTAGTTGTCCCAGTTGACAACCATCAAACTTACTAGGTAACCAGTGTACCCACACCGGTCACAATAATAGCGGTCTTGTCCAACCGGTCTAGTAGGAAACCACAGGAAGCAGATGACTCAACCGGTTGCACACTGGTTCCCGCTCAAAGTATAAGATCTACCGGTCCGTGCTTTATAATCCGATCCGGTTTATACGGAGCTTTTTTTGGATGAACTGGAGTTTTCTTGCGAGTGTTTCGGGATGAATTGAAGTTCTGTATGCGAGCATTTTGGCTTGATCAAGAGTTCTACATGCGAGACTTTCGGATTGCTTTCTAGAACGACATTTTGGAAGAGTTACAGCTTGGCCCCACAGTTCGGTGTGGTAATGTGAAGATCATTATATAGACGGGTCATCGTGCATTAGAAGCGTGGTTGTTGAAATCAAGTGCACAGAGATAGAGCAGAGCAGAAGAGCTGAGTCTTCTAAGAAGGGATACACTCACCAAGAGTGAAAGACAGAGATTGAACAACCAAGCAGAGCGAGAAAAGAACAGGTATGATCTAATCAACAGATTGAGTGTCTAAATAAGATCATTTCTTTTATTGTGTGAAGCTCATAAAAATCCCTTTATCTAGGTGAACCCTAACAGGTTCCATTGTATAAATCCCTTCACCGGGTGACATCTTGGATGATGTTCTTAAGTCCTCTAGCGAGACGACTCCTTATAGGGTCAAGATCTTAATTGATTTATATCAAATCCCTTGACAGGGTAGCATTCTAATGAATGCTTTTGTAAGCTTTTAACAGGGCAACTTTATTACTGCAATAGTAAAGATTGTGGGTTCTGTCCCACCGTGGTTTTCTCCCTCTAATTGAGGGTTTCCACATATAAATCCTATGTTAGCTTGTGTATGTGATTTCTATTTAAGTTGCTTAAGCATTCATTACATTTTTAGTATTACATAGTAGCTGTATTCAGTATTAACAGGATAGGAAAAGAAAAAGAATAAATAAGTTGAATTGACTGATTCACCCCCCCTCTCAGTCACCGGTTAGGATTAAGAAAATGTATGCAATGAATGGCTGGCAGGACCACTTATAGCAATCAAATAGCTATCTCAAACATGATCTTCCAACTCTTGCAATTAGTGATCTGAAGTATCGACTCTTCAGTGATATAGTTTTTATTTCTAATCTGGAATTATATGCTTTCAACAATAACAATACGGACATATTCGAGTTCCACAATATATGCTCGCAGCAATGATGATGTCTTTGATATGTGTTTAGACTTATGCCACCAATTTATGCTAGTGAGGCAATTACTTGATAAGAGAGATCCAATATAAGAAAAGTGCTTGATGATCCCTTCATGTATGAGGTTGAATGTCTTCTTATATCTGTTCCCTCAGTTTGGAAGATCGTGTCTCCTTGCAAGAGTTACATCCCTTGTCTCAAATCATTATACTTATCGTAATTGTTGTATTAATGTGCTGTCTTATTATCTTTTTTCAGTCCTATGTAATCCTAATCCCTTGCTTATCAATAATTCAGATTAGTCAATGCTTTGTTTATTAACCAAGGATACATTCTTCCTATTACGATAGTTCCACTTAATCATGGATTACTTGGTTCTTACCTCAATCATTATTTTTGACCATGGTCGCTACCTTAGTGTTTAGTCTATAACATTGTTTATTATTTTCTTCTCATTATCGGGGATCAGTAATTTCTCTAGACTCTGCGATATGACAGGTGCAAACTCCTCTTATTCATACTGTATAAATCGTTGACTGCATCCCTTTAATGCTGATGTGTTCCTATGATCATATTCCATTGTTTATCAACGATGAATGATATTTGTCACTGTCCTCAATCTTACTCTATTGCTGTGAGCCATATTGATGATATACTTCTTGTACAAGACCGCTAGAATATTTATTGAGTCGCTTTAATGGCTGTATCAAACTATATGTCCATCGGTACATTTTGAGTTTGTAACGAATATTTTAATCCTTTGAATGTTTGTTGACACTAGTATTATTTAGTAAAGTATTTATTTTATTATTATAATAATATTATTATTCATTTATTTATTTTATGTTTTAATAGTTTGGTTGTGTCTTTCTATAGCATCGATTCCACTAAGGTAATTATATATTATTTAATGTCATTTATTATTTAATTATTATGTAATTAATTTATTATTTATTTTATTTTTATAATATTATTATTCATTTATTTATTTTATGTTTTAATAGTTTGGTTGTTTCTTTCTATAGCATTGATTCCACTAAGGTAATTATATATTATTTAATGTGATTTATTATTTAATTATTATGTAATTAATTTATTATTTATTTTATTATTTTAATATTATTATTCATTTATCTATTTTATGTTTTAATACTATTAAATATTATTATTAATCGTTACTTAATCTCTTTTAAGTTTGGTATATATGTATCAACCATTATATATTAATTTAATTTTATCAACATAATTATAATTATATATATTTAATTATAATTATATTTATTTATTTATTTAATCTTATATTTTAACATTATTATCATTAAATTCGATTTTGGAGAAGGGGACTTTACGCCATTGTGGTATGGAAATCCTTTGCATATTCCACTGAAGATTGCACTAGTTCTTGCAGAGTTGTAGTTGATCTTGGTGTAGCAGAGCTTGGTTATTTTGGAAATTGTCCATCAAAATATTATCTATTGATGTCATTACCCTTAGGAGTAGAATCGAATTTCTTAACCTTACTCTCTTTTCTTTTTGCATATTCGTGAAAACCCAAAAAAGTACTCCATTGCAATATCATCTGTCAGCTCCCATATCCAGTATCATCAGAAGTTAAGTTGAGTAATGTAAACGTAAGGTCCCTTGTGATAAACAACATATCACATTTACGATTGAACTTATCCATAGTTAAGAACTAACATAAAAGGAACCTTGGAATCAATTGTATGATCTTCTGCAATCTTAGCATACACATGATTTTTATCAAGAGAGGATAAGATATCTCAATATTTTGTTCTACTGTTGGTAGGTCATAAAACACACATCAACAGGTTCCTCATGTCATACAGTAGATTCCTTGTAAAATGCGGTTGATTGCTTATGTTGTATGCATATTGTATGGGGGGACACTTTGCCAAATCACAAGCCCCAATCTACCGTATGGGATGTGCCACTCCAATCTACCGTACGGAATGTGCCATACAGTGTATAAAATGTTGAAATAGTAGGTCAAAATGAGTAGGATGGTGTCGTATGGGGTGTTGGTGCCATATGGGGGTGCTATGCAAGTGCCTATGTGAGGCTGCAAGTACCCTACGGATGTGCAATACAGGAGCAATGAATGCTGCATTGAAAAATGATAGGACAATACATCGTATGAAGTTAGCAGAGGCCGTATAGGGGACTATGGAATCTGTATGGGGTGGCTCTGCCAACATTTGGTATAGTACTGGCTTTGCCCTACTTCATATGGATTGGTGCAAGAATAATTTTGTCCTTCCCACTTTGTACTACAGAGTTCCTAATGAGTTAAAATCCTGCCAAGGTTGCCTTCCACTTCTACCAAAAACAAACACGCCCTCGCCGAGTGTGAGATTTATAAATTTGCGGAAAGTGTGAATTAAACAATGACCTTTGCATAGTCTTGATTATTTTTTGCTTTCAATTTTCCATCTCTGTATTGTCAGATTTATTGTCCATAACTTTACATGCTTTCATTAGTTTCTCTTCACTAAGAGAATTAGCTTCAAGAAAATTATAGGTTGGCAAAAATACCTCATAGTCCTCCATTTGCCAATGAAATAGTCCATTCAAGGAACTCGTCTCATCTTCAGAACGATCTTCCAACTCAAGCACTCCTTCATCGTTTGGTTCCATGCCTTTCCTTCCTCTGTCCATACCCGAATCTCCATCTTCAGACTTTGATTCAGAGGATGTCAGTTTCTCACTTACTGCTTCATTTTGCAAGTCAATGATATACTTCCTCCTTTCACTCTCAATTGGGAGTCTATTCTGCTTCCAATTATGATTTGCCTTGGTAGTGATCGCCCAACCTCTCCCAAGAAGCGTGTCATACGCCTTCTTTTCCAACAAGATAACTACGAAATCTAAGAAAAAGCAGTGTGCTAATTGTTTCCTTTTGTGCCATGAATGCCCCCAATGTCTTAATTCCATGGTGGTTGGCCCCTACCAAGTGGAAGGCTGGTGGCTAGAGTGTTGGCTTCCCCAGGCACTTCTAGGTTTCCTTCGACAACACATTGACTCCCAAGCCTCCGTAAAAAATGGTATTTGTCGTCTTTCTCCCAATTATTTTCATTTCAATGATGATTGGCGTCCTTCCAATCATCAACAACATGGAGTCGGTGGCTTGGTTGTCTTTAAGTGTTGACTTTTCCATTGCTTCCCTTTGTGGCTTACATTGGTTTCAGTCATGGGTGTCATCACCTACTGTGTTGGGAATTGCTACTCTCAGTTGCAACATGGTTTGAAGAAGGTTTGCCACCTTGACATGTACGATTTTGTAATGTCCCCGTTTTTAGGCCCTTGAGATTAACTTATTTCAGTGACCCTCATAAGCTAATCAGGTTGTCAGAGGGGGTCATTTGGTAGAGCCAGTGGTTGGTTTCCACTCTGGAGATCTGAGATGTCAGGATCGCTCTTCATTGGGGCAGTTTGGAAGACTTACTATTTATAGTAAGTGTTATTTTTGGTGATTGTCTTGATTGCTATGTTTAGCAGAGCGCCTATGCATTGGTTTCAGTAGATGCGGGATTACTTTGCAGAATCTCCAGTTTGAGGGATTTGCTATTTTTAGCAAGTCTAAATTGGTCTGGTTACTATTCCTGGCAAGGCAGTGTATGCTCAGGATGCTGTTGTCAGTGAATTCGATTGCACCACATTTTATTTGGGGTTATTAAATTAAGTTTGCTTTAATTTAATAACTTATGTTCTTTTCATGTTATAATTTGGTGGTGTGTGGATGAAGCTTCTTTAGTGAAAAGTGTAAGGAAGAAGCTTTGTTATAATGCTTATTAATAAGCCATGAGGAATCGAATTTCATTACCATTTGATCATTTGATGAAAATTGAAAGTGGAGACTTGTGAAGAAATCAAATTTGTGTGGGAAGAGCTAGGGTTTGGTCTTCATTCTTGGAGAGAACACCAACTTTTTCCAAAATTTCTTAGTGTGCTTTGAGTTGGTCTTCTACCAACGTATTGTGCAATGTGTTACAGATTTTGAAAGGGAGTTGTAACTGTACAACAATTTGCAAGAGTCTAAATATCAATTTCAAGGAATTTGCTGCGTATGTAAATCTGAAGGTGTGTGCGCATTGAACTTGCGAGCTGCAAGACTGAATGCCAAGTGACCGGTATATGGTTCCAAGAGCTGCGTTAACCATTAGGGAGGTGCGTTTGATTGCTTGGAAGCTACGTTGGTAGATTTAGGGGCTGCTTTATTGGTTGGGTGACTGTACTGGCAATTGGGGTGGCTGCATCATCCTTAGGAGGCTGTAGACAACATTCTCAGGGATGCATTTTGACTAGAGATTGATATTTTCAGTCAAGGATTATCTTGTGTAGACAAACAGCCATATGAATCAAGGTGCCCTTATTATTAAATACTTTGCTTATGAATTATTGCAAATATTGAATTAAATCTTGTGAGCATTTGGAATTAAAATTGTTGTTGCTATTATTTCTTATGTTGAGAAAATTCAAAAAAAGTATATATGTTTGAAAATACAAAAAAATTGCAAATAAAATAGAGACAGAAGATAGTTTGTAGTTGAGAGCCAGTTGGGCTCATCACAGATTTTATGTAGCATTTGGCAAACTATGTTCTTCTTTGACTCCGATCGCAATGATGTACTTGCAATTTCGTTGGAGGTTATTCGTTCCTTTGCTATCACTTTGTTCTACTTCTTCTTTAGCTTCTCGGAGTTGTTCCTTCTCTGTACGAGGGTTTGAGTACATTTCCTTCATTTGGGCTCTCATGATTGTCAAAACTACCTTGTCTTGCTCCTCCACATCCAGCATATTAATACCCTTTTTCTTCAGGTAGTTGGTGTCCTCATGGTCACCTGGTCCACACCATTTGCACAATAATTGTATGGTGTTTATCTTATTCTGGAAGTCTCTTGCAAAGTGGCCCCATTCGCTTCATTGTTGACATTAGATGGTTGATGTCCTCTGGGGTCATACTGTATTTGATTCCGGCATTTATTTCTTTAACTACTTAGTGATACATTTTGTGGTTTCAATGGAGTGGACTCTCCCTGTGGGAAGAGTACTTGCATACTTCTAGTCATTAAATTATATGGACACTCCTTTATTGAATGACCCATCACTTGGAAAATATCACAAAACATCATTTTAGGACAAATACCTTTTGTGTGCCCCTCAATTTTACACGCAGTACACCATTGTTCATTACTTTCTTTATTGGTTCCTTTTTCAGCCTTTAATTCTTTCATCATTCTCATCATATCCTATCGTAGGGCTTGGACTATTGTTGATTCATCATCATTACTACCCTCGATGCTCTTGCCATCATCTATCTTCCTCTTCCCTCAAGAGGATGTCTTGTTTTCACTCTCGATATCCACTATTCGATGATTGTAGGCATTGACAAACAAGGATGGAGGCACCAGTTTCATCTCTTTTGCGTAATGAGGCAATCAACCAGCCTCAATGAACCACCTCTTCTTCATCCCGTCGGCCGGTTGATTGTCCAACTTGGCTAGCAACTCTTTGCGCCTACAGTTGTAAGCCTATGCATTCTCATTCTTCCCTTGTTTGGTATTATAAATTTCGGCAACAATCTCATTATTGTCTCGTACCAGTTTAAACTCAGCCTCGAATGCTTTCTTGAGCGCATCCCAAGAGGTTGTGGATGAAGCATCCAGTTTTGTGAACCAGTTAATATAATAATCCCTTTTGAGGCCCTACTTGATTTGTTCTAAAATTTCCCTTTAGGGTTTGAATTGTACTTAGGGATTGTAATTTGCAATATTTCAAGCTAAGAGAATGTCTATTCCCAATAATTATCATATGTCATCATATTAGAAATAATACATACTTAAGCTTCAATTCCTTAATCCTCTCCTAATCACTAACCCTAAGGAAGATGGTAGAATTACTGTTCTCGAGTATGGAAATAGTCTACTTGAGGCTCCCTCATGGTTCTTACCCGTTTTGGGAATCTTTGCCTCAATGTGACCAGATTACTCCTCTCTTCACAAACTCCCTACCCGCTTAGTTGTATTAGTGAGTGATTAAAGAATTGACTTAGTATATATTACTAGCACGCATAGTTGTCGTGCCTTTGACTAGGAGGTTATCGATTTCCAATAATTAACATACATTATTAAGCATCCAAGGAAATTAATGAATAGTTCATAATACATTTGATTAATATACTTAAGCCTCGACTCCTTACTTCTCTCCTAAACTCAACTCTAAGGAGAGAATGGATTTACTTATCATAGGGTGCTTGACACCAATACATTCTCTGGTTTTACTCCGCCTCTCCCTACACAACAACAACTATCACCTCCTAGGGCTATAGCAAGAGATTAAGGGTTAGACTACAAATATATTAATATCTCTGATATTAAAAATATGTATATATGTACATATAAATTATAATATAATTATCCTATAAATATGTATAAATATATATAACCATATAATAATCTTTAATCTTCAAGATGTTTTAGACATGCCATTCTTGCAACGTATAAGCCAAAGTTATACATATTAATCCTATTTCTTTTTACCTCTTGTAATTTATATTCTTAACTTTCCTTCTATATATATATTATATACTTTCTTGTTCCTTAAAAATGCCTATATACTTCTTTTTCTCCTATATTTTCTCCTTGTTTTTCTCCTATGTTTTTTACCATTTTAAATATTATATTTACATACTAAAATATAATAATAAAAAGGTGGGAGATATTGATAAGAATTGTGAATCATTTTCATTGCGAATATTATTATTAAGATAAGAATAGGATCTATGTCCTTTTTTCCCATATTCAAAATGTTTTCTTTTTAATTTCATTCTCTAGTGCTGAATTCTCTCCTTTCCACATGCTATGAGAATTTTATGCTGCTTTCTTTTTTAATTTCTTAATGTTCCCCCAATGCTCCTTTTATTTATTACCATCCATCTTCTTATCTTTTTCAAGACTGACTTCCTTTCTTCAATATATATCTTTGCTTCCCTTACGTAAGAGGGACATGACTTTTGAAAGTGTTTTTTCATAATAATTAGAAAAGATCTTATTAGAGTTTTATATTTACTAACTTTATATTATTATTATCTTGTAACATATGATGCTTTCATGAGTTATAATAATCTTGTAACTATCGGTTCTTTCACATTTTACCAAAACCTTCATTTTAATATGTTGTATGATTATAAATGAATCATATTTAATTATAAATATATTTATTAATTATTATTTAGATATTCATTAATAACATATAATCATTAAGATAATTATTAATATTAATGTGATTAACATTATGGATTGATATTAAATTGATAAATAATATTATTAATATTAATACTATATCATAGATTAATATTATATTTATTAATTAACTGTTACCAATTTTAGCATCATGCTAAAATTGGCAAAGTTTAGACAGCATCAGTGAAAGGTACTCTTGGTATATTTAAAATTTATTGAAGTATTCATGATTAATTACTATATGCTGAATGGAAAGTACAAAAAATACAGAAAAAGAGAACATTTCTTTAATGTGCAAATGCATCATTTACAAATAAAATATAAGTGTATTTGCGATTAAAAGTTCTTCATTCATTTGCAAAAGAATATACTGAATAGGTCCCATACAAGCCATGGGATAGCTATTAAAGGAAAATGCAAGAAATAGAAGAAAGCATGCATATGTACAGAAGTCAAGATAAGAGATAGGGGTTAATTCCATCATTGCCTGAATGGAATGATGGACGAGGTTGTTGAGTCGTCTTGGTTGGATGATTGAAGAGGTTCCGCATCCTGGAGGTGTCTGCAAAATATAGGAAGAGATGGTGTTAGTCTAAAAAGACTAAGCAAAGATGAAATTAACACCTATCTCTAAGCATGACAGCAATACAGATACATATTCAGAAAGAGGAAAAAACAGAAAGAAAATCATTTTTTATACTAATATTGTTTGCTTCATGTGCAGGTGTGTAATTTTTTGACAGAAGTAATATATAAAAATGTGCAAAGAATTAAAGTAACAACGTATTTATTTGCTGCCTTTAGGAGTGCACTTGACAGAAAATGAGCTTCATGTCATGACTATTACTCATGGGAGTCACGAGCCCGTGCTCCAACCCCATGAGGGATAGTTCAAGATGCTGGGAAAAGTGAAGAACAGAACAGAAAGAACTCAATTACAGACGAACAGTGAGTTAAGTATTCAAGATTTTTTATCCTAAGTATTGGGACAGATACAGCCATATTCAAGGTAATAAATGACAGCAGGCAGTAACATGTGTGTTTACTTTTTGGAGGTATAATTTCTTCATTTTTCAATGATATTTATGGGTGATGTCCACACAAAAAGCTGAATAAACCGTGTACTTGTTGACTGACTTCTAATTTTGCACAAAGAAACTGTATTTATAACAATATGATTATACAGCAAATAAGTTTTAGCAGAGATGATCAGAAGAAATAGATGGAAATAAAGTACAAAATATAAATGTATATCAATCATGTGATACTTTCAGTTCAACAGAAAGTGCTACAATGCTAATATATGGTAAAGGTGCAGACAGAATAATATATTCAATGATAAACCAACAGTGAGATTTTGTTCAGGTATTTGGAACAAAGAGGACAATAGAAGAAGAAAAAATTTGCAGAAATCATGCTGAAGGAAGTCTATACTGAAGTAAACATTCTGAGAGCATTTCATTTTCTAAGCAAATTTCAGATGTTTTTGATCACAGGACTGGGACAGCATGCTACATAAGGAATCACAGTGGCTTACGGGATTGTTCAGCAAAAAATGAAACTTTGCTATCATTATGAGAGTATGCAACCAAATGATAAGTTGGAGTTATACATATTTGCTATTGTTCTTGTATGTTTTTTAAAAAATTTTCAAGTTCAGGGATGTTTTAGTTAATAGGGATTGCTACTTTGGAGATTGTATTACTCATAGCACAAGTCAAAGTTAATGTCATGGCAATTGCGCATATGTCATTGACAGTTTTCAAAACCAAAAATGAAGTATATGCAACTAGTAAATTGGGAATTTCAGTCAAACAGAATGAGATATGTTCTATTAAACAGGTGGGAGAGTCTGGGCTTGAAGAAAGGCAAAGATGGTTGAAAAAGTGTTACTTTTCCGTATGCAAGTGTATATGAAATACTCAAATATCTATAGTGAGTTTCAAATAACAAAAGACCCAGCTAGAGATCAAGTTTAAAACCTGATATAGCCGAACTCAGAAAAGATTCAAATATCAGTTAGTTATGAATACCAGTGCCATTTGAAGATAGAAAAAATACAAAAACCCTCAAAACAAAAATGCATTTAACAAGTTATATTTTATGGCATGTAGTCAACAGCTTGCAAAGATGGAAATGACTAGAATCTTTTTTCTAAATATGTAATGTCAGGAATAAATAGTTAGAATGACAAACAACAGCAAGAGAAAGGTATTTCCAGTTCTCAGTTATGTTCACAATCAAGGGTTTCATAGGCAGGAAGCTCGAGTTGAGCAGAACACTACATAAAAGTATTAATATTTGAAGCTATAGCTACCCACGTTTTTAAACTATGAAAAGCTCAAACATAAATTTGAACATATACAACAGAGAGGGAAGATTAAGGAAGATACTTATCTACAGATGTTTCAATGTGCGCAGCCGTGTTTGAATTCAATAAACAGTCGACTTTAGCTCTCCTCCAGCCAAATACAGTCACGACATGGGTAAGAAGCTCGAGTTCAAAGCAATAGCAGGACAGCACCATTCATTATGGCATATAACCCAGATCACAACCGAGTTTTATCACAAACGATAACTCATTTTCAGAGGTCGAGTAACAGCAGCAAAAGCCCGAACTTATAAGAATAATCAAGTTCAAACTTACGCCAATAGATAGTAAAGAGAAAAGACCCAAGATTTTCAGAGGAAAACTTCACATAAAAATTCCATGGCGGCTCAGAATCCTAGCTTCTCATCAAAACGCCCAGTAACTAGCAACAGAAGTAAGGAAAAACCAGAAATCATGGCGGCAACATCAAAACCTTAGGGTTTCCTCTTCTCCAACGCAAAAATGCGTAAGTATGAGATACAATGGAGATGAAATAAGAACACCTCTGCTATATTGAAATATATTTGGAATCCGCAAAGTAGCAGTGTACAAAGCTTTTTCAAAATGCCACGACAACCTAAGTCACGTGACTTATTAAAGAATGAAGATATTTATCTTTTAAAGGTCATGTTGACCATGAAATAACTTTCGAGTTATGATGCATAGTTTTTCCAATGTTTTATTTTTATTTATTAATATATGAGGTGCTAATCTTATATACATTGTTCCCTTCAAAATCAATTTTAATAATATAAATTATACTCTCAGTTTCTATTTAAATTAAATAAATAAATTCTTTATTTATTTAAATAGAAACTATATTATAACTTATATTATTAAAATTAGATTTGATACATATTCAACATATTTAATGTTTAATAAAGAACAAACTTTGATTTATAACTAAATATATTAAATAGAATTTTATTCTATTTATATATTTATATAAGTTTGTTATTTATTAGATATTAAATAGATTGATTATAATTTGGAAAAGTATATATAAGATTTTTGCAGAATATATGAAATAAATAAATGTATAACTAAGGTTAATTTATTGCGAGATCATTTTTCTGATAAGAGAGGAGTTTTCTCAGTTATCTTCAGTTCTAGATGCAGTTTAGAAACTATTCCAGTGTCTTTGAGTTCATTTTTGAGTTCTCTTTCATACAGTATCAGTTGAGAGGACTTTTTGAGCTGTTCACTATTGGTCTCTGACAGTTGGGATCACTTTTTGATGGCTTTTCCTTCCATATCCGACCCCTCACATATTTGCATGATTTTTGGAGTTATGGAGCAGTTTCAAAGGAATTTTGAGTGACAGTTCAGTTGCACAGGACTTGAGGAAGTTCAAGGGGCACTTTGACTTCATTTTTGGGCAGTTGGACTCCTCATTTTGGAGGGTTTTCTCATGCATACGGATTAGGGTTTTGGAGAACTCTATTTACCTTATTTTCACCTCATTTTTGGGGGATCTTCTTTTGGGCTCACCTGTTTTGCATACCACAAACTTGTGAGAGAATTGTAAGACATTGTAGCAGAGTTTTGTTCCAGCATTGATAAATACAGATATCTGTTCCTTCCCATTTGTTTTGAAGTGTAATATTGTGAGTTTAATTGCTTTGATGTTGTGTTAGCCTTCATCTTAGTTGCATTCCTTGTTACATTTTGAAACTTGATGCATGTTACTACAGGTCTTTTGTTTGTGTCCTAGCTTTTGCAACGATTTGGTGAAGCATTGTTTCCCTATCTGTGCAAAAATATTCCAGGACCTTACATAGAAACACTTTTGTAGTTACATGATTGTCTGGGTACTGAGAGCCATAATTATCTTTAAGGATCTATGCTGGTTTGATTCAAGTTACATATCAGTTTTTTGGTGTATCACCCTATTTAGGTTTAGAATTCATAAAGTTATTCCTTCTATCCCTTTCCCTATATAAATTTGTGCAAGTGATATTCCAAATCCAAGAGGAACTGGCCTAGAATCCAGAGATTCGTTCTCTTCCCCATCAGTGAGAACGTTTCCATGTTTCAACAGGATAGCTAGATTCCATATCAAGCTATT
The DNA here is from genome assembly GCA_027943335.1 of Chamaecyparis obtusa. Taxonomy (NCBI): domain Eukaryota; kingdom Viridiplantae; phylum Streptophyta; class Pinopsida; order Cupressales; family Cupressaceae; genus Chamaecyparis; species Chamaecyparis obtusa. The sequence continues at coordinate 608,317 of BSBK01000141.1, read as the reverse complement.
GGTGCAATCCTAATTGACAACATTAACAATAATGATTAATATTAGTATGATATAATCAAAATATTGAATTAGTTAATTAATTATTGATCAAACATTAAATATAGGATTTATGTATTTATTATTACAACAATATTTAAATAGAGTATGTATTTAAGAATATATTTGTATTGTACATACAACAATTAGGGCTTATGACAGTCAATGACTGTACCCTGTAGTGTTGCTAGAAACTCTCTTAGCCAATAGTCCTTGTTAACCTGAGTGCTTTCTATTGATATAGTCTTGCACGTCTTTCAGTGCCTCGTAAGATCATCTGACCCATTCCCCGTGAACTTCAGTGATTTTGCTGATCCACATTTAGACTTGTCAAAGGAGTCACCATCTTTCTTGTTTGCTTTCTCCCTTGTGTGTTGGAGCTAGGTAGACTGTTCCACCCACTACGTTCCGGTGTTTTCCCTGCACTCTTGGCTACGTGTGCATCCTCTACACGTCCACCTCCAACATCCCCAACACCTTGGGTACTTTTTCAGGCTCTGACATGTACTTGTACTTCCTTAGTTCGAGGGTCTATGGTTTGAATCCTCTATTTATGGGTTCTCTTAAGATGGATATATTCTCAATGCTGTGCAATATGTTTGTTAGTTGAAGTTTCCTTCTTTGCACTCATCATCCAATGTTGACTATACAGATGGGCTCCGACTAGGGAATTGTCCGACTAGATTTTCCTCAAATGCTCTTGTAAGTTTCTCCTTTGTTCTCTTTGTTCTACAATCCTCGATGATTTTCTGATTGCTTGGTCATGACCACCTTTTGGCCTCTTCTCTCCTTTTTTGGGGTTTAAGAGCATGAATCACACAATGCTAACCCGATTTCTTTTAAGGCAACGATGCCAAAAGTTTACTTCTATACCTAGTAAATTACAGTAATGAAATAATAATACAGATGGAAATGCATACCAGCTATAGGTGTAAAATATATCTTTATTCACTCATGAGTTCATTATAAAGAAGAAGACCAGAGATGGTCGGCCAAGGATGACAATTCATCCCTTTACACAATAATCCCTTCTTTGGCGCTACACAACATATTTAATGGACTTGATGGTTGCCAAGAGGAACAAAATCCTCAACCAACTGACACTTACAACAACTCGAGACTGATAACCAACTTAATACAAACAATTAATATATTGTCGGATAACCAATATTATCTAACATAACAATAGGCATTGTACGTCGACTACAATAAGTGATAAGCTTCTGGGGGCATATGTATACACCTTAATTTTTCTTTATTGTTGGTGGATTAATCTCCTTGAGCATATATTCATGCCTATGGTGGGATAGGGGCAAGCTGACTTTTGGTTCTTTGTGAGAGATATGTCATCAACTATCATCCTTCATGTCATCATCATGTTATTTCATGTTATTATATTTGTCCTCTTGACTGCTTGATTCCCACTCTAAGTTACTTTCCCCCTTGAGCATGTTTGTATTTGACTATATTGGCTTGATTGATGATCTTTTGCGAGCACCTTTTTTCTTTTCTGATACCATTTCTCGAAGAAGAAGAGGCTAAGCCGCTAAACACAATTGATGGGTTTGACATTGACATGCTTGATTATGCTCAAATTTGTTGGGCATGGTAGTTTTCTACTGTTGGGAAACCCTATTGGGTACCCAATCACCTAGCTGGCTTCCCTTGTCAGTGATGGTGGCTTTTAATTGTTGGGAAGTCTCCCTGGGTGCCTAGGTCTCCTAGGGAGTTTATCTTCAATGGTCCCACCTCTATTCCCTCCTACAAGTAGGGTATTGGTTTTATTTCTTACAAGGTGGCATTTATCTTCTTATATCAATAATCATACATTAGGAGGGGTTTAGGAAGCGACTTAAATGAGACTGTTGCTCCTTTTAACCATCAATAATTGATTCATTCCATAACACACCTCCCCAATTAGATGACTTTTGGTCTGCAAAAGCTTAAAAGCTCAACAAATGTTTCAGATTCTTCTTTGGAAACCACTTTTCTTGACTTAGTCTGTAGGCATGCAAACCAACCTTCCAAATTCCTCCTTGTTGTCACCGTCTCTTTAATCTCTAACACAACATCCTAGTTCAGTTCTTCTTGGGAATCAGGAACAAGGTCTTCAATGGAAGGTAAGAAAATCGTTTTTTCTTCATCCATAATTTAAGGCACAAAGAAATGAAGATTTTAAACATTAATAACTGAATATACTTTCATATGTGGAGGCAAGTGGAGTCTGAAAACATTCCTTCCATCCTGCTCAATGATCTCAAATGGGCTGTATAGTTTCCTTGCATTTTGTCTTGCTCAAGTACAATTGTAATAGACCAATAAAAGTGGGAGCCAAAAACCAGTATATGGTTCCGGGATAGACAAGTATAGTCTACATATTTTTTGGTAACACTCTACATAGTCCATAAAGGATTGAGTGCTAGAATGAATTATATAAAAGACAGGAGTCCATCTATACTGCTGGTAGATGGATATTTATAATGTTAAAGGGGTATAGTCCTAAGATGTCCAACATGCTTTTTAGTATATAAACTCCAAGTTATATTTTGACATATACCTTTGTATAAGATAAGGTAGGAATTGGGCTCAAATAGTTTCCTTTAACGAGTATAAAATATTAGCCTAAACGCAAGGCAAAGGAAATCAATGTTCACGGTTACTCTTATCTGCTCTCTAAGATCACACCATTAATTGTAGCGATCAACTGCACGTCTAGGTTGAAGTTAGTTTTTCTGGACAAATTTCTTTTTTTTTGTTGAAAAAATATTAGACCATAAAAAATAGCATTTAAATCATTCACAGTATGCATCACAAATATAAACAATTCACTGAGAACTTTTTTGTTCAACATTTCACATTACTAACTATTAGGAGGAGTACTGAACTTTAATACATCTTGACCTATTTATCATGATCTCATGCCTTCTAGATTATATGCATCCTTTTGGATCAAACTACTGTATATTGTGGTTCCTGCCTCTATGTTAAATGCACGACTTATTAGTTTGGTAATAAGTTGATTAACTGTTATTAATCTCAAAGACTAGTAGTCATATTCTAGTTGAGTGTATTGCTGTAACCCACAAGCCCTCCTGCTGCAGACTCCCACAATCAACCCTGCTAACCTCTTATTCAAGAATAGTACTGCTCAATCTTCGAGAGAAGTAACTATTGAAGTGAGTTGGTGTCTATGCTTTTATTGAAAAGTGGCTAATTTTTATATTTGTTATGATGTGGTGTGATATTTGGATACTTGGGAAGCTAAAATGTGAAGTCATTTCCTTTTGGTGGACAGAGAAGATTCCTATATAAAATTTAACAAATGACATCTATAATTGTAATTTCTAATGAAAAAATGTTGTTTGAAAAATCATTCGTCTTACCTAGCTGCTTTCTTTTTTAATGTGTTGTTGTTAGATCTAGGTATACAAAGTACAGAGGTAGTAGTCCATCCTTTTCAAGCCTTGAACCATAGTAATGCATTTCTCTTGATTGCATGACTCCTATGTCTTTTAACTTATAATGCTTGATAATTATATGTATATGCTGTCTCGCAGGTTCAACATTGCAGCAGAGTTGACAGAAAGAGCTAGATTTGAAGGAAAGCTTGGCCTTGCTGGCATCCTTGTTTGGATGAGATTCATGGCAACCAGACAACTTACATGGAACAAGAACTACAATGTGAAACCACGGTATATTGTAATCCATTGTTTCTGTTCTTTTTATGATTATATGTTATTGTGTTACTATAATACTTTGAAAATCAACTAGAGTAACAAATTGACAGAGTATAACACTGCAAACCCTAGCAAGTGCATCTTTTCTAATAAGAAAGTTTCATTGAGTTATTAGTATTTCTTTAGGTAATTTTGTAATGCAGTCACAGATAAGTGCCTAGTGAAAGACAGTTGAACTTCAGCCCCATAAACAAAACCAGCAACTGGTATGACAGCATTCAGAATTGCAGTACAGGAGGACAATGAATTACAATATTAATATTGTTAGCAATTTAAGTTGTCATTAGTGTAAATCACAAACACCATTCCCACCGGTAAAGGTTCACCGGTAGTCCACTCACATTACTTTAAAAGCAACCGGTAGACTAAGAAAAGGAGATGTACCGGTAGACTGAACTAAGTACATTGTACCAGTTTATTAAGACATACAAAGATAAACCGAGTATGAGATAAACTAGGTATGAGATTTATACCAGTCATAATTGCATAAAGATCCGCACTGGATTTTGCGGAGCAGTTTGAGTTAAAACCGGAATATGCAGAGCATCCACCGCTCAGAAGTGGAGTTAGCTTTTTAACAGGAGTTAGCTTTATTTATGCGGATGTTTTTCAAGGTAAACTCCAGATCAGAACGCAAAGCTTTTTGCTAGTTGCATAATTTATTGTTGAGTTTACAGCGTGGTGGTTCTATGAGTTGAGGGTTTCATTAAGGTGAACTCTTGTATAAATACAGGTCATAGGACGCAAGAAAAAGTGTGTTGTTGAGAGTTATTGAATAGAGAGAGCAGAGAAGGGATATCTGCATAGAGATCACAGTCACCAGAGGTGAAAGGCAAAGAGGCAGAAAAGATTCAACAGCCAGGCAAACCGGGGAAGAGATCAACAGGTATGATCTAATCAGACAATCAGTGTCAATTCAGATCATTGCTTTTATAAGGTGTGAAAGAAAATTGAAATCCCTCTATCAGGGTGAACCCTAATCGGTTCTTTGTAAAAATCCTTTAACCGGGTAACATCTTTGATGTTGAAAGTCCTCTAACCAGGCAACTCCTAACAGAGTTAAGATCTTAACCGATCTTCTATCAAATCCCATAACCGGGTAGCACCTTCACCAGTGCTTTGTAAGCTCTTAACAGGGCGTCTTTACTTCTACAGTAGTGAAGTTGTGAGCTTTGTCTCACCGTGATTTTTTTCTTCTAACCGAGGGTTTCCACGTATATATCTTGTGTTGATCTGTGTGTTTCTATTTATGCTTATGAATGATTGTTTATATTCTTCATATCAAGGAAGAATAATTGAACAAGTGTTGAATTGTAATAGAAACAAGTATTTACTGATTCACCCCTCCCTCTCAATAACCGGTTAGGAATAACAATTGGTATCAGAGAAAAGTTCTCTAAAATATAAAGCTTAACCGCTTGAGAAAAAGATCATGGAGGGTTACAAGTATCGGAAACAGCTTGAGAAAGCCAATGACATCATTGCCTCTCTGGAGAATAGGTTGAGAAGATCACTTGCGAAAAGGAAGGAGCTGGCTTTGCAGTTGAATGAGGGAAATGAAACTATTGATGAACTCTCTGGGCAGAGTGGATCTGATGAAGCTGAGAAGGCAGTCTCTGAGCTCATGGAAAGAAACCAAATCCTAACTGGTCAGATCTCCAACCTTAACAGGGAGTAAGAAGATAATGCCCTAAGGATGACTGAACTGATTGAGAAAAAGAGGAAAGCTGAAGATGAAAGAAACACAGCACTCAAGTCATTAACAGCCTCTGAAAGAGCAAGGAACCTGGCAGAGGAAGCTGTAGGGGCAAATGATCTTGTCATCCTGCAACTTCAGGAAGACATGCAAATTGTCACCCAAGAAAACACCAACATACAAAAGGGTTGGCACGATAATGATGAAGCATGCAAAAGACTGACATTAGAATTGTATCAACTAAAGGAATAGATGAAAGAATTTGAAGAAAGAAATGAAACCCTAAGAAGATACAACGAGAGCTCGGTCAAGCTTCATGAGCAACTCAAAGCTCAAAGAAAGCACAAAGATCACACCGGTCTTGGATTCACCGAAAAAGACATCAAAGAGACTGGTGAGTCTTCTGGAGCTAAGACAAGGAAGAAGGATAAGAAGAAGCCGCTGACACAAAAAGGTAAGAAGACTTTCAACACCTCTTGCAATCATTGTGGGAAACCGGGTCATAGAACAAATGACTGCAGGAATGCACCGGTAAAGCCAAACAATAGTTATTACAAAAGCTGTTGCAAATATGGCCACAAGACCAATGAATGTTGGTCAAGCCCCACAATTGTGTCCAGTGGAAGCAGGGGAAGCTTCAAGGGCTACTGCTACGCATGCAATAAGTTTGGACACAAAGTTGATGAATGCAGATCAAAGACAATGACATTCAAATCCCCAAGACTGGTATTCACCAAGAGAAACAAGAACCGGAGCACAACCAACTATGCAAACTGTGGGACGCATAGTCACAATGACTCTGGTGCAAATCACCCAACAATAGAAGGGTGAATCCATGGAAGGCTACCGGGATAGTCTGTTACTCCTGCAACAAAGTAGGACACCTAGCAAAAGAGTGTAGGAACCGGTCAATGAGCAAAAGGAAAGAATCGGTCAAACCGGTAGAGAAGATCTCATCCTAAAATGAGAAGATCAATAAGGACGAGAAGACTGAGAAAATAGTCAAGCGGATTTGGTTCAAAAAGGAATCAAAGAGCTTTGCTGAGGAGAAGACAGAGGAAAGATCATCATCTGCAGATGGTGAATCTCTTTAGCAAACTGAGCCGTAAAGGCTTAGAGGGAACTGGTAGACCATCTATCGTTCCCGGTAGAACTGGTGAGAATCAGACTCACTTAGTATACAAGGACAACTAGACAGGTAAGCTTTGATCAACCGGGGTTTGCTAAACCGAAAAAGCCTGAATACCGGTTGGCAAAAACGAAAAGAAAAGTTAGGTAAGGCAATTAATGTTGTAGCCGTTTAACAATAGTTACCGTTTGGTAATTACCGTTATGCCCTAACTCTATAAAAGAAAGGAGAATTACTCATTTAGTTTTACTTTGCTATCTTTGTGATTAACAAATTCTTGTGCTGAGTAATATTCTCGCGCTTTGATCATTGTGAGCTACTGTTTGTAATACCGATCAAGCGACTTTCTGAGTTAATCGGTTATCAAGAAATGACATCATCATCCTCTACCGTGAAGTTGATCAAGGGAAATCAAGCAGACCAACCTGCATATGATATTGTGGCGGTTCAAAACAGGGAAAACGACATG